>SJYA01004031.1:1746080-1779687 GCA_006410615.1 Neotragus moschatus | reverse complement strand
TTTCCTTTGTTGTGCAGAAGCTTTTAATTTTAATTAGATCCCATTTGTTTATTGTTGCTTTTATTTCCAGTATTCTGGGAGGTGGATCATAGAGGATCCTGCTGTGATATATATCAGAGAGTGTTTTGCCTGTGTTCTCCTCTAGGAGTTTTATAGTTTCTGTTCTTACGTTTAGGTCTTTAATCCATTTTGAGTTTATTTTTGTGTGTGGTGTTAGAAAGTGATCTAGTGATTTTTTTCCTCCATGCTTCTTGTGAAGTTGTGGCATAATAATGTTGCTATTCCCTACAGGAGCAACCTCAATAATGCATCCTTAGGTGCTGATCTTGTCCCCAGAAGCATACCCTGAGTTGAAGATTCATGTGTGAGTGACTTATTCAGAAAATAGGTGTAAAATAGCAGAAAGCAGGCAGGGAGTGAGGAAAGCAGAGCAGAGCTGGAGAAGAAACACACCAGGAGTGGGATTCCATGTGTGATCTTAGTTCTCAGACCAGGGATCAAACCCACTCCCACTGCATTGGAAACTCAGAATCTTAACCACTGGGCCACCAGGGAAGCCTTTGGGCTTTTCCATTCCCATACCAGTCAGCCATTGACTATGCCACAGTGGATGTTGGGAGGCAAGGGGATGGAGGGACATAAACATCAGGCATTCCTGTCTCTCAGTGTCCCCAGATAAGGCAAATCTAAGATCATGTCATCCAGTCCCATCGCTTCAAGGCAAATATATGGAAACAGTGGTAGATTTTATTATCTTGGGCTCCAAAATCACTGAGAAAGGTGACCGCAGCCATGAAATTAAAAGATGCTTGAGCCTTGTAAGGAAAGCTATGATAAACCTACACAGTGTAGACATTTGCCCACAAAGGTCCATATAATCAAAGCTATGGCTTTTCCAGTAGTCATGTACAGATGTGAGAGTTGGACCTTAAAGAAGGCTGAGCACCAAAGAATTGATGCTTTCGAAGTATGATGCTGGAGAAGACTCTTAAGAGTCCCTTGGAAAGCAAGGAGATTAAACCAGTCAATCTTAAAGGAAATCAACCTTGAATATTCACTGGAAGTACTGATGCTGAAGCTGAAGCTCCAATACTTTGGCCACATAATGCAAAGATCTGACTCATTGGAAAAGACCTTGATGCTGGGAAAGATTGTGGGCAGGAGGAGATGGGGTGGCAGAGGATGAGAAGGCTGGATGGCATCACCAACTCAATGGATATGAGTTTGGGCAAACTCTGGGAGATAGTGAAGGACAGGGAAGCCTGGCATGCTGCAGTCCAAGGGGTCGCAAAGGGTCAGACACAACTGAGCAACTGAACAACAACAAAACAACTCTAACAGTTCAAGGGTACTTCTATAAAGAAGGGGGCAGGTATGAGTCACTGAGAGCAAACCAGGCAGAAGCTGGGGTTTGGGCAAATAGCATCAGTATAGGGGAGCAAGGCAACAACAGTAACATCATCTACTCCATCTTCAATTAACTTACTCTCCTTTCCAGTCTCACTCTCCCCATGCCTTTGGTCTTGCTTCCTGAGATCACATCCCAAATAAACTACTTGAGCCATAAACTTGTCTTAGGTTCTACTCTCAAGGTTACACTCATGAGTGTCTCCTCCCATTAGGAGGAATAGCTTTCAGGCTCTTCCTCAAACTAAGAAGGACTTCTTCCATACCTAGATACATTCAGAGCAGAGCTTCTCTCTTCAAACTTAATTTTATTTATTGAATACCATCTAACCATTTACCTCACTACATACAGAGTCAGCAACTGTTCTGTATAATTTGCATTACTTGAGAGTTATTTCCACTGGAAGGAATCTCCCCAGTAGGAAGGAACTCAAAGTTTCCCAGTCAAGCTTGCCATAATTTGCTGTATTTATTGTTGGTAATTCTACATCAGCACCATGTGCTGTAGCCCAAGTAATAGAAGTATTAAAATGTGTTTTATAAAAGTGATCAGTCTTGATTGTACTCCTTGGATGCAAGGAGTCACTCCAGCTTTCCGTTCCCTAGTCCTTTCTTTCTTGTTCCACTTTCAAAACCTAGGCAGAATTGAAATGATTCCTATTTGTTCTTAAAAGCACTACTTGAAGATACAAGGGACAGACTTGAGAAAATATTTGCAAAACACATACTTGATTTTAAAAAAATAAAAAGACTTAAAAAATAAAATAAAATACCCTCAAAATTAAACAGTAGGAAAACAAGCTAATTTTTGAAAAAATAGGCAGATCTGAACAGACACTTCACCAAAAAGACACAGGTGACAAATAAATACATTAAAAGATGTGCAACATCATTCATCACTGCGTGTGTGCTAAGTTGCTTCAGTCATGTCCAACTGTTTGTGACCCCATGGACTATAGCCCACCAGGCTCCTCTGCCCTTGGGATTTCCCAGGCAATAATACTGGAGTGGGTTGCCATGCCCTCTTCCAAGGTATCTTCCTGACCCAGGGATCGAACCCACATCTCTTAAGTCTCCTGCATTGGCAGGCGGGTTCTTTACCACTAGCGCCACCTGGAAAGCCCCAGTAGTCATTGGAGACATTCAAATTAAAAGGACAATGAAACACACACCCTCTAGGATGGCTAGAGAGTCTAACCATTTGTTTGAATAGCTTGTTGAGGCTATATTGCAACCCAGCTTCTCCATCTGCCCAACCCTAATTCCTTCCCTTCTTCCATAAATGTTGACACCAAGGGTATTTCCTAAGAAATCTTCTGCAGACTTAACCTCCTTTTCAAATCTGCTTCTCAGGAAACCCAAGCTGAGACAATTCTCCATCTAGTTTCCTCTTTGAAGCTCCTGGGATTTTTGGCCAGCACTGCATAGGAGAATCTTCAATGTAAAGGAGTTAAAGAGAAACTGAGCCACTTCCTTTTATTTTTTAAGTATTTATTTATTTATTTGGAGGATAATTGCTTTACAATGTTGTGTTGGTTTTGGCCATATAACAATGCAAATCAGTCATAATCATATTCATATCCCCTCCCTGTTGAGCCTCCCCTCTCCTATCCCACCCATCTAGGTTCTCACAGAGCACCAGGCTGGGCTCCTTGAGTTATATAGCAGCTTGCCACTAGTTATCTATTTTACACATGATAGTGTATATATGTCAATGCTCCTTTCTCAATTATCCTACCCTCTTTTCCCCCTGCTGTGTCCATTCTCTACTTCCATGTCTCTATTTCTTCCCTGTAAATAGGTTCATCAGTACTCTTTCTAGATTCCACATATACACATTAATATACGATACTTGATTTTCTCTTTCTTACTTCATTCTGTGTAAGAGGCTCTAGATTCATCCACCTCACTACAACTGACTCAAATTTGTTCTATTTTATGGCTGAAGAATATTCCATTGTATATATGTACCACATCTTCTTTATCCATTCGTGTGTCAATGGACATGTAGGTTGCTTCCATGTCCTGACTATTGTATACAGTGCTGGGATGCGTGTGTCTTTTTGAATTGTGATTTTCTCAGGGTATATGCTCAATAGTGGATTTCTGGGTCATATGGTAGTTTTATTCCCTGGAGAAGAAAATGGCAACCCACTCCAGTATTCTTGCCTGGGAAATCCCATGGACAGAGGAGCCTGACAGGTTATAGTCCATAGAGTTGCAAACAGTTGGACACAACTGAAGCAACTTAGCACCCCAAAGATAAACATATCCTAATCCTTGTACTGCAATGATTGAACCTGGGTTCAATCCCTGGTTCACGAAGATCCCCTGGAGAAGGAAATGGCAACCTGGCAACCCATTCCAGTATTCTTGCCTGGAGAATCCCATGGACAGAGGAGCCTGGTGGGCTGCAATCCATAGGGTCGCAAAGAGTCAGACACAACTGAGCAACTAACACTAATTCTTATAACCTGTGAGTATGTTCCTTAGCTGCCAAAAGGGGCTCTGCAGATGTGATTAAGTTAAGGATCCTGAGATGGGGAAATCAGCCTGGATTATCCAGATGATCTCCAGTAGCATATTGGGCACCTAATGACCTNGCAGGAGGAGAAGGGGACGACCGAGGATGAGATGGTTGGATGGCATCACAGACTTAATGGACGTGAGTCTGAGTGAACTCGGGGAGATGGTGATGGACAGGGAGGCCTGGCATGCTGCAGTTCATGGAGTCGCAAAGAGTCGGACACGACCGAGCAACTGAACTGAACTTATCCAGATGAGTCCAATATAACTACTAGGGTCCTTATAAGAAATAGAAGGAGGTAGGAGAGTCAAAGTCAGAGAGAGAAGTAATGATGAAAGCAGAGGATGGGAGGAGAGAATAAGCTATGCTGCTGACTTTAAGGAAGAAAGAAATGGTCATGAGCCAAGGGATACAGGTTGCTTCTAGAAAGTGGAAATGGCAAGGGAATGGATTTTCTTCAAGATATCCCAGAAATAATAAAGTTCTGTTGACACCTTATTATTATCCCAGGAGATCCATTTCAGATTTCTGACCTCTAGAACTGTAATATAACAACTTTTTGTTGTTTAAAACTCATAACTCTATAGTCATTTTATATAGCCAATATTAGGAAACTCATACAAAAGATCTCAGCCAGTTCCATGGGGAGCTCTAAAGCTGGGATAGCCTTTTGGACTTGTTCCAAGTTAGGTTGATGGACTGGGCATTTATTTATACTTGCAAATAAACCATCCACTGGATGCAGATTGTTCTTCAGAAGAAGGTGTGGCCTTGAGCAAGGAAGGTTTTCAATAAAGGGCAGTTTCTAAAGAGGGCTTATAGCACTCCCAGAAGCTGAGGCAATCAGTGCTTAAGTCCTGGAAGGATGAGAAGACGGATCTGGGCAGCCAACTACAGAATCCACTGTACTTTGCAGTTCTTGCAGTACTGATATGTAGTCCCAAGAGGGAAAACAAATTCAGTTAGATGTGTATTACCAAGCAAATTAAACTTTTGTATCCTATTCTTACTTCAGCATTCTTGAGCTTACTTGCTTTTTTGTGGGGTGGGAGGGTGGAGAAGGGAGACTGCTACATTTATGTTCAGTTCCCTTGGATCTCTACAGTTAAGAAAAGCTTCAGAAATCAAAATTTTACCAGAAACTACTCAAGGAGCAAGATCAATACAATTATTCTGAAACATGCCAGAAGTTAAAAAAAAAGAGATACTGTTTAGCTGAGAAGTCTAGAGGGAAAATTAGGAATTTCTTTTAAGAAACACATTTCTGAAGATTAGGCCTTTGAAGAACATACCAAATGATGCAATTCTAACTTCACACATGTTGTCAATGTCATTAGTTGAAATATTATGAGAAACTGTTAAATGAATGCTTAAAGGGGGTAAAGAGTAAATTTGTTTTTAATACAGCAAGAGTTACATTTTTGGACACTTTGCATTTTATCACTACAATCTGTTATCATTGGATTCTTAGAACATAAAAATATAATTATTATTTTGCATAGGCTATGTTTAACAGAGATACCCAAATCCTGTATACAGTGTGAAATATTTCCATTTCGATTTCCACATGTTCAAACTTTCGTTTCACTTGCATGAACTAATTTACTAGTCTCCCTCACTTGTCCCTCTACTACTTAAGTCACCACTTCAATCCATTCAGCACACTGTAACCAGATTAATCTTTTTGAACAGCATCTTTGATTACACCATGCTATTATTTAAATCTGTTTAGCATCTTCTCAATGTCTGACTAGTTGTAAAGTCTTCTCGTTGGCATTCAAAGCCCTTCATATGTTGCCCCCAAAACACCTTTCCAGATTTTGTACTAACAAATGGCAACCCACTCCAGTATTCTTGACTGGAGAGTCCCATGGACAGAGGAGCCTGCTGGGCTACAGTCCATTGGGTTGCAAAGAGTCTGACATGACTGAGTCACTAACACTTTCACTTTTCAATCCCCACCCTACCTATCCCATGATCCCAGCCAAATTGTGATGCTTCTTGTTCCCTGAAAAGTTTGTCCTGATCTGCTTTTGTTACTGCTCTACCTTCAGCCAGGGACATTTTATCCACTTTTGGTAGTTAAAACCTTATGATCCAAAAAAACAAATGTTACAAACCACCACAGAAAGCCTTTGCTGATTCAACTAAGTAGATGGAATCTCTCCTACTTCCAATTCTCTATAAGACTCCTGTCCTAGATAGACATTATTTTGATTGCAGCTAATAGAAAGCTACTCAAATGGTTTACAGAAAAGAAGGGATTTAACTGAAATATAAGGAGTAACATAAAATCTAATGCCCCAGATGGCAGCCACAGCTCATGAGATTTGAGAGAAAAACTAACCCAGAAAAGCAAAAGAGATTGCTATGGAAAACACAAAATTAGTTTTTAGCAGTTGGAAACTTGATTTATAGAAATAAAGATAAATGGGTTTAAGAGCAGGATGGACATAGTTGAAGAAATTATCTGAGAGAATCACTCTGCTCCATCTTCCAGTACACTAATTAATTCAGCAAAATGATTTGGGAGAGTTAGGACAGAAAATGAAAGTGGATTAAAGGAGAGCAGTGTACAGATATTGAAATTTTAGATGTTGATAGAAAAACAGCAATTTATAACAAAAAAAAAAAACCCTCAACTTAATAGCAAGCACTAGCATTGGAGAAGGAAATGGCAACCCACTCCAGTGTTCTTGCCTTGAGAATCCCAGGGACGAGGGGGCCTGGTGGGCTGCCGTCTATGGGGTCGCACAGAGTCGGACACGACTGAAGCAACTTAGCAGCAGCAGCAACGTGGATATAAGCTGAATAGCTTCCAGAATATTAGAGGAACATTTAATATTCTGTGGAGGGCAAAGGATGGGGAGAGTAAGGAGTACAAGAATCTTATTTGCTTATTTCCTTTAAGTTTTACTAAAACAATAGATGGCAAGGGGTCTTATTTTTGTTTTAATGTGTGTTTATGCTTTACTAGTGAACTTATTCATTGGAGAAGGAAATGGCAACCCACTCCAATGTTCTTGCCTGGAGAATCCCAGGGATAGGGGAGCCTCACGGGCTGCTGTCTATGGGGCTGCACAGAGTCAGACATGACTGAAGCAACTTAGCAGAAGCAGCAACAGCAGCAGCAGCGAAGTTATTCACGTTTTCATATGTTTATTTGGTTATTCACATTTCTTTTGTAAATTACATATATATATATANGAAATGGCAACCCACTCCAGTGTTCTTGCCTTGAGAATCCCAGGGACGAGGGGGCCTGGTGGGCTGCCGTCTATGGGGTCGCACAGAGTCGGACACGACTGAAGCAACTTAGCAGCAGCAGCAACGTGGATATAAGCTGAATAGCTTCCAGAATATTAGAGGAACATTTAATATTCTGTGGAGGGCAAAGGATGGGGAGAGTAAGGAGTACAAGAATCTTATTTGCTTATTTCCTTTAAGTTTTACTAAAACAATAGATGGCAAGGGGTCTTATTTTTGTTTTAATGTGTGTTTATGCTTTACTAGTGAACTTATTCATTGGAGAAGGAAATGGCAACCCACTCCAATGTTCTTGCCTGGAGAATCCCAGGGATAGGGGAGCCTCACGGGCTGCTGTCTATGGGGCTGCACAGAGTCAGACATGACTGAAGCAACTTAGCAGAAGCAGCAACAGCAGCAGCAGCGAAGTTATTCACGTTTTCATATGTTTATTTGGTTATTCACATTTCTTTTGTAAATTACATATATATATATATATATATATATACACACACACACACACACACACATATGTATAGTATATCTATATATATACACTTTGTCCATACATCTATCAGGTACTTTGTCTTTTTATTGATTTATAGTAACATAAAGTTACAGATATTAAAACTTTGTCCAATAAACTGAGAGGAAACAAAATATACCATATATGTTTCTTATCTTTAATCTTTATTTTTTTGTTGTTATAATACAATTTAATTATTTAGAAGAAATGTACTAGAGGAAAAATATGGGTGACGGCTATCATATTAGGATTGGACAGCTATTTTTTTCTTCCTCTATTATTTGTTTCCTTAAAGAAAAAAACTAAACAGGAAAATATTAACACCTAACTACACAATAATTTTTAAATTATATGTGGAAAACAATGAAGTTGACACCATACAGGAATATGATATTCACTACATGCCAGGCACAATTCTAAATTCTTCCTATAGATTAACTCATTCAATCAGCACAACTATTTTATCAGATGTTATCATCTTTTTCATTTGACAAATGAGGAAAGTGAAGCACTGAGAGATTAAGTAGCTACACCACAGAGCAGGTAAATGGCAAAGAAAAGATTTGAACCTAGGCATTCTAGTTCCAGGGCTTTCCAGTGGCGCTAGTGGTAAAGAATCCGCCTGCCAATGCAGGAGACTTAAGAGTTGTGGGTTAGATCCCTGGGTCAGGAAGATCCCCTGGGGGAGGGCATGGCAATCCACTCCAGTGTTCTTGCCTGGGAAATCCTATGGACAGAGGAGCCTGGCGGGCTACAGTCCATAGGATCACAAAGAGTTAGACATAACTAAAGCAACTTAGTATGCACGCGCACATTATAAATGGATAGTGTCCATGGTGTGTGTGTATTTGTGTGTGTGTGTGAATAAGTATTCATAGTGATGTGAAAGTCACAAAATTCAATAGTAAAATCTGCTATTTTTGTTCTGAAGCCTTTCTTCTGGGTCTTTCCAGCTTCTTAGGAGCTGCTAGGCACCAGGGCTTCCCAGGTGGCGCTAGTGGTAAAGAACCCACCTGCCAATGCAGGAGACATAAGAAACATGGTTTCGATCCCTGGATCAGGAAGATCCTCTGGAGAAGGGAATGGCTACCCATTCCAGTATTCTTGTCTGGAGAATCCCATGGACAGAAGAGTCTGGCGGGGACACACACGCAATCTAGTTCCAAGGCCCATGTTTAAATCTCTGTGCTATAATTCTCTCTCTCAGACAAACTCTGCAGAAAAAAAAAAAAAAAAGCATTCCAAAGCATTACAAAATTTGAGGTGGACATAGTTTTCACTGTCACCTGACCACTGACCCTGCTTTCTTCCCTATGATGGTGTTGTCTTGGGAATGCTGAGCTTGGCTCAAGAGCCAGGAGAGTCCAGTGTCCATGAAAACTATAAAGTGAACTGCACAGATTCTTGGTGTATGTTCTTCCAGGATAGTTATGTAAGGCACAATACAAAAGATGTGTAGCAAAACAACAAATGAGCCATTTTGTCAATTCCATACCCTATCAGGGCAGTCAGCTGCCTCTGATAGTCTTTGTGTAAGTCCAAACCAAGAAATGCTACATCTGTCCCTGCTCTATGGAGTATCACACTTTCATTAAGCTCCGCATCCTAAGGATATACTCTGGGCATTATAGAAGTGAGTATGTGTGTGTGTGTATAAATGTGACAGACAAAAAAATGAATTAAAAAAGACGTTAAACATTCCCCAGTTCACACAATCGGAGCAGCCCCATATCCTCTAGTCTCTATAAAAAAGAAACAAATAATATCAACAAAAATAACCCAAGTTCTATTGTGAATCACAAACCTGCAGTTAATGAAATAAATAATAAATGTAATATCCTATGTCAGTCATGGTCCCAGCAGAAACAGATGGTACACTCAAATTAAGATAATTTAAAGAGGGACTGTTACAGGTAATATTCCCCAAGAGGCAGACTGAGATGGAGATTAGCAAATAGCAAGTTTGCCGTGAAGTGTTCTGAGAATTAAAACTTGGGGAAGAAAATGAAGCAGAACTGGGCAGAGAGAGTTGAGCTACGATGCCATCTCATCTAAGGTCTCAGCAGACTACTGAGAGCCCTGAAGCTGGGACAGTTCTTCAGGGTTGTACAAAGTTTAGCAGAGGAGGTCAAGTCATTATGCCTTGCAGTGGCCAATCATAGGCTATTGGCTGCCAATGGAAAAAGTATAAACTTGGGCAAAGTGGCTCCTGCAGTAGAAGGCAAGTCCTGGAGAGGAGAGGACTGATTCCTGAGGGCACCTATTGCATAAGTCCTTCCATCCTGAAGAAGGATCTTGGTAACACAGCACAACAGCTACTATGGGGTTTCTTAAAGAACTATTTCCCAAAGTACATGCAGGGTGTATGAAAAATCCAGTGGAAAATTATCAGATAACTTCATTCATACAAACATACGAAGCATTGCAGCTCTCAAACGAGAGACTCAGTGGACAATGCCCAGGCCACATATAAAAACAGAATACTCACCCACAACCTGTAGCAACCAGCCCAGGAAACCAATCCACTTTCTATAGAATCCAGCCCAGAAAGTCAATCTGCTCTCTGTAAGTCAAACATGTAGAGTCAGATTGTTAGGTGTCGAAGGTGTGGCAAAGAATAGCTCCTGTAACATTCAGCCTCAAATGGCCAGGATTTGACTAATAACTGACAACTTCCTTAATTTTTGTCCCCACCTCCACCTTAAGACAGGAATCCCTGGTGGCTCAGTGGTGAGGAATCCACCTACAAGTCAAGAGACATGGATTTGATTCCTAGGTCAGGAAGATCCCCTGGAGAAGGAGAGGGCAACCCACTCTAGGATCCTTGCCTGGGAAATTTCATGGACAGATGAGCCTGGCAGCCTACAGTCCATAGAGTCGTATAAGAGTTGGATATGACTTAGTGACGAAACAACAATCAGCTTAGGATCAACCAAAGAAAGTCAAATATCTTCCCCAAACCAATCACGTAGGATGCTCGCTCTTAGCCCACAACTCCCCCATGCCAACAGCCTGCAATTAGAGCATCCCTGAAGCTTTCCTCTTTATCCACTATAAAGCTCTCCTATTCATCTGCCTGCCTTTGAGCCACTGCCAGATCACAAGTGATGGTGGCCAATTCCCTTGCTATAGCAAACTTTGAATAAATAGCCTTTGTTTTCATGTGGGTGGTCTTCATTTATTTCCACACAACAATGCCTCCACTGAGAAGGTGATCTCAGTGAGAGCAAAATTTGCCTCATCCTGAGACATCTGGACCTAAATCTGGAGTTTCTGAAAGCTATCCAACAATCTGTTCTACAGCACAAGTATTCAGAATGAAAAAAAATATACGTATCAACTTCCTTTTAAGACATATCAAGATGGATAGCAGATCCAGAAAAGAGCAAGTCTGAGCACACCAAAAAGATTTACAGAAGACCTTCCTATATACAGGAGTAGGAAACAGTCTTCAATTTTAACAGTCCAGTTGAAAGCTACACTTAGTTATTCCAAATATTTCACATGAGCATATGCCCTGGGGTAAGGTATTTGCAAATATTCCAGATCTGATATGAATAGGCAGCTTTGAGAGGAATAAGCTTCAGAGGAAAATAAGTTAGTTCCTCACGTATAAAGTGAGTTCTCTTCTTCCCACCATGAATCATCCACCACGCCCGTGGAAAGCAAACTGGGTAGCTTCTGTCTGAACAAGGGGCTCTCGTTAATATCTCCTTGTTGTTAAGTGTGAACTTAACTCTCAGGCCACACACTAGCTTATTAACCCAAATAAATGATTCATGCTGGACATTTGCAGAATTATAGCAGACCAGTGGGAATGGAGTGGGAGAGGAGAACGGGGAAATGATAGCATCGAATAATTTAGTAGGCAGTTAACTATATCACCTCAAGCTAGGCTTGAGTGAGACTAACTCATTAGAGCTCATTAACACCTCAGCAAGCCTTAGTTTATAATATTAGCTGACTTTAGGGCTGAACCCCTAGAGAAAGACTCCAGATGGATTCGGCTTAAAAAGAGGGGTTTCTGAAAGGCTTGGGGTTACCACAGGGAAAAAAAAATCTGATGAATGCCACATGAAGCTTACATGGGAAGTTGGGTGGAGAAAACATTGACTAGAGAGCAAGATAGAGGACTTGTTCAGTTGCTAAGCCATGTCCTACTCTTTGCAACCCCAAGGGCTGTAGCACACAAGGCTTCTCTGTCCTTCACTATCTCCCAGAGTTTGCTCAGCTTCATGTCCATTGAGTTGATGATGCCATTCAACCATCTCATCCTCTGTCATCCCCTTCTCCTCCTGCCCTCAATCTTTCCCAGCATCAGGGTCTTAGCTTAACCTTACCCTTAGCTTAACTAGTTCATGAGCCAGTTGTAAGTGAAAGTCTTTAAAACATAGGCATATGTACTATGAAATTCCCTCAGTAGTAGTAAAGGGTGGCCCTTATGGATTACTTAGTAAACCATCATTCTTCATCTGCCCAGCCCAATACGAACTCTCCTAACCATCAGCCTAGCCCTCTCATGCTAGCCAACTCTAAGCTCTATGGTAAAATGAAAGTCTTCAGCAAGGCCAGGCCTTGATCCCCATGGCTGTTTGATTGCCCACCTTGGCTTCTGTAGGTACTCACATCTCCAAAGAACATATACATATTCTCCCAGCTGTATGGTTTGAAGCCTGCTCCCCTACCTAACTGAAAGGGGAAAAGAGCATTTAGAAAATGGTTACTATAACTAATCTTCATAACCCTATGAGTTTCTTCCTTTTTATACTTTATACTGAAGGGGATCAGAAGATGCCACCCTAAAATATGCTACTTTGACATAAGGATTATCATCTTGGAGTGAAAGCAATTAAGAGAGAGCAGACAAAGAAGCTCTCTTCCCTCCCCCTTTCTGCCTAAAAGCAGGATATACATTTCTCTTTGTGAAGGTGTCCCCTTTCACCTCCCATACCAGGAAGAGGAGAACTACTCTTAATCACAGGAGAGATGACATCAACTTGAGTCTGCATCACAAAACTTACTAATAAATAATCCTTATCTTCCACTGAAAGTGAAAGTCATTCAGTCGTGTCCGACTCTTTGCAATCCCATGGACTGTAGCCCTCCAGGCTCCTCTGTCCATGGGACTTCCCAGGCAAGAATATTGGAGTGGGTAGCTAGCTGTTCCCTTCTCCAGGGGATCTTCCCAACCGAGGTCTCTCACATTGCAGATGGATTCTTTACCGTCTGAGCCACGAGGGAAGCCCTACCTTCCATTAGTTTTCCCCAAATATTTACCTCCCCATGATTTACAGCCCCTAGAAGCCCAAACTGATTTTCCTTTGTTTAGTCATTTCTCCTCAATGTATTGCCCTTTTTTTTAATTAAAATTTTATTTATTTATTTATTTTACAAAACCAGAACATTTACTGCCTACAACAGGTAGAGAAGCGGCATGAACAGGAGCACACTTGTGACCCGTGTCTCTCCTGCAGAAGCCAGATGGGACAGCCAGTCAGGAACCATGGTGGATGCCCACCTCAAGGAGTTAAGGTCCGCAGTGCCAGTCATCTTTGCAACAGCCATACTAGTGGGCAGATAGGAGACCAAACACACGTACAAGTGCCCTGGAACTCCACTCCTTTAAACTGTGGTTTTTAATCATATGTAGATACTTTTAATAACTCAACATACAAACAGGCCTGTGTATCTATGTATAGAGATTCCTCTCTCATCTTCCTGAGAAATCTTTTGATGCATATAAAAACAATCTTTAAAAAAAAATAGCATTTAGCTCTACAAAGAATTTCTGTATAAAAAGAAATCTTAGGCACAAATGGCATGTCTTGTTGGAGGGCTCCACAGTGAGTGGGCTGGTTCTTCTCTTAATTTTCTTTCACCAGCTGGTTTTGTACACTCTCCAGGTGCTCCATGTTGTTATTACCGTGTCGGCCGCCAAGTTCGCAGAAGAGTTTTACAGTTTCAGAAGAAGGAAGACAGGGAAATGCCAGGGGCACCGCCAACGTCGCTGTGTGTCTTCTTTTCGGCCAGTGGAGGACATCACTGAAGAGGACTTGGAGAACGTGACCATCACTGTTCGGGATAAAATCTATGATAAAGTTCTGGGTAACACTTGCCATCAAGTGTTGGCAGAAGACCATCAACACCAAGACAGTGTGTCAGAACCAGAGCTGCGGTGGTGCGCGAGGGCAGTTCTGTGGGCTGTGCCCGCGGAATCGCTATGGGGAGGATGTGAGGTCAGAGCTGCTGGACCCGGACTGGGTGTGCCCTCCCTGCTGGGGCATTTGCAACTGCAGTTACTGCCGGAAGCGCCAAGGCCGCTGTGCCACAGGCATCCTCATTCACCTGGCTAAGTTTTATGGTTATAACAACGTGAAGGAGTACCTGGAGAGCTTATTTACTTTTTTTTAAATAAGGCTCAATTAGATGGAGAACAGAGATAAAATTGTCACACATAAAATATGAATTGAACTGCTTCTTTTTGGATGGATCTTTAACATTGATTGGACCATATGGACAGTGTCTAGAGGCTGAGCCACAGCACTGGCCTCTCTGCAAGTAGGCCCCCTGTGTGAACACCACGTAGCCGGTAGCTGGGTCCACGTAGTTTAGCTGGCCGGCAGGGCAGGCGGCCGCGTGTAGCTCCGCGATCCTCCGCTCCGCCTCTGTCAAATCTTGGCTCGCCAGGTTCCTGGCTGCTTCCTCCGACCCGCCCTGCGAGTCAGGCCCAGGGCCACCGCCGTCTTCCCACGCAGCAGAGCAGAGGGGGACGCTGCGGTGCCGTTGGAATGTTGCTCCGTCACGGGGTGGCGGCTCTGGCGGCAGGGCGGTGGGCCTCAGCCTCCCAAGCATGGATGCTGGAACCTGCCAGGCCGCCATGGCCGCCGCCTCTGCCCTTCGTTAGAATGGCATATAAACTCTCAAGCCTAGTCCCTTCTAGGCTTAGGTTTCTAATTTCTTTCTGTGAAGCTCCTATGTGCTTGCATAATATATCTTTTCTCCTGTTAATCTGTCTTTTGCCAGTTTAATTCACAGACCCCTGTTACTGAACCTAAGAGGGAAGAGCAAAAGTTTTATCTTCCCATACAACACTAATCCCAGTCTGCAGATGTGAAATTGAGGGCAAAACAGCTAGTAGCTAGTGCCAGGGTTTGGAACCAGGCAGTCTGATTCCAGTCCCTATGCTCTTCCTTTTTTTTTTTTTTTTTATCCCTATGCTCTTTTTTAATTACGTCACTACAACTACAGTTTAGAAAAACAGTATTCTCTCTCACAGCCCAGTTTCACACAGGTATCACACTGTATTCAAAATACACTTTGAGTCTCTAAATACTAAAATCATACTCAGGTAAGAAGAGTTGCAAAAGAACATGAGATGGAAGACTGAATTCTCTCTTAGGAAATCTCAACCTGGGGCACATGCCCATTTAAGTGTTTAACTCTTTCCTCCATGTCTCTTCACTGCACACATACAGGAAAATGCACATATATTAAATGTGTGTGTGAGGCCAAACCACTGTGTGCAAGGCAAGGTGCTTGGATTTCCAAAAGGACTCTGAAATGTAATGAAAAAGAGAATGGATGATAAGGACCAAAGTCTTCTCCCCTGGTCAGCTTCTCTACATACATGCTGCTTTGCTTGCATCTCTTACGTCTCCTGCATTGGCAGGCAGATTCTTTACCACCAGCACCACCTGGGAAACCCCTCTAGGTGGCCTACGATTACAAAATGTGATTTCTTCTGGTCAACTGAAGGCAGCTCTGAAGCCTCATGCAATCAGAAAAGTGCTGAGCTGTGCTTCTGGCAAGCTCAGGATAAGAAAGCATGGCCGGGAGGGTGGGGGGCAGAGGGAGCACCCCACCCCAGGGAGGGTCCCTCCCAGCAAGGATGCTGTGGGGAGGCAAGGCCTGAGTGCTTCTGATTTCTCTCCATTTCTTTCTCTCTTGTAGTATTGCTAAAATATCTCTAAAGGGCTTCAGAGCCCCAGACCTGGTGGGAGCGTTTAGATGGGCTGTGCTGATGCCATGCACACATCCATTCTGCCCCCGGAGGCTCAGGATATTTGTCTGTCAAGGAAGCTACAGCCCACAGTTTCACCATATCGATAAGATGCTCCAGGTGGTGAGTGTGAGGTGAATGGCTGCAGCCCTGACTTCGACAGGGCCACTTGGCCTCACATCAGGGGATATGAGTTGGAAACAGAGATGGCAGGTGCTGCACGTTCCACCTTGTTACTTAATCTCCAATGAAAAGCTATAAACATACTACTACCTTCAACATATCATGTTTGTTCCACATTGACAGAAACTCTATGTTCTAGCTGCATATACTAGATTTCAGGTCTTTGGTTAATAACACTTGATTAATTTCAAACACACAATTGAGGCATTCATTAAATGGGTGGTTACTAAATGGGGAGTCTGAAATGACCCTTTCAGGCTTCACTGAGCTCAGGATCGGGGACTCTGCTATGATAGACTTTGGATGTGTGCACCGACCTCACAGGAAGAGAGATTTTTATCATAACTCTGTGTTCCAGAGGAACAGTGATAGGGGAAGGCAAGAGAGATGAGGGGAAGGAAGGGGTGGGGACAATGAGAGAGAGGCGGAAACCCAGGAAAGTGAGAGGAAGAGAACGGGGAAGGGAAGAGGAAGGGCAAAGAGGAAGGGAATAAGGAGGACCAGGGTAAGAGGAGGAGGAAAATTGGGAGGGGAAGGAGAGGAAGTAGTGGGAGACAGAAGGAGGAAGAGAAGAAAGAAGGGAAAGGAAAGGAAGAAATGTGTTCTATCATATTCCTTATGAGTTGAATTTTAGGGAAAGAAAAACAGTAACGAAGGGTCGTTTTGTTTGTTTGTTGTTTCTTAATGCAAAGGGTTTTGGTTGCCTCTGCTGTGGCTGGCTATACTCCACGGTGACTGAGCATCTGTGGGGGAAAAGACCAAATAAGCAACCTAGGGGGAAAAAAGGAAACATGTAGAGGAAAAGGGAGCCTGGAGAGAGAGGCTGGGGAGACTTTTACTTTATTATTGCTGCTATAATACAAGGGAATCCCACACCGAACAGATTCCAAAGTATCTCTGACCTGATTTTAGTGACATTGCTAATCCTGCCTGGAAGCACTCAGTAATTGACAGCAGGTAGATTTTATTTAAGAGAGAGAGGAGAGAAGGAAAAGACATCAATCAGCAAACGCTGTTTACCATTTGGCTCCCACATTGCATTGAACCAAAAGTAGAAAAAGATGTGATAGAACAAACAGAAACAAAGGTGGGAAGGTTCCAGGGGTTTCTCACGGGGCCGTGGCACATGTCTGACAGAGACAGGGGCACAGGAGCAGTTACTGAGCCCAGCAGAAAAGGTGCACTCAGACCCTGCACTGAATTGCCCTTCCAAGTGTTTTACCAGGTATTATCAGTATTTTTTCTTTGTAAAATGATATGATATTTTATTTTTGATAAAAATAATATTCTGGCAGGGAGTCACAGAAATAAAGTGGGTAGAGAAAGATTAGTAGTTTAGAGTACTTTGGCCACTTCATGTGAAGAGTTGACTCATTGGAAAAGACTCTGATGCTGGGAGGGACTGGGGGCAGGAGGGAAGGGGACGACAGAGGATGAGATGGCTGGATGGCATCACCGACTCGATGGACGTGAGTCTGAGGGAACTCTGGGAGATGGTGATGGACAGGGAGGCCTGGCGTGCTGCGATTCATGGGGTCACAAAGAGTCAGACACGACTGAGCGACTGAACTGAACTGAACTGAGGTCTGAGGACCAGCATCGTCAGCATCATCTGCAAACTGGTTAGAAACACAGAATTGGGGACCCACCTTGGGGTGACTGAATGGGAATCTGGTCATGAATCGAATCCCCAGGGTATTCACATGCACATGAAAGTTTCAGTAGCTCTGGTTAAGAGAAAAAAAAAATGGTATGCTAACATCTCACATATTTATCTATCTGGGGCCTTCGCTCTCTCTGAGATCCATGTACCTACCTTTGNTGTGAAATTGAGGGCAAAACAGCTAGTAGCTAGTGCCAGGGTTTGGAACCAGGCAGTCTGATTCCAGTCCCTATGCTCTTCCTTTTTTTTTTTTTTTTTATCCCTATGCTCTTTTTTAATTACGTCACTACAACTACAGTTTAGAAAAACAGTATTCTCTCTCACAGCCCAGTTTCACACAGGTATCACACTGTATTCAAAATACACTTTGAGTCTCTAAATACTAAAATCATACTCAGGTAAGAAGAGTTGCAAAAGAACATGAGATGGAAGACTGAATTCTCTCTTAGGAAATCTCAACCTGGGGCACATGCCCATTTAAGTGTTTAACTCTTTCCTCCATGTCTCTTCACTGCACACATACAGGAAAATGCACATATATTAAATGTGTGTGTGAGGCCAAACCACTGTGTGCAAGGCAAGGTGCTTGGATTTCCAAAAGGACTCTGAAATGTAATGAAAAAGAGAATGGATGATAAGGACCAAAGTCTTCTCCCCTGGTCAGCTTCTCTACATACATGCTGCTTTGCTTGCATCTCTTACGTCTCCTGCATTGGCAGGCAGATTCTTTACCACCAGCACCACCTGGGAAACCCCTCTAGGTGGCCTACGATTACAAAATGTGATTTCTTCTGGTCAACTGAAGGCAGCTCTGAAGCCTCATGCAATCAGAAAAGTGCTGAGCTGTGCTTCTGGCAAGCTCAGGATAAGAAAGCATGGCCGGGAGGGTGGGGGGCAGAGGGAGCACCCCACCCCAGGGAGGGTCCCTCCCAGCAAGGATGCTGTGGGGAGGCAAGGCCTGAGTGCTTCTGATTTCTCTCCATTTCTTTCTCTCTTGTAGTATTGCTAAAATATCTCTAAAGGGCTTCAGAGCCCCAGACCTGGTGGGAGCGTTTAGATGGGCTGTGCTGATGCCATGCACACATCCATTCTGCCCCCGGAGGCTCAGGATATTTGTCTGTCAAGGAAGCTACAGCCCACAGTTTCACCATATCGATAAGATGCTCCAGGTGGTGAGTGTGAGGTGAATGGCTGCAGCCCTGACTTCGACAGGGCCACTTGGCCTCACATCAGGGGATATGAGTTGGAAACAGAGATGGCAGGTGCTGCACGTTCCACCTTGTTACTTAATCTCCAATGAAAAGCTATAAACATACTACTACCTTCAACATATCATGTTTGTTCCACATTGACAGAAACTCTATGTTCTAGCTGCATATACTAGATTTCAGGTCTTTGGTTAATAACACTTGATTAATTTCAAACACACAATTGAGGCATTCATTAAATGGGTGGTTACTAAATGGGGAGTCTGAAATGACCCTTTCAGGCTTCACTGAGCTCAGGATCGGGGACTCTGCTATGATAGACTTTGGATGTGTGCACCGACCTCACAGGAAGAGAGATTTTTATCATAACTCTGTGTTCCAGAGGAACAGTGATAGGGGAAGGCAAGAGAGATGAGGGGAAGGAAGGGGTGGGGACAATGAGAGAGAGGCGGAAACCCAGGAAAGTGAGAGGAAGAGAACGGGGAAGGGAAGAGGAAGGGCAAAGAGGAAGGGAATAAGGAGGACCAGGGTAAGAGGAGGAGGAAAATTGGGAGGGGAAGGAGAGGAAGTAGTGGGAGACAGAAGGAGGAAGAGAAGAAAGAAGGGAAAGGAAAGGAAGAAATGTGTTCTATCATATTCCTTATGAGTTGAATTTTAGGGAAAGAAAAACAGTAACGAAGGGTCGTTTTGTTTGTTTGTTGTTTCTTAATGCAAAGGGTTTTGGTTGCCTCTGCTGTGGCTGGCTATACTCCACGGTGACTGAGCATCTGTGGGGGAAAAGACCAAATAAGCAACCTAGGGGGAAAAAAGGAAACATGTAGAGGAAAAGGGAGCCTGGAGAGAGAGGCTGGGGAGACTTTTACTTTATTATTGCTGCTATAATACAAGGGAATCCCACACCGAACAGATTCCAAAGTATCTCTGACCTGATTTTAGTGACATTGCTAATCCTGCCTGGAAGCACTCAGTAATTGACAGCAGGTAGATTTTATTTAAGAGAGAGAGGAGAGAAGGAAAAGACATCAATCAGCAAACGCTGTTTACCATTTGGCTCCCACATTGCATTGAACCAAAAGTAGAAAAAGATGTGATAGAACAAACAGAAACAAAGGTGGGAAGGTTCCAGGGGTTTCTCACGGGGCCGTGGCACATGTCTGACAGAGACAGGGGCACAGGAGCAGTTACTGAGCCCAGCAGAAAAGGTGCACTCAGACCCTGCACTGAATTGCCCTTCCAAGTGTTTTACCAGGTATTATCAGTATTTTTTCTTTGTAAAATGATATGATATTTTATTTTTGATAAAAATAATATTCTGGCAGGGAGTCACAGAAATAAAGTGGGTAGAGAAAGATTAGTAGTTTAGAGTACTTTGGCCACTTCATGTGAAGAGTTGACTCATTGGAAAAGACTCTGATGCTGGGAGGGACTGGGGGCAGGAGGGAAGGGGACGACAGAGGATGAGATGGCTGGATGGCATCACCGACTCGATGGACGTGAGTCTGAGGGAACTCTGGGAGATGGTGATGGACAGGGAGGCCTGGCGTGCTGCGATTCATGGGGTCACAAAGAGTCAGACACGACTGAGCGACTGAACTGAACTGAACTGAGGTCTGAGGACCAGCATCGTCAGCATCATCTGCAAACTGGTTAGAAACACAGAATTGGGGACCCACCTTGGGGTGACTGAATGGGAATCTGGTCATGAATCGAATCCCCAGGGTATTCACATGCACATGAAAGTTTCAGTAGCTCTGGTTAAGAGAAAAAAAAAATGGTATGCTAACATCTCACATATTTATCTATCTGGGGCCTTCGCTCTCTCTGAGATCCATGTACCTACCTTTGTAACTGACCTCTGCAGCCTCCATCTCCTTCCCCATCTCACAGGCCAAGCAGACATTCCTAACTTATTAATATCAATTGTGGACACCTAGAGCATTGTGTGTTCTTAACTTGTGAGGTTAAATCTAACTCAGCAGTAAAAGAATGAAAAAGTAAGCAAAGTTGGTATCCTAGCTTAAGGATTGTGTATATACATGCATGTCTGTGTATGTTTATCAGTGGTTCTCAAGCTTTAACATGCATCAGAATCATTCGGAGGACTTGCTAAAACACAGATTGCTCAACCCCAGTCTCAGAGTTTCTGAATCTAGGGAGGGACCTGAGAATTTGCATTTCCAACTCATTCTAAATGCTGATGGTGCTGATCCAGGGATCACTCTTTGAGAACCACTGATCTCTATCCTTCCCCTACCCCTCTTCCCCATATAAAGACATTGTTCTTTATCCCTCCCTTTAGAACCTTTCTCTGCAAGGCAAGGTGTAGTAGCTTGATGTGGTAGCAGATATTAGCTTCTTGCCCTATTACACTTAACAGAAAGTTTATGAATATTTTAAAGGGAACTCCTAAGAATGCTGTCTTAACCAAATGGTTTAAAGATGAATGTTAGAAGAGGGAAGGGGAGTAGGTTGTTTGGGGGTGGGCAGAGCCATGTTGGATGATACTTGGAGGCAAGTATCATCACCTAGACAGTCGCACCCAGGCCCTATCAGTAGGACCACGGACAGCTCCTGTGAGTCAGGCCAGCAAGGCATGTGTCACTCTGCCAGGGAGACTATCATAAAAGAGAAGAGGGAGAAAAAGAGGGAATGCTGTCTTGAAACATCTTTGGGACACAAGTAATTTCTTGAGCAACTGAACTGAACTGAACTGAAGCTGATTATTAAATAATGATCAGGAGTTACCTTAGGCAGGAGAGCAACTGAAAAATAGATGTATTTATTAGACCTATTACAATTGACAACTTTGTGGAGAAAGGATTGGACGAGTCAAGATTTGGGACAGAGGACTGGTTAGAAGATGATCATAGCAGTCTATGGAGACCTGAACTAGACAATTGCAGTGGGAAAGAGAAAAAAATGGACAGTCAGGAACCATTAAGAAATAGAATTAGCAGGTCCTGGATTAGTTGTGGATTAGCTTTATGTAATCATGCTTCTCCAGAATGACTATACAGATGTGTGGCCACAGGCCACTTAAGACTGCCTTCTAGAGAGGATCCCCTTCTATTTTAACCCTCTACTATCAACACCATACTCTTCTTCCTTTTTCACTGATTACTCTAGAACTGACCAGCATCACTTCAATACTCTTGTTTTCAGCCATCCCAATCAAACTCCTGTTTGGGCTCTGACTGTCCCCAAACACCCATGTCCCACCTCCTACATAATAATCTTCTAAAATTCATCTTTAAACCATTTGCTTAAGACAGTATTCTTAGGAGTTCCCTTTAAAATATTTTTAAATGGACTGTGACCTCATGGACTATGTCACCTTTTTGTCCCACCCCACAGTGTCTTTCTGGCCCTCCTTCCCTCCTCCAGGTACCAAACGCTGCTAGCAGCCCCACTATGGATATGACTGGTACCTGGCCTCCTGGGGATCCATTTTTTTTACATCACTCCTTCTAGAAAAATGCCAATTGTATTTATATACTTGTTTCTTTGCAGACCTGTGCTTAGATAAGGCCTGTTTCCAAGTCATCCCTGCCTTTGTACTCATACTCCTATCTCAAGGAAATCATAGTTTCCTTTCTGAATCAAGATTTGGTGGGAGGTGGCATGTTGCACAGCTTGTGGAATCTCAGTTACACAACCAGGGATTGTTGAACTCAGGCCGTGGCAGTGAAAACGCTGAATCCTAGCCACTAAACTACCAGGGAACTCCTAAATCAAGATTTTTGGCTACACTCCCAGGTAAATTCCCAGCCCTATCTGTCTCAGCAACTTCAACCCCTGGCTGTTACCTGCCATTGGGGTATTTCCATTTAGCCCAAGAGGTGTCTCAATATCCACTATTTGGCCATTGTAGCAGATGCCTCTGGTACCCTAATTATATCGCCTAGGCCATCCTTTGACTTCAGTGAAAGCTATGGTGGACAGTTCTGTGCAAAAACCCATTTCTGCCTGCATCCCACCTCAAGACACACCTTTTTTAGCTTTTGACTCTAGAATCTTCAATTATACTAACAGTCTGCTCTCCCTCCATTTAAGCATGACCCCAAAGTATGGGAGAGCAATGACCCCAAGGGCAATTCTCAAACAACAGGGAAAGGGAGTAATAGAGAAATAGATTAAAAGTTCTGGCCTTCTATCAGTTTCCTTACACTTATTAGAAGAATCCACTGGAATCAAGACCCTGTTCCTCATAGCAATGACCTCAATTACAAACCCTAGTATTGGGTTTTCTTCCTTCCTTGTCTCTTCTCCATTTCTCCACTCTTGTTTCATGTGATTATCCCCCAAATAAGCTATCTGGACTCAGGTACTGTCTTAGTGTGGGTTCTCTCAAGGCAGAGTCTAAGATAGTCATAGAGTATATTTTACACTCACTTCTAAAGTTACTCTCTTTCCAGAAAATGCCAAACAATATGTAACATTCAAGAGTAAGAAAGGAAAGAGATCTATGAGGTAGAGATAAGAAAGGCAGTATTAAAATAGAGAGTTGATGATATTAGGCACAACAAATTTTATATGCAGAGAGGATACTGCCCATGTTGTCAGTATCCTTTGAGTTTAAGAACCAATCTCCAGGCAGACCACATATACAAACTTAGAACTCTTAGGTAAAAGGTACTAGAGATTGGTGTGCCACCAAAGTACTCAGTATCACAGACTTTAAATCATACTGTGATAGTATGTCTGAAATAGTACAATATAGAGACTCTGACATGCAGGAGTGATCTGTTTGAGATCAATTAGCCTACTGGTAAAAAAAAAAAAAATAACTGTTGACTTTTGGGGAGGGGCAGAAGGACAGAAGGTAAAGAACAGGAGAGAATATTTGGGAAAGGATAAAGCAAATGTTAAAAAAGTAGCTGATGGATGAACTGATCCTTAGTGTCTTCTGCCAGGAGCTATAATAACCCAGATTGCTGACAGGTCAAAAACAGGATACAGACTCCCTTTAGCAGATGCTGGCGGTACCCAGCTCATATGCTCTCATATATACTGTAGTGGTTTTAAAAGAGTCTTACAGACTCTTTGACACAACTCCTTTCAAAAATTAAAGACTGATAACTCTTCCCTTGAGTACGGGCTGAAATTACTAATTTGCTTCTAATGACAGTATAATATGGCAGAAATAGATCACAGTGTGTGACTGCCAAGACTAGGTCATAAAAGGCATAGTTGTTTCCTCCTTGCTCTCTCTTGCATCACTCACTCTGAATAAGGCAGTTGCTATAACTTGAAGATTCACAAAGAGCCCTAAGGAGGGATCCACATGGCAAGGACATAAAGCTTCCTGCCAATGGTCATACAAGTAAGCTACCTTGGAAGCAAATCCTCAGCCCTAGTCACACCTTCAAATGACTGAAGCCTAGTAACCATCTTGAACACAACTTCATGGGAAATCTTCAGCCAAAATCACCAGTTAAACTGATTTCCTGACCCACAGAAATAATGGCTTAGAAAAAATAAACACTCATTATCTCACAAAATTTGAGGGTAGTTTGTTATGTGGCAATAATAATTAATATATTTACTTCTCTAGTACATACCAGCCCAGTATCTACCAACTGAAGGCAACTGTGCCTGAGGGCTTTTTCTGGCTGCTGGAGCCCGGTCAGTCAGCATGCAGGAGCAGACCAAAAATATCATGGAGTCAATATCCCCAGAAGCAGCCCTCCTACAATGACTGATAGTTTGTTGTATAAACAGTCCAGCATTCTTGCCCCTAAATGTAGAACACCATCTTCCAGAGGTTCCAAAAAGGACTGAGTCTCAGGTGCTCACAGGTCAGTAACCTTTGCACACTTTATTGGCTTCTAGTCCATCTCCATCTTACTTCTCTACGCTCCTACCTGTGACTACTGGGATAATTTCCCAAACAAAGTACTTCTACTCAAATCTTTGCCTCAGAGTCTGCTTCTGGGATAATTCAACCTAAGACACCACCGGATAACTGAGTCTCATCTTTTCTGTTAAAATTTGATTTTAAAAAGTTGGGAGGGGGATGCAAAAATGTATAAAAGGAATTAAAGGAGATTTTCTTTCTTTAAAGGTAAAATGACTGTCTTTCAGTTTGGGTTTTAGCAGCTGTAGGCTCTGTGGGCATGTACATGTGGGGATAGAGTCAGACAAGGGTTCAAGTTGCCTTTGTATCTCCCACAGTGGGTCCAGATACTTGACTACTGGAGTACTTGGACCTAACCTCAGTGAACCTGCACCAGTTGGTATTCTGGGTCAATTGCCAGAATACCCACACTTAGGATTTGATAGCAGTGCCAACAACAGTATACTTTGTGAGCCCACACAACAGGCGAGAGGGGAAACAACAGAGTACATTCACAGATAAACAGTTCCAGAAGAGGAATATTCAGTGGCTTCTCTCCCAGTGCAACTGCTCCAAGCCTGCCTCATTAACATTGCAGATCTGAATCACTGCTAAGAAATAGATCTAGGGGCCTCTACTCCAACTAGGGAGTAGACCCCACCCTTGACAGGGCAGTGACAACCACAGAGGAATGGGGGGGCCCTACTCAATATCCAGGGCAGGCTCTGTTCACCACAGCACCAGTCAAACCCCTTATCAAGTGGATAATGGCACAAGCCTCTAGACCAACCTCACCCACCAGGGGGCAGACACCAGAAGCAACAGGAATTACAGTCCTGGAGCCTGTGGAAAGGAGACCCCAAGCACAGTAAGTCTGACAAAATGAGGTGACAAAGAAATATGTTTCAGATGAAGGAGCAAAATAAAAGCCTACAAGAACAACTAAATGAAGAAGAGAAAAGCAATCTATCCCCCAAAAATCAGAGTAATGATAGTAAAGATGATCTAAGATCTCAGAAATAGAATGGAGGCATGGATTGAGAAGATACAAGAAAAGTTTAGCAAAGACCTAGAGATAAAGAATAAACAGAGATGAACAAGATGGTAGATGGAATGAAAAATACACTAAAAAGAATCAATAGCAGAATAATTGAGGCAGAAGAACATATAAGTGACCTGGAAGATAGAACACTGGAAATTTCTGCTGTGGAATAGGATAAAGAAAAAATAATGAAAAGAAATGAGGACAGTTTTTAGAGACTTCTGGGACAACACTAAATGCAACAACATTCAAATTACAGGGGTCCCAGAAAAAGAAGAGGTGAAGAGGAACTAAAGAGCCTCTTGATGAGGGTGAAAGAAGAGAGTGAAAAAGCTGGCTTAAAACTCAACATTCAAAAAACTACGATCATGGCATCTGATCCCATCACTTCATGGAAAATAGAAGGAAAAAAAGTGAAGCAGTGATGGATTTTCTTTTCTTGGGCTCCAAAATCACTGTGGATGGTGACTGCGGCCATGAAATTAAAAGAAGCTTGTTCCTTGAAAGAAAAGCTATGACAAACCTAGACAGCATATTAAAAAGCAAAGATATCACTTTGGTCTGTATAATCAAAACTATGATTTTTCCAGTAGTCATGTGCCAATGTGAAAGCTGGACCATAAAGAAAGCTGTGTGCCAAAGAATTGATGATTTCAAATTGTGGTGCTGGAGAAGACTCTTGAGAGCCCCTTGGACAGCAAGGAAATCAAACTAAGTCTCCTTTAGTCCATCCTAAAGGAAATTTACACTAAATATTCATTGGAAGGACATGCTGAAGCTGAAGTTCCAGTACTTTGGCCACCTGATGCAAAGAACCAATTCATGATGGTTAGACAACATCACCAATTCAATGGACATGAATTTGAGCAAATTCCGGGAGAGAGTGAAGGACAGAGAAGCCTAGCGTGCTGTAGTGTATGGGGTCACAAAGAGTCGGACATAACTTAGTGACTGAACAACAACAACAGAAGAAGAAAACGAGACGGGTCTGAGAAAATATTTGAAGAGATCATAGTCAAAAACTTTCGTAATATGGGAAAGGAAATAGTCACTCAAGTCCAGGATGTGCACAGGATCCCATACAAGATAAACCCATGGAGGAACATGCCAAGGCACATACTAAAAAAATTAAATACAAAGGAAAAATATTAAAAGCAGAAAATAACATACAAGGGAATTCCCATAACGTTATCAGCTGATTTTTCAGCAGAAACTTTTCAGGCCAGAGGGAGTGGCAAGATATATTTAGAGTGATGAAAAGGAAAAACTTACAACCAAGATTACTGTACCCAGTAAGTCTCTCATTCAAACTTGACAGAGAAATCAAAAACTCTACAGATAAGTAAAAGCTAAGAGAACTTAGCACAACCAAACCAGCTTTACAAAGATGTTAAAGGAATCTCTCTAGGCAAGAAACACAAGAGAAGAGAACAAAGAGGAAGGGGGGGCGGAAAAAGACCTACACAAACCAACCCAAAACAATTAATAAAATGGGAATAGAAAGATACATTTTGATAATTGCCTTAAATGTAGATCAATTAAACGCTCCAAACAAAAGACATTAACTGGCTGAATGAATACAAAAACAATACCCATATATATGCTGTCTAAAAGAGACCCACTTCAGACCTAGGGACATACAGAATGAAAGTGAGGGGATGGAAAAAAAATTTTTTCATGTAAATGGAAATCAAAAGAAAACTGAAGTAGAAATACTCATATCAGACAAAATAGACTTTAAAGATAGTTACAAGAGACAAAAAAGGACACTACATAATGATCAAGTGATCAATCCAAGAAGAAGATATAACAGGTGTCAATGTTTATGGACCCAGTGTAAGAGCACCTCAATACATAAGCAAATGCTAACAGCCATAAAAGGGGAAATCAACAGTAACACAATAAATTTAACACCTCAAATACACCAATGGACAGATTATCCAGACAGAAAATCAGTAAGGAAATACAAGCCTTAAATGACACATAAGAACAGAAAGAACTAATTTATATTTATAGGACATTCCACCTGAAAGCAGCAGAATACACTTTTTTCTCAGGTGCACATAGAATATTCTCCAAGATAGACCACATTTTGGGTCCCCAAGTCAAGTCTCAAGAAATTTAAGAAAACTAAAATTATATCAAGCATCCTTTCCAACCACAACACTATGAGATTAGAAATCAATTAAAGGGGGAAAGCTATTAAAAAAACACAAACACATGGAGACTAAACAACATGATACTAAATAACCAATGGATCACTGAAGAAATCAAAAAGAAAATCAAAAAATACCTAGAAACAAATCACAGTGAAAACACAGTGACCCAAAACCTATGGGATGCAGCAAAAGCAGTTATAAGAGGGAAGTTTATAGCAAAACAATCCTAGCTCAAGAAACAAGAAAAATCTCAAATGAACAACCTAACATTACACCTAAGGCAACTAGAGCTAGAACAAATGAAACCCAAAGTTAGTAGAAGGGAAAAAAATCATTAAAGATCAGAGCAGAAATAAATGCAGAGACAAAGAAAATAGTAGCAAAGATCATGAAACTAAAAGATAATTCATTGTGAAGATAAACAAAATTGGTAAAACTTTAGCCAGACTCATCAAGACAAAAGGGGAGAAAACTGAAATCAATAATACTAGAAGTGAAAAAGGAGAGGTTACAACAGACAACAGAGAAATACAAAGGCTCATAAGAAACTACTATGAGCAACTATATATGCCAATAAAATGCATAAATGTCGAAGTAACTAGACTACCCAAGGCAATCTAAAGATTCAACGCAATCCTTATCAAATAACAATGCCATTTTTCACAGAATTAGAACAAAAAGTTTTGGAATTTGTATGGAAATATGAAAGACCTTGAATAGCCAAAGCAATCTTGGGAAAGAACAGTGGAGCTGGAGGAATCAGGCTCCCTGACTTTAGCTGCTGCTAAGTTGGCATCTGGTCCCATCACTTCATGGCAAATAGATGGGAAAACAGTGGAAACCGTGGCTGATTTTCTTTTTCTGGGCTCCAAAATCACTGGATGGTGACTGCAGCCATGAAATTAAAAGACGTTTACTCCTTGGAAGGAAAGTTATGACCAACCTAGACAGCATATTAAAAAACAGAGACATTACTTTGCCAACAAAGGTCTGTCTAGTCAAGGCTATGGTTTTTCCAGTGATCATGTATGGATGTGAGAGTTGGACTATAAAGAAACCTGAGCACCGAAGAATTGATGCTTTTGAACTGTGGTGTTAGAGAAGACTTTTGAGAGTCCCTTAGACTGCCAGGAGATCCAACCAGTCCATCCTAAAGGAGATCAGTCCTGGGTATTCATTGGAAGGGCTAATGTTGAAGCTGAAACTCCAATACTTTGGCCACCTGATGCGAAGGGCTGACTCATTTGAAAAGACCCTGATGCTGGGAAAGATTGAGGGCAGGAGAAGAACGGGATGACAGAGGATGAGATGGTTGGATGGCATCACGAACTCAATAGACATGGGTTTGGGTGGACTCCAGGAGTTAGTGATGGACAGGGAGGCCTGGCATGCTGCAGTTCATGGGGTCACAAAGAATCGGACACGATTGAGCGACTGAACTGAATTGAAGTTGCTTCAGTTGTGTCTAACACTTTGTACCCCTATGGACCATAGCCCTGACTTCAGACCATACTACAAAGCTATAGTCATCAAAACTGTATGGTACTGACACAAAACCAGAAATATAGACCAATGAAACAAGATAGAAAGCCCAGAGAAAAAACCCACACACCTAATGGTCACCTAATCTATGACAAAGGAGGCAAGAATATACAATGGAGAAAAGACAATCTCTTCAATAAATGCTGCTGGGAAAATGGGACAGTTACATGTAAAAGAATGAAATTAGAACACTCCCTAACACAATACACAAAAATAAACTCCAAATGGATTAAAGACCTAAGTGTAAGACTAGGCACTATAAAACTCTTAGAGGAAAATATAGCCAGAACACTCTTTAATATAAATTGCAGCACTATCTTTTGGGATCCACCTCCTAGAGTAATGAAAATTTAAAAAGAAAATAAACAAATGAGATCTAATTAAACTTAAAAGCTTTTGCACAGCAAAGGAAACAAAAAAACAAAAAGACAGCCTTCGGAATAGGAGAAAATATTTGCAAGCAGAGCAACCAACATGGGGTTAATCTCCAAAATATACAAACAGCTCATGCAGCTCAATATAAAAACAAACAAACAAATAACTCAATCAAAACATGGGAAGTGAAGTGAAGTGAAAGTTGTTCAGTCGTGTTCAACTCTTTACAACCCCGTGGATTATACAGTCCATGGAAGTCTCCAGACANAGAGCAACCAACATGGGGTTAATCTCCAAAATATACAAACAGCTCATGCAGCTCAATATAAAAACAAACAAACAAATAACTCAATCAAAACATGGGAAGTGAAGTGAAGTGAAAGTTGTTCAGTCGTGTTCAACTCTTTACAACCCCGTGGATTATACAGTCCATGGAAGTCTCCAGACAAGAATACTGGAGTGGGTAGCCTTTCTCTTCTCCAGGATATCTTCCCAACCCAGGGATTGAACCCAGGTCTCCCACATTGCAGGCTGATTCTTTACTAGCTGAGCCACAAGGGAAGCCCAATGAAGGAAGATCTAAATAGATATTTCTCCAAGGAAGACACAGAGATGCTCAAAAAGAACATGAAAAGAAGCTTGACATCACTAATTATTAGAGACGTACAAATCAACACTATAATGAGGTTGTACCTCACACTGGTCAGAATGGTCATCATAAAAAAAATCTACAAATAATAAATGCTAGAGAGGATGTGGAGAAAAAGGAACTCTCTTACACTGTTGGTGGGAAAGTAAATTGGTACAGCCACTATGGAAAACAATATGGAGGTTCTTTAAAAAATTAAAACTAGAGCTACCATATGACCCAGCAATCCCACTCTTAGGCATGTATATACAGAAACCCATAATTCAAAAGAATGTATGTACCTCAGTGTCCTTCGCAGCACCATTTACAATAGCCAAGACACAGAAACAATGTAAATGTCCATGGACAGAGAAATGGATAAAGAAGATGTGGTACATACATACAATGGAATATTACTCAGCTATTAAAATGAATGAAATACTGCCATCTGCAGAGACACAGATCGATCTAGAGGCTGTCATGCAGGGTGAAGTAAGTCAGAAAGAGAAGTAAGTATTGCATAATATCACTTATCTGTGGAATCTAGAAGAATGGTATAGATAAACATTGTCAAAGCAGAAATAGAGTCATAGATGTAGATAAGAAATTTATGGTTATGGAAAGGAGGAGGGGATAACTTAGGAGACTGGGATTGACATATACACACTATTATATATAAAATAGATAATTGATAAGGACCTACTGTATAGAACAGGTAACTCTACTCAATAATCTGTGGTGACCTAAATGGGAAGAAAATCTAAAAAAAGAGTGGCTATGTTGCAGTTCAGATCATGAACTTCTTATTGCCAAATTCAGACTTAAATGGAAGAAAGTAGGGAAAACCACTAGACCAATCAGGTATGACCTAAATCAAATCCCTTATGATTTTACAGTGGAAATGAAAAATAGATTCAAGGGGTTAGATCTGATAGACAGAGTGCCTGAAGAATTATGGATGGAGGTTTGCAACATTGTACAGGAGGCAGGGATCAAGACCATCTCCAAGAAAAAGAAATGCAAAAAGGCAAAATGGTTGTCTGAGGAGGCCTTACAAATAGCTGTGAGTAGAAGAGAAGCCGGAGAAGGTGATGGCACCCCACTCCAGTACTCTTGCCTGGAGAATCCCAGGGATGGCAGAGCCTGGTAAGCTGCCATCTATGGGTTGTACAGAGTTGGACACAATTGAAGAGACTTAGCAGCAGTAACAGAAGAGAAGCAAAAGACAAAGGAGAAAAGGAAAGATATATCCATTTGAATGCAGAGTTCCAAAAAATAGCAAGGAGAGATGAGAAAGACTTCCTCAGTAACCAATACAAAGAAATAGAGGAAAACAATAGAATGGCAAAGACTAGAGATATCTTCAAGAAAATTAGAGATACCAANCTGAATATTCGTTGGAAGGACTGGTGTTGAAGCTGAAACTCCAATACTTTGGCCACCTGATATGAAGAACTTACTCATTTGAAAAGACCCTGATGTTGGGAAAGATTGAAGGCAGGAGGAGAAGGGGATGACAGAGGATGAGATTGTTGGATGGCATCACTGACTCAATAGACATGAGTTTGAGTAAACTCCATGAGTTGGTGATGGCATGCTGCAGTCCATGGGGTCACAAAGAGTCAGATATGACTGAGCTACTGAACTGATGTTGCAGAGAGAAGCCACTTTGACTCCATGATGTTTCTTTGACTTTAACCTCTGTTTTCCATTGTTTTTGTTATTATAATCAGACATAACGACCTGTCTCAGGGAGCCTGTCCCTCTGCTTGAAGAGATTAACACTTCCCCTCCCTGAGGTTGGCCATTCCAGGAGATACTTGCAAGATAATGATATTTACTTCCTCTACTCCTCCCCCTCTCTGTCCTCCCCCTCTCTGAACTTGGCATTCAGATCCAAGGACAGGATGGTTACTTTGAGACATTAGTTTGCCATCTTCTACAGTCAGCTGGCTTTCTGAATAAAGTCATATTCCTCTCCTCAGCACCTCCTCTTGGATTCATTGGCCTGTCTTGTAGTGAGCAGAGCTAGCCTGAACTCAGTAACAGATACATGTATACATATAACTGATTACTTTATAGAGAAACTAACACAACATTGTAAAGCAGCTATGAAAGTGAAAGTGTTAGTTGCTCAGTTGTGTCTGACTCTGCAACCCCAAAGACTGTAGCCTGCCAAGCTCCTCTGTCCCTGGAATTCTCCAGGCAAGAATACTGGAGTGGGTAGCCAAGCTCTCCTCCAAGGGATCTTCCCAACCCAGGGATTGAACCTGGGTCTCCATACTCCAGTGAAAATTTTTTAAAAAGAAAAAATAACTCTCCTTGCTCACAATATCTTCTAGTCCACCTGAGCTGCTCACCACCATAAATTCTACAGATCATTGCTAAAGACTAGAATGCAAAAAAAGAGAGAGAGAGAGAGTTGATGACACAGAAGCTATATCTGCTTCCTCTTCAACCTGGTATAGCAGAAATCTCTAGTGTGGGGTGCTGCCCTTGAAGCAAGTGGTTTTGGGTAAACCCTACTCTTGATAAACTGTTCTATCTTCTCTCACTTTATCTGATTTGGATGGGGATTACCCTTAACAAGATTTTCTGAATTGGAATTAAGGAAATATAATTTGCTAGCAGTGCCATGATTCACTTATGTACATCTTCCCAGCTTCACCAACAGAGATATATGAGCCTTGATTTTTTTGCCTGGGGGAAAATGATAGCCTGAGGAACAAAGAAGCAGAGAAAGAAGGTGAAGAGTGAGGGTCATCTGGCATTTCAATCTCTGGTTCCAATTATTTGTGAACCCATTATTTACTCTGTGCTCTTACAGATTCCTTGCATAAGTCAATCAATTCTTACTTGCCTTACCCAATTTTTGGTTGTGAGTGAAAGAAACCTAACATGCAAACACTGATTAAAATATCCTATTTAATAATTCTGAAATAATTAGACATTTCTCTTCTTGAACCTCCAGCTCCCAAACTGGTCTTAGTCAGGCTAACTGAGTTTAATTTAAAGGTCAGCTTTCACCTAAAAAAGAAAAAGTGGACATACTAAAAAATTGTGTCAGATGCTTTACAAAGAGAGTCTTAAAAACTATAATGGAACCTTCACAATTTTCTTTCAAAATAGATATTCCCATTTGATATATCAGGAAACTGAGGCTCAGAGAAATTGCTGAAGGTTACCCAACTATCAGTGGTAAAGCCACAGATGATCTCAAAGCAAGAGGCTTAGCCCAAGTGCCATCCATTTCGATCCCTGGCCAC
>SJYA01004031.1:1726893-1745949 GCA_006410615.1 Neotragus moschatus | reverse complement strand
ATGTGTATAAGAGACAGCTATGAGGTCATATTTAACACCATCATTACTTTTGCATTTATGTATCCCCTAAGGGTAACCCTAAAATCCTTCTTGTACTCAACAAAAAGATGACAATACATGTGGAAGTGTATCACACAAATCTCCTATCTAGAAAGTTCTTATCATTCAGCTGAGAACTGCAGTTAACTGACAGTTTCGCTCTTTGTTATTACTATTATTATTATTGAGGTATAGTTGCTTTACAATGTTGTGGTGGTTTCTGCTGTACAATGAAGTGAATCAGCCATTTATATACATATATCCCCTCCCTCCTGAGCCTCCCTCCCACCCCAGTCCCACATGCCACCCCTCTGGGTCATCACAGAGCACTGAGCTGAGCTCCCTGTGCTATACAGCAGCTTCCCATTAGCTATCTAGTTTACACATGGCAGTGTATATGTGTACACAGTGAGTTAAGGTTTCCTGGGAAGCCCCAGCTGCTGACTGATGATGGCAGAGGTAGGTTCTGTCCAGTCCAGGCTTCCTGCGATGAGCTACCTTTACTTGGGCTCCCTACTGGATCAGCCAGGGTTTGTCAAATATGCATCACAGACTCAAGCTCTTTTGTCCAGTCCTGCTTCTCAGTCCCTTTCCTTGAGAGTCAGCTCAGCATCATGGTCTGAAGGCTCTGCCTGCCTAATCCTGCTTCCTCTGTCTTACCTTCTATGAACATTCATCCCCTCAATAAGCTACTGTGCACCGTGAACACTGTCTCAGCATCTGTTTTCTGGAAGACCCAAACTGGCACACGAAATAGTGAATGAATAAGCAAGAGAAGTAGAAGGCAAAGGAAAATTGTTCTTTTGCATGACATATTTTCCTACACACATAAGTTAGCTGTGGTCGAGCAATGTAATTCAAGTTCTTTAAAGCAGATTGTGCTGAATATGCCAAATGGCTCCTCTTAGCTGGAGGGAGTGCCTCCCTGAGACCCGTCAGGCACTAGAATTTATGGGACCATTTCTGTCTTAGTGATCCAGTCCCTCTTTATGAAGATGATTGCTTCACAGCCCTGCCATAGGTATTTACCATCAGGGCTATACAGCTCACTGAGTCATCCAGGAGAGAAATCCAAGTGGATAATTAACATCCTGAAGAAGGTAATTGTGGAACACTTAAGCACGGGGCCATAACTTCTGGTTCAGTGTCAGTAAGGACAACCTGTAGGGCATATCATACTTAATGAGTCAGTAGCTACCTAAGATGATTATTAAAACTCAAAGCATATTATTTTTATCACCATGTGCAAGAGCTACACATTATGTCCTTTTGACCTATTTTGTGCTCTCATTCCCAGCTAAATAATAACCATTCAGGAGTGGAGGAAACGACTGACTCTTCTCATTATTGAGGAACATTATATGTCTAAAGTGTGTTTTCCTAAATGGGAAACTTGCATGGCAGGAGATTTTCTCCTTTCTCCCCCTGAGTTTATTTTCTATTTTAACTGTGAAAATGATTCTGCTTCTTACTTTGGTGGACACGCTCACATTAGAGTCCCCAGACAGGGGGGACGCTGATAATTTAAGAGACAGAGGTTGGGTTTGACCTTGAAAAAAACAGCTGGAACAGTGCCCTTCAAATAAAGGGGGAAAATCTGAGACAGGGCAACTATGTACCCAACAGTTTTAGTCTTCCCAAACTGCTCTGCTGGTTTTAGATACCGGTGGTTTAAAAGTAACTGTCAGTTACCCCTGAAGAATATCATTTCATCCCTGCTCACTTCTCATGTTTCCTCTCATGCTACAGTACATATGTCCTACTCTCTGTGTACACAAAATACATAGTGTTCTGCCATAGCAGAATGCTGTTAGTTCAGGTTCTCTGGTAAGCAGACACTGATAATAAGTTAAGAGAGTAACATGTGGGGACTTCCTTTGTGGCCCAATGGTTAAGATTCTACACTTCCCATGCAGGGGGTACAGGTTCAATCCCTGTTTGGGAAACTAAGATCCCACAAGCCACCCGGCACCTCCAAAAAATAAGTGTGTTACTGGTGTTGTGGAGTAATAACCTATGAAAGATAAATAGGGAGAAGGCAGGTTTAGGCACAGAAAGATTCAAGACCATGAGGCCAATCAAACTCCTGTGAGAGGAAAGCAGCAGAGCCCAGCAGGCAGAGCCTCAAAATGCAGCGGAGAGGGGACAAATCTGGTCAACACAGCAAAGAGCAACGAAGCAAAGATTGGAGACCAGCAGTCAGGCCCTAATACATCCCTGTCATGCTCAGTCACTGTCTCAGTGCTCCCTGAGAAGAGCATGGCCTTGGCTCAAACGCTGCAATGGATCTCAATGGTGCTGAACCTGGAGGCTGTCAGCTAGCCACACTCCTCACCTCACTGCTGACTGGCAAGTTTTTCACTGATGGGAGATCCAAGAACACACCTCCACGGTTGGCACAGTCACCAAGTCTCTGACTGCAATACAAGCAGCAAAGGTTGATTTTTTGATCATGTTACATCTTCATGCATGTCTGTGGATCTATTCTATTTTTGCCTCAAGTTCAAGAGCCAAACTAAAAGCATAGCCACCATTTGCACCACTGCCAATAGCGATGGTAGAATGAAAGCTCTAGTCGTTTTCACACTAATAAGAGCTCACAATTCCTTAGCCAAAATGGGTCACATGGTCCCACCTAACCACAAAGGGGTAGGAAGTTCAATCCTATCATGTGTCTGGAAAGTGAAGAGCCTGAATTGAGCAACACCAATGACCACAACAGTAAACAAATCAATAAACTCCCCAAAGTTTCCTTTACATTCTGTAGAACCAAAAGGAACAATTTGCAGGGTACTCAATAAAGCCAAATGATGTTTCTTTCCTGATAACTTAGAAGTAATCATTTCTCTAAGACTCTTTCCTATGTATAGCAATGGAGACATTAACTCATCTTGGAGCAGATCCTCCTTGTTCTGTAGGAAATAAACCAAATGCTCTCTTCTGGCTGCAAATAAGAGCTCACTGTTGAGGGAAGAAGATTTGGACCTGTAGCTCTTTTCATAGTTGGGGCAGAATCACCCTGCCACCCCCAACCCTTGACCATTTCCATTAACTGTAAAATTCTGTCTTCTGAGAAAGGCATGGGAAATTCTGCTGGGAACCTTTTGTAACAGAAAAGGTTAAGGCAACAGACTATTTCCTGAAACTTAAAGTTATTGAAATCCATTTTGGTGGTGACAAGTATTTCTGGCTATGACCTGGTGATAGGAAAGACAGCCACACCTTGAGGATAAAGCCCTCCTACAAGTAGAAAAAGACTGGACCATAATGATGGCTTCTACACCAGGATTTCCACTGCTGAAAGGGAACATGGGTTTATGAAAAGACCTACTGAAGATTCTGCCCCAAATCTCCTCCCGGTGGTAAAATTTGACCCAGAGATGTGCCTATAAGAGGAGATGTTAATTAGCAAAGCATTATACATAAAGAACTGTTAAGTCAGAGATCCAGGCAAGTCTGAGACAGTCTGTAACTATGGATAATACAGGAGGTACAACCTCCAGATCAAGAATGGTACCTCAGGTATCAAAGGTCACTTGATAGGTAGAGACAGAATTGAGTCAAATGACATTTGGCAGTCCTTGGAGTTCCCACCAAGTTTTGCTTTTCTCTTCCCGAAAGGATCACAATCAGGATGGACTCTTCAAACTAACTAAACCACTGTTCTTGGGCTTATTACAAAAACAGGAACCCAGACAGAAAGGCTGAACTCCTTGTTAATATGAATACAGGAAGACAAGTGAAGCTCAGGGCATTATACTTTGGGACATTGTTTGCCCTTGCATCTAAAGTGATTCAGAAAAGGTTAACATAAAAGCTATGTTGTCACACCCCAGGAAGAACCCCTGAGGGCAAATTGCTCTAATTTGTTTTTAAATAACCTGTCCTGACTCCTGAGGTTCCTATTTGAATATAGAATTGTACACAATTGTCAGAATTGTCAGTAACATTTCTCTGAATCTTTTCCCCATGCCTGCTAAAGCCATCTTCAGTCCTGGGTGGAGGGAGAGGCGAGGAGGGAGGCCCTATTTTGGGGAATCTCCAGGGACACTGCTTGAACTCACAGGAATATTTCTCTTTGTCACTCCATGGCATTAGCCATTTCTCTCTCCTCCTGCTGTGCTTCTCTGTAGCTGAGATGTCAACCCACTCATGCCCTCGAGAGGCAATATCCTTCGGTTTATAACAATCTGCCATCAGAGCTGAGGGCCCTGGCACTGCCACCTCTTTCAGAGAACTTATGGAGTAACTCACTGGGTTAAGCAGAGCCTCTGTTCCATTGTAGCAGGGCTATATTTTCTCAGAAGTGAGGACAATCCCTCTCCCCTCATCTTTGTATTTTAAACATTACTCTGGAATTAAAGCTGCATTGTTTTAAGTCCTGAGTCCCAAACACTTGAATGTGACCATTCTCCTCATTTTTACCTGCAGACTTCTCACCCCAGGACTCAGACATTGGTCAGTGGGGCTGGACTGAAGGACTGGCTGAATGGGAGACCATGTTGATACTCAAAAGTCATCTCAACTCTTTTAGGCAGGGATGTGATTCTTTGGAAGAATAGTTGAGAAAATCCGGCTTGTTCTGAGGAGTTATTTCTTAGTAGACTTCTAAGAAATTGAAAAAGAAAATGGTGACCTTAGCTCCACTGAACAGAGGCATGAAACTCATGGAGAGACTATCAGTATACATCCCTAGCTCATACTGGCCCATGTTCAGTAAAAAGCAGTGGCTGGACAATGGGGAGTGAAAAGTGAGGGGCAAGGGTCCTAACACTTCAAAGCTGGGGTCAGGGGACTTCTGTGGTGGTTCAGTGGCTAAGACTCCACACTCTCAATGAAGGGGGCTTGAATTCAATTCCCGGTCAGAAAACTAGATCCCACCCACATGCTGCAACTAAGACCCAACACATCCAAATAAATAATAAATATTAAAAATAATTTTTAAAAATAAATGATATTTTTGAAAAAAAGAGCTGGAGGTAGATGTGTCTACCTCTTCTTATTATTTAGACCACATTCCTTTATATCTGTTATCTGCATGGTGATAGGGCCCACATGGGGTCTCACTGTTAAGATGGCTCATTATGTTGACCTCAAAAACAAAAAATAAAAACAGAGATCCTTGAGACTAACCAAATTGCCCAAATGACATTCTGTTTTCTCACTGGTGCCTACCTTCTCAAAGTTGTGACACCACCAGATTCAAGACCTCTGGCTCCATGACCACAGGACTCAACTACAAGCTAAAAATTAACCATCCCTTCAGAGAATTTGTCATTGGTGGGGTATAAGACAGACCCCGTCAGAAAGGTAGGATGATGGTTCTCCTTAAGGGCCAATCAACCTCTCTTTTCCCTCTAATAAATTTCCCTTTTCTTGCCTGATTGCCCAGTTCGCTCCCTTTTCATCTGCATTCGCCTTACATTTTGGTGCCGAAACCTGGGAGGAAGAATCCACCACAACTACGTGGGTTCTTCTCATGAGCCCATTTCCAGTGATCCCCTCCCTCGGACCTTGCTGAGAAACTGAGATGGAACTCTCCACTTGCCTTGCTGGACTGACATCCACACACTAGCCCACATTTTATCCATTGGTTACAAGGGTGAGTGAAATCCCATTCCCTTGGATCCTCTCTCTCACCTTATTTCCAAGTCCTAGCACTAGGCGGGATGATCCCCATGGCTTTCAGGCCCTTAGCCTTGTGCCCCATCTGACTTTGAAATAAGGGACCCACATTTCAAAGCAGACTATTATTACTCTTTGAGAAAGTCGTGAGAATGGGGACACCTTTTCTCTCGGACCTGTGTCCTCGCTTCCTCTCGCCCTTGTCTAACCTTTCTATTTGGCCACAATAGGAAATTCTTAATCCCAGCCCTCAAAATCTACTCCTCTAGGATGCCTTCTCTGAAACCTAAAAGCCTAGGCCTTCCAAGGGGAGATAAAACTAAAAAGACTTATTTACTATTCTCACACTGTCTGGCTGCAATACAGACTACATAATAGGTCCTAATGGCCAGAAAACAGAACTCTCGAATATAACACTCTATGGGACCTCGATAACTTGTGCCACCACAATAGCAAGTGATTAGAAATCCCTTATGTTCAGGCACTTTTCGCTCTTCACTCTCAACCCTCTCTCTGTGAATCCTGCTCTACTTCTCAAATACTCTTAGTCCACTCTGAGCCACATCCTCCTAATACAATGTCCCCCAGTCCCCTGTTCAGACTTTTCTTCTTCTTCCTTTGACCCTTCCAACCACAGCCCACCCTCTACCGCTCCCAATCCCGTTGCAGCCACTCCAGATCAGTTCCACAACCTCCACCTTCCGTCCCCCTCTCCCTCCCTCCTTCTCAGGCTGCCACCACTGAAGCTGCCAACCCCCCTCCCCGGCCTGTGCTAGAGGCAAGATCTGAGACCTCAGCCCCACCCTCTACACTGAGGGTTCCAAGGTTTTACCCCAACCTCCCTAGATCCCTCTTCATGGCAAGGCCCTGCTCCTTTCCCTCCTCCACTCTTCCCTTTACAGGATGTAGCTGGAGCAGAAGGCGTTGTTCAGGTTCATGTCCCATTCTCCCTCATCGATCTATCTCAGATTGAAAAGCGTCTTGGTTCCTTCTCCTCAGATCCTGATAATTATCTAAAAGAATTTAAGTATCTTACCCAGTCTTACAACTTAACCTGGCATGAAATTTACATCATACTTCCCTCCACTCTTCTCCCAGAAGAGAAGGAATGAGTATGGCAAGCCTCTCAGACACATGCTGAAGAAATACACAAGAGAGACAACACTAAGCCCATAGGGGCAACGGCTGACCTCAAGAAGATCCAAACTGGGATTATCAGGCAGGGAGACCTGGATGAGTAGCCCGTAATCATAAGGTTGCTTGCCTCATTGTGGGCCTTCAAAAGGCAGGGCATAAAGCCATCAACTTTGATAAGCTCTGGGAAATAACTCAAAGACTAGCTGAAAACCTGGCACAATTTCTAGCCAGGTTAACAGAAGCTCTACAAAAATATACAAAATTAGACCCCACTTCAGCAGAGGGCACCATTATCCTTAACACCCATTTTATCTCCTAGTCATCCCCAGATAACCTAAAGAAACTAAAAAAGGCAGAATAAGGCCCTGAAACCCCTCAATGAGACCTTTTCAATTTAGCCTTTAAGATTTTCAATAACCAGGAAGAACAGGCTAAGCTAGAAAAGGCCCAACGAGATCAGGCCAATACCACCTTTTAGCCACTGCCCTACATGGCTCCAAACCTCCATCAACCAACAAAGAAAGGAAGCCCCTTGGGCCCTGCTTCAAATGCGGTAAAGAAGGCCACTGGTCCACTGGCCCCCTCTCTATGGATCCAGACATCCTCTCCTGGTCTCTAGCAGGAGTCCTCTGACCCAGCTCTGCCCAGCCTCCTCGAAATCACCACTGAAGACTGAAGGTGCCCAGGGCCCCAGGCCCTGACTCTCATCACATCTACAGAGCCCAGAGTAATGCTTACAGTGGCAGCTAAACCAATCTCCTTTCTCATTGGCACGGGGGCCACTTACTCTGCTATGCCTGCCTACTCTGGAAAAACCAAGGTCTCTCAGGTTTCTGTTATGGGAGTTGATGGTTTAATATGTATGCCACAAATTACCAAGCCTCTACCTTGCACAATTCAGGATACCCCATTTTCCCATTCTTTTCTCATACTTCCAAAATGCCCCACTCCTATTCTTGGGAGAGACCTTCTCTCAAAATTCAAAGCCTCTATTGCCATCCCAAGCCCACCCTCTGATCTAGCCTGTCTACTGCTCCTAAACCCCACCTCCTCTTCCCCTGCCCCATTGCCCTCCTCATCCAAAAACCCCACAGTTTGGGATACAGATAACCCAGCTGTTGCCTCTCATCATGCTCCAATTCATATCTATCTCAAAGTGAAGTCACTCAGTAGTGTCTGACTCTTTGCGACCCTATCAGATTCCTCCATCCATGGGATTCTCCAGGCAAGAATATCAGAGTGGGTTGCCATTCCCTTCTCCGGGAGATCTTCCCAACTCAGGGATTGAACCCGGCAGGCAGACGCTTTACCGTCTGAGCCACCAGGGAAGTCTAAATTCCGCAATCAACCACAATACTCCATCTCCCAAAAACATCAACAAGGGTTAAAGTTTATCGTCACTGAACTCCTATGTCAGGGCCTCTTGTGCCCTACTCACTTTCCCTATAACCCCCCTATCCTACCTGTCAAAAAGCCAAATGGTTCCTATCACCTGGTCCAGGACCTGAGACTCACCAATGTGGCTGTTATCCCCATACACCCAGTAGTTCCAAATCCCTATACTCTTCTCTTTTTCTCATTTCCTCTTCCACTACCCACTTCACTGTTCTAGACCTCAAAGATGCCTCCTTTACTATCCTTTACACTCAGACTCTCAAGACCTTTTTTCCTTTACCTGAACTGATCTAGACAATCATCGTTCCCAACAGCTGACATGGACAGTCCTGCCACAAGGCTTTCATGATAGCCCTCATTTCTTTGGTCAAGCTCTAGTATCAGACCTAACCTCTCTTGACCTTACTCCAAGTACTGCCCTCCAGTATGTGGATGATCTTCTCTTTGTAGTCCTTCGCTTACACACACTCAACAATACACTTAACAACTCCTCAATTTTCTAGCTGATTGAGGCTATTGAGTATCTCTCACCAAAGTTCAGCTCACTCTTCCTAGAGTTACCTATCTCGGAGTCCTTTTAACACCAACAAAAAGATATATTACTATTGATAGAGAGTCCCTTATATCCACCCTACCACTCCCTACATGAAAAACAGAGATCCTGTCCTTCTTGGTGTTAGCTGGATATCTATGCCTCTGGATTCCTAATTTCGCTCTCTTGCACAACCCCTATATCAAGCCACCGGAGGAGATCTTTCAAAACCCTTAGAGCTAAAATCAAATATCCTTTGACACTCTTAAGCAAGCCATTCTCTCAGTCCCAGCTGTAACACTTCCTGAACTTTCTTGTCCCTTTATACTCTACACTACTGAGAGAAACAAAATTGCCCTAGGAGTTTTGGGACAAAATCAGGGCCCCTCCTTCACCCCTGTCGATTATCTATTAAAGCAATTAGATACCACAATTCAAGGATGGCCAGCCTTCCTACGTGGTCTGGCAGCAGCTGCACTCCTTGCTCAAGTAAGTAAAAAACTTACTTTTGAAGCACCCACTGTCATTTGTTCACCGCATTTAAGGTTCTCCACCTTAAGGACTTACTTTCTCACAAATCCATGACCCTTTTAACTCCTTCACACATCCAACCAATTCATGTCACCCTTCTCAAATCTCCCAAGTTCTCTTTTGAACACTGTCCTATTCTCAACTCTGCCACTCTTCTCCCTAATTCTTCTTAGCCCGCCCCCCCATCCATATTTGCACAGAGGCATTAGAAGACCTGATGCCCCATTTCTCCCACACTTCCTCAACCCCTGTAAATAACCCCTACTTTACTTCGTATATTGATGGCAGCTCCTCTAGGACATCAGAAGGAAAAAAAGTAGCTGGATATGCAATTGTCTCTGACACCGAAATTACTGAATCCCATCCTCTTCCCTTGGGAACCTGTTCCCAAAAGGCAGAACTTATCGCAGTAACTAGAGCCCTTACCCTCGCAGCTAACAAGAGAGCAAACATATACACTGATTCTAAATATACTTTCTACATCATACAGTCACATGCTGCCATTTGGAAGGAACGAGGCCTTCTATCCACTAAAGGCTCTCCCATAACTAACGCCTTGCTTATACTCCAACTTTTAAAAGCAGCAAACATGCCGACTGAAGTAGGCATCATACATTGCCAAGGTCACCAGGTGGCCTCAGATCCCATTTCATGGGGCGATGATGCCACAGACAGAGAAGCAAAACAAGCCTTACTCCAATCACCAGCTCAACAATTTACAGTAATCCCCAACATAAAGCCACTTTACCTCCCCAAAGAAAAAACATGATTGTTACAAAAGGGAGCACAACCACAAGGAGACTGGCTACAAAAACAGGACCGCTATGTCCGTCCCCAATCTCAGGCCACACAGATTCTTACAGACATTCATTAGTGCCTACAGTAGGCACTAAACCTCTTTATCATCTCTTAGACCTCTTATCACCTATCCTAACCTTCTTTCACCCCTGCAACAAATCACTCACTCTTGCATTATCGGCTCCTCAGTATCACTGCAGGGAGCCCTAAAGCCTATTCCCTCACTTCCAACACATCAGGCTCGAGGACATATCCCAGGAGAGGACTGGCAAATTGACTTCACTCACTTGCCTCCAACACGAAAAATAAAACTCATGCTCACTCTAGTAGACACTTTTTCAGGGTGGATTGAGGCTTTTCCTACAAGATCAGAAACTGCCTCAGCAGAGGTAATACAGTTTCTCATAGGAGAAATCATCCCTTGCTCTGGCCTCCCACTCTCTCCAATCCAATAATGGGCCAGCTTTTATCTCTCGAATCACTGAACAAGTATCCCAATCCCTTAGCATAACCTGGAAACTAGCATGCCTGTCCATCACCAACTCCCGGAGTCCACCCAAACCCATGTCCATCGAGTTGGTAATGCCATCCAACCATCTCATCCTCTGTCGTCCCCTTCACCTCTTGCCCTCAATCTTTCCCAGCTTCAGGNCCCACTTTCTCCAATTTAAGTCTGAATTTGGCCATAAGGAGTTCACGATCTGAGCCACAGCCCCCTCCTGGTCTTGTTTTTGCTGACTGTATATAGCTTCTCCATCTTTGGCTGCAAAGAATATAATCAATCTGATTTCGGTGTTGACCATCTGGTGATGTCCGTGTGTGGAATCTTCTCTTGTGTTGTTGGAAGAGGTATTTGCTGTGACCAGTGTGTTCTCTTGGCAAAACTCTGCTAGCCTTTGCCCTGCTTCATTGGTTACTAATTGAACTGGGATTTCCCCTACTTACCCTATTCACAATCGGACTCTACTCTGTGTCTCCCCCTGAGTGGACTATCATTCAAAAGCTTTCCCTCTGTTTTACCTGCTTCTCCATAGTTCTTGGTTTTTGTGCTGTGGCCCTCCTCTTACTGTGATCATCCTAGATGAATTCATTATCTACTTTCCTTCACGTGGTAACACAAACCCTTATCTTTCCTGGAAACACCACTGTTACTGATCTCTCTTTACTCGTTGACTTTATAACTGATCTTTGGCTCCAGGGAGACTTCATAGAGTTCACACCAATCCAAATTGATGTCTACACCTGGATTCTTATTTTTGTCATTTTCTCCTCTTAGACATGAGATGTCACATCATGATTTTATTCTTACTCCCTCTTCTTTTACAGTCCAAACTTCACATTAATACCCTTCCTATAAGTCTCTCTCTTTAGTCGCTAAGTCATGTCCAACTTTTGCAACCCCATGGACTGTAGCCTTCCAGGCTCCTCCTTCCATGGGATTTTCCAGGCAAGAATACTGGAGTGGACTGCCATTTCCTTTCTCCAGGGATCTTCCAGACCCAGGAATCGAACCCGGGTCTCCTGAGATTCTTTACCAACTGAGCTATGAGGGAAATCTGCCCCAAACCTTGCCTACATATTCAGAACTCTAAATCTGACCCATCATTTACTCAATACCTCAGACTCGACCCTGGCCAGTGATTTTTGGATTTGCTTATCTGTCTCCTCACCCGGAGGATCAGCCTTCCCCATTTCCACAGATAAAAGGACTCATATAAATGTTTCTCTTTACCTCACATATAGAGGAGAATCTCTTTTTTTATCATACAAAGGTTATTTATATTTAATTGATCAAATTCACAATCCTGACAAAATATTGACCTCCCTCCTTACAGACCTCATTTCTAGTCATAAAGGACCAACTATAGGAGGACCCACCACCTCTGACATTTGTCTACAACAATAGGCTCCTTTCTGTTTTTCCAGACAAAATTCTATAAACAATTCTTACCCTCAGCTAGGAACTATACCGCCACACCTCTGTAATCACACTTCACATCTCTCCTTCCCTTCAGGCCGATCTGTCTACCATGTCTCAGGAACTGCAGGACATTCTCTTACTTTCTCAGGGAGACTCCCTTCTGCATATAGTGTAAATACTTCTCTTGTAGGGGCTACAGTGGTGAGTTCACTGTCAGTTTCAGAGACTACTAACAAGTTCCCAGAAGACTTCTATCTGCTATCAATTTCAGCTGTTGCCTTCTTACTCCTGGAATACTTTTCTTACGTGGAACCACCACCTCTTTATGTCTTCCCACTAACTGGACAGGAACATGCACCCTGATATATCCAGCCCCAGATATTTCTATTGCTCTTAACAATCAGATACTTCCTACCCCACTAACTCATAACTGACCCAGACAGGCAGTTCAATTCATTCACCTATTAATCAGTTTAGGAACAGTGGTTAGGACTGGGACAGGGACCGCAGGACTTGCAACCTCTTTAAATTACTATCAAAGCCTTTCTAAAGACCTCACTGACAGCCTAGAAGAAATAGCTAACAGCCTTATCACTATCCAAAACCAGGTAGATTCCTTGGCAGCCGTGGTCCTCCAAAACAGAAGAGCAGAAAAAGGAGGCCTATGCCTATTTTTGGAGGAAGCCTGCTGCTGCTACACCAATAAATGAGGCCTTGTAAAGGAAACAGCAAGAAATCTAACAAGGCCTCGAGGATACATCAACACCTCAGTAATTCATGGGAATACTGATTAAGCAATTGGAACTGGATGCCCTGTGTCTTATCTTTTCTAGGTCCTCTCCTTTACTTACCTTCATTCTAACTTTTGGCCCTTGTTTAATGTGTCTTTTTTCAAAATTTCTTCAGGACCACTTACAAGCCTTCACCAATCAAACTATCCATGAGCTACTTCTAAGTCACTAAGATTATCAAAAGCATTGACCCCACACAAATCCCCTTGACCCACATTCCAGCCTTTTCTTATCTCACCCTCATGACGCCCCTGTCCTGCAGGATACAGAAGATTGACCTTTGGCACTAATCCTAAATAAAAAAGGCTGGAATGATAGGGTGCATATGGAGTCTCATTGTTAAGATGGCTCATTATGTTGACATTGAAAACAAAGAGTAAAAATCACAGTGATCTTTGAGACTGACCAAATTGCCCAAATAATGTTCTGTTTTCTCACTGGCGCCTACCTTCTCAAAGCTGTGAGACCACCAGATTCCAGACCTCCGGCTCCGTGACCACAGGACTACAGGCTAAACATTAACCATCCATTCAGAGAATTTTTCACTGGTGGGGTATAAGAAAGACACTGTCAGAAAGGGAGGACGCTGGTTCTCCTTAAGGACCAGGCACTCTCTTTTCCCTCTAATAAAATTTCCTTTTCTTGCCTGATTGCCCAGCTTGCTTTTTTTTTCTCTGCAATCGTCTTACACATGGCAGTACCCTGTTATGACCAGAAAAGATAAGAGAGAGAGAAAGGACAATGCCTTCTTTTTAGGTGAGGGATTTATTGTGAGCGCAGGTACTTAGTGGGACTATGGGAAATACTGAAGGGACAGTCAGTTGATGTCTCTAAATGACCCAGAATGACCCTTAAAGAGAGTGTGGAAGAATTTGCCTAAGAAATGCAGCTTGTGGCTCAATGGTGGATGGTTTTGACTATCAGGCTATCAATTTGGTGTCTTTATCATTTACCACATTCCCGACCAGTCCTATTTGTAGTCAGGATCCTAGCACCATATCTAGTATCTAGTAAGTATTAAATGCATATTTTCACACTTTTTATACTATTTTTACATTTACTTGTGATAGAAAGATGACCCAGACATATGCTCTGATCTCAAGCAGCTTTGTCCCCCATGCTTTGTTGCAGAAAGCCAAACTATGAAACAATATGAGAAGTGCCGTCAGAGAAATGGGTATGGCATTCCCTGGGCACAGAGCAGAATCTTCTTATTCTGGCTCTGCCTGGTGGAATCCAGTAAGGCAGCATGGATGAAGTGATAGCTAAGCAAAATATTGAATAGTAAATAGCCTTTTACCAGCCACAACAAAAGCATATTCTCAGAAAAAGTAACATGTGCAAAGGCAGACCAAGCACTAGAGAAAAAACTGGACTGCCTAATTGAAAAGGGAACTAGTCCCACCTCAATGCCTGTTTTGTATTGTTTTGCTTTGATTTGTTTTGTTTCCCCTTAGGCTCTGCTTTGGGGGGACCTGAGCAAAGGTTTGCAAGTGGGGAATGAGAAAGTGAAAAACGATACTGCTAATGGCTGGACCATGATCTTCCTAATTGAACATAAACAACGCTCCCAGGATATAAGTAACATTCAGAGAAGTATTCTATGACCATGTTTGGAACATGACAGGAACAAAGCCGCTCCACAACCACATGTTTACACATACAGGCATCCCAGGGTCATCCCTTTTCTGACCGATGTGAATTACTGAGGCTTCTTCTCAATGACAACTCAGCTCCACTTTAATCCTCCCGCCACCTAAATAAAAACTATACAAAAATAACCAGTAACTGAACTGTTTCTTCTTTCTGATAATACCTAAGTCAGAACTGGTCCCCACTCCCTTAAATCCTCCTTAGGATCATTCAGTACAGCTCTACATCCTGTAAGAAGCTCCGCCTTATCCCCTCTTACTGAGATCTTCCTGGAGTGTGTCTCCCTCGCTTCAGCAAAGTAAATGCCATGCTAAGCCACGTTAGTCATTTCTGATTCTGTGCGACCCTATGGACTGTAGCCCACCAGGTTCCTCTGTCCATGGGATTCTCTAGGCAAGAATATTGGAGTGGGTTGCCATGAGACCTCTCTTTTTCACTGTGGCTATTGCAGGTGTAATCCTAGCAGTATTTGGTTGTGAGTTCTAACAGCAATTTATCTAGAGATGTTACCAGGGAGCAGGAGTGAGGGACCAGAGGCGGGGTGATGGAAGGAGGGAAATTCAATATAAGGATATATATCAAATTGGCCACTACTGGCCAATTTGGTGTCTGAGCCACCAGGAAAGTGGGAAGTAGTATTACCAAATTGTCAAAGATAGAGCTGAAGGTGAGCAGAATATGCCACCCCAAAATGTGTCTCTATGGCATAAAGATTACTTTGAGCTGATTGTTTCGAGAAATAGTAGGCAAAAGAGAGGGCTTCCCTGGTGGCTCAGTGGTAAAGAATCTGCCTGCAATGCAGCAGACTTGGGTTTGATCCTTGGGTTGGGAAGATCCCCTGGAGGAGGGCATGGTAACCCACTCTAATATTCTTGCCTAGAGAATCCCATGTACAGAGAAGCCTGGTGGGCTACAGTCTGTGAGGTCACAAAGAGTCAGACACGACTGAGCAATTAACCAGCAGCAGCAGAAACCGGCAAAGGAGATCTGAAAACTGAATAGAAGTTACTCTTTTGTAAGAGACATTTGCATTTACAAGGGAAATTATCATTTGTAACAGTGTCTCCTTCTCTGTGCAGGAAGGGATGGATGACTCTCAGTTATAAGAGAGGACTGTCCTGGTGGTCAAGTGGTTGAGTCCACCTGTCAATACAGGGGACACAGGTTCAATCCCTGCTCCAGGAAGATTCCACATGGCAAGCCCATAGGCTACAACTACTGAAGCCCCACAACACTTAGAGCCTGTGTTCCACAAGAGAAGCCACAGTAATGAGAACCCTTGCACCAAAACTAGAGAGCAGCCCCCACTCACCATAAACAGAGAAAGCTCATGAGCAGCAATGAAGACCCAGCATAGCCAAAAATAAAAATAAAGTTTAAAGCTTCTTTTAATTAAAAAATAAAATAAAATACAGGAGAATCTTATTAATGGAGAAAGCAAGGACTTAAATCTGCATAGCAAACAATTTACCCTTGTTTACTGTGCTTTTCATGGTCACCTCCATAGCCAGCCTCCCCTTCACATCTTTCTTTCCTTTTATCTTTAGTCAAGATGGCATTTAAGCCTGTATTCTAAGCTACCTCACAGAATGACTTATTTTTCTCTGAGTTTCTCCCTTGTATACATGTCAGTACACTTCTGCTTGTTTTTCTCTTGTTAATATGTCTTTTATTACAAGGGTCTCAGCCAAGAACTTAGAAAGGTAGAGGGAAATTATTTTTCCATCTCTATATCACACCACAAAGTTTCTAAAGGAAACCCAGACACTAATGAAAATTAAGAAAGACACTTATAAACTGAGCACACACCTCCAGTGAGAGAGTAGAAATGAAGACTTGGAATGTTTTGGTGGGTGGGTGGGGGGACAACATTGCTGGAAACTACACAGATACATGCTGTGTTGGCAAACAAGTGTTTTCATCCTGGATGTGGTAAAATTCAGAGAAAGTCTGCAAAGAGGCAGAGGGAAAGAAAATGTGGGTTATTATTTTAGAAACGGATTGTGAAAGGGGTAAGATTAAAAAAAGAAGAAAGGCTTGTTACTAGAAGAAGCCACTGACCTCAGAAATAAGCAGATGTGTCTCTACCACCAGGAGACAGTTTTAGAACGGATTCTCCCTTGTTAGCTCAAGTTTATTCTTATCCCTAAGCCCAAACGGCCTAGGCAATGGGGACATGGTTTGACGGCAGAATTGCACGTGTTGAGAGCCAGAACGCCAGGAGAGTGGGAAATACAAACTTTGGAACCAGTCTGCTTTTGTTGAAAGACATAGATGTGACATATAGCCAACTTTGTGCTGGTGAGCGATTTACTCAACCCCCCTCAGTCTCAGTTCTCTCTATTTGATAGATGAGGTAAGGATGCCTACCTCACATAACTGCAGAAAGAATTAACATGGCAACATATGAAATATTCTTAGCCCAGCCCCTGGCACACAATTTCTCAAAAGATGTTTGCTTTTGTTACCAAGTCCAAGCTTGCTCTGCTCGCCCCACGTCAACCCACTGAACTGGAGACAAGCTGTTGAAGCAAGGAATTCGGTTGACAAAGAAGACTGCAGACTAACATCTCAAAATAACTGACTTGTTGGGGGTCTGAATGCCAGGTTCTTTTATAGATCAGAGATGAGGGGAAGCAAAGTAGAAAGGCCATTCATCTTGCAAACATCTCCTAGAATGGCAAGCCTCAGGCAGGGGATGTGTTCATTTCTTCCTTCCTGCCAGCCACAGGTGGACAGGGTTCTGAAGAAAGGCACCTTAATTTAACAGTCAGGAGGAGTAGGATTCTCTGAGGTAGGCCATTATGTATGATTATAATAACAAAAGCAACTAAAAGCAAGTCAAAGAAAAAACTCCAACATGGAGTCAAATTGGCTTTTCTCTGTAACACTTTCAACATTTTCTTGTCATTGGATTTTAAGATTGGCACAGTAGAAATAAAAAATCTAACATTTACTGAAATATTTAGACTCAGAGCTTAACTTGCTCTGAAATTTTGTTCTAAAGAATAATAGCATTTGTTTCAGTCTATTTTAATTTTTACAAGTTATTTACATAAATTCCAGAACCCGTAGTGGTACTGTGTGATTAAGACCCACCATCTTAAATCCCATAGAAAACAACTTCCCAGCAAAGCAGGCCTTTAAGACTGTGGTACAGTGCTGGCATCTGGTGGCAGCAGGCCCTGAAACACGAAGTGTTCTGATTTAATGTTTTAGGAAGCAAATTGTCAACACCCACCACAAGAGTTTAATCAGCTACATTTAGAACCCTTTCAAATTGTACAGATATAACCCAGTTCTAGGAGTTTTAGAGAAAAGAAACTCCAAAGGACTAATAAACATACGAAAAAATGCTCATTGTCTCTAGAAATCAAGATGAAACCAATGAGGTACCATTGTATATCCAACAGATTATCAAATATTAAAAAGCCTGATACCAATTGGTGGCAAGAATATGAGAAAATGGGAACTTTCAAACACTGCTGTCCACACTTGAAGTGCTATTTTGTTGTACCAGTAGCAATTTAGCAATACCTTAGAAAAGTGAAAATATAAATGGGCAGTAATTCTATTTTGGGATATACACTCTAGACCTAGGGAAATGTCTGTGCTTAGGAAAAGTTACAAGGATGTTCATGGCAGTATTATTTGTAACAGTAAAAAAAAAAAAAGAAATATTCCAAATGTTCATCAATATGAAGATGACTAGTTTTCATAGGGTTAAAGAGCATAAAGCAGCAAAGCTAAATAAACAAGGGTTACATGTATCAACAAAAATGAATCTTAAAAATAATAGAAAAATTTTAGAATGACACACACAGTATACTATTTATGTACAAATGAAAGCACAGTAGTATATATTGGTTTTGGAAAACTAAATATGTAATGTAATAATATACAATGGAACAAGTTCAACACAGAAGGTGCCTTTAGGGAAGGAGGAAGGGAATTGGGATTGAGGAAGACAAAAGGAATTAACCTATATCTGCAAGGTTTCACTTCTTAATTTTGCCTATTTTCTCTGGCATTTTTATATAAATGGATGTTTATTATATTCTCTTTTTCTGCACATTTATATGTATACACTGGAATATTATTTAACCACTTAAAAAATGAACTTCTAACATGTACTACAAAAGGGATGAACCTTGAGGACATGATGCTAAGTGAAAAAGGTCAGACACAAAAGGACAAATAGTGCATGACTCTATGTATGTGAGGTACTAAGGCTGTCAAATTCGTAGAGATAGATGGTAGAATGGTGGTTACCAGGAACTGGAGGGAGAAGGGAATGAGGAGTTGATGTTTAAGGGGTATAGACTTTCCATTTGGAAAGATACAAAAGTTCTAGAGATGGATGGTGGTGATGGTTGTAAAACAATGTGAGTGTACTTAATGTCACTGATTTGTGAATTTTAAGAATTGGTTAAGATGGTAAAATCTTATGTAGCTTTTACCACAATAAAAAAAAAAATATTTTTTAACCCCTAAGCTAGTTCCTGCCCACTGGCAATCACTCGAGTGTGACAGAAAAGTATGCTATATTGATGCTTACAATTGTAGCATGACTGCAGCTGTGCTCAAGAGAAGTGTTACAAGGATGTTCATGGTGGTATTATTTGTAACGGTAA
>SJYA01004031.1:1680263-1707617 GCA_006410615.1 Neotragus moschatus | reverse complement strand
AGGCTTCCTACTGAGAGGAAGATGAGTCCCTTGCTAAATTCCCTGATTCTAATATTATAATTTTAATGGAAATATTTCTATCCATTTCAATCATTTTAGCACCTGCCATGTGTCAAGGGCTAGACAATAGAGATCCAAAGGTGAAGGACTGTTCTTGATCTCAGTGAGTTTGTAGTTCATCATTTTGCATATTTAGGCATATCAGACTTGATACGTTCAAAACAGAATTCTTCAGGATCCCCATGCAGTATCCCACCACATCCCCAGTCTTATTTGTCTCAGCTAATGTCACCATCCACCCAATAGTCTGGGAGAAAATTCTGTGCTACCCTTGATTTATCTCGCATCCCACAGCCAATTTGTCGACAGTCATGGAAGTTAAAGCTTCAAAGCTTTCAAAATTAGACCCACTTCTCATGACCTTCCTGAAACCCATCTGCACCACCACCACCTACTTGACTCTACTGCCAAGTCCTCTTAACTGATCCTGCTCCATTCTCACCCCTGCACAGGTCAGGGTGACCTATCGACCACATATGTCAAGTATCGTGCCCCTGCTTAAAACCTCCCAATGAAGGGCTTCCCAGGCAGTCCAGTGATCAAGACTGTGTTTCCACTGCCAGGAGCCCAGGTTCGATTCCTGGTCAGGGAACTAATCCCACAAGCCACACAGCCCCAATGAGGTGACAATATATTGATACTTAACAAAAAAATCCCAACTGCTAACTCTTTACCATAGTCTGCAAGCCTGCATAATTCCTGTCCCTGTCTGCCTTACGTCTTTCTGCTTTCCTCCTTGTTCAGTACTCTTCAGCCACATTGGTCACATTTTTGTCCTCCTGCACTTACTGGTAAAAAGAAACTCCCTCCATCCCTCCAGGCATTCATTCTATTGCCTCCTTCCCATTCAGGTCTCTACATTACAGAGGCCTCCCTTATAACCTTAACTAAAATAGCTACCCTTACTGTAGCTACGCCAGCCACATAACCCTGTTTTGTCTTCATGGCACTTGGTTTTAAACCTTCTGATATACATGTGCCATTTCACTAGTACCACTAGTCCTCATTCTAGATCCGGGGGATAAGGTATCAATTGTCTGCTGGGTCTTATGACTGCCTGACTCAGTGACAGCCATTCCTGATTGTTCTTTCTGTTAGCTAAAGTTGCCTATAAGTACAGTTATTTAATTTCTGTCTAATATCTGCTTATTTTGTTTCTTAAATGTATTCACTTACCTCTCTTACTCAGCTTGAGACATCTTCCTCTCCACTTTACCTGCTCTTTTTCCCCCTATATGCTCTAGTCTCAGAATCAGACATAAGCAGACACTTACCTGATGCTTCCCATACAAAGATAAGCATCTCCTTCTCAATGCAAACTTTGCCTATTTGCTGTCCTAATAATAGATCCCAACAACAGTTGTCGTTGGTTTTGTTCAGTTGCTAAGTCATGTCCAGCTCTTTGGACTGCAGCACATCTGGCTTCCCCGTCCTTCACCATCTCCTGGAGTTTGCTCAAACTCGTGTTCATTGAGTTAATGATGCCATCCAACCATCTCATCCTCTGTTGTCCCTTTCTCTTCCTGCCTTCAATCTTTCCTAGCCAACCATCTCATCCTCTGTTGTCCCTTTCTCTTCCCGCCTTCAATCTTTCCTAGCATCAGGGTCTTTTCCAGTGAGTCAGTTCTTCGCATCAGGTGGCCAAAGTATTGGAGCTTCAGCATCAGTCCTTCCAACGAGTATTCAGAATTGATTTCCCTTAAGATTGACTGGTTTGAGCTCCTTGCAGTCCAAGGGATTCTCACAGAGTCTTCAGCACCACAGTTCGAAAGCATCAGTTCTTCAGTGTTCAGCCTTCTTTATGGTCCAACTCTCACATCTGTACATGACTCCTGGAAAAAGCATAGCTTTGAGTATATGGACCTTTGTTGGTGAAGTGATGTCTCTCCTTTTGAATATGCTGTCTAGATTTGTCACAGCTTTTCTTCCAAGGGGCAAGCATCTTTTAGGGTTTATATAGGAAGTCTTTCATATATGACAGAAGTCTAACAGACCTCTAGGAGACCTGACGTAAGAAACAAAACTATGACCCCAATTTGTTCTAGAGATGGACACTGGAGTCTGTTTCTTTTCAAATTGGGGTCATCTAGTAGGTGAGCAAATCAGAGTTGATCAAAGCTTATAGCTTCTGGAACCAGAGTTTCCTCTCTCATTGCAGGACCCATTCATTGATCAGTTGAATCAGATTAAACCAACCTCTCAGATTCTAGGGCTCCCAAAGCTGCTGAGGGCAGCTCTGTAACTCAGATGTCGCTGAAAAGAGTAGGATTGCTGAGAAACCACTGAGTCAGAAATGCTAGCCCTGTAATCTCAAGTAGTAACTGCTCTGATACTGCAGTGCCTGTGTTGCTGCCATTCAAGTCTAATTGCATCAACCTCACCCACTTGTCCAGCTTTTCTGTTCAGCTGTAACCAAATATGGAGCTACAGAATCCAAAATTCATAGGGAACAGAACAGCAACATTCTTTAGGTCCCAGCTTACTGAGGAGGTGGGATATGGGGTAGAGCCACAACTCTAGTCATGACATTTGGTAATCCATAGAGAAATCATGACATTTTCATCCCAAGTCATGTGCTCCATGCACATACATCCATTATCAATGGCATTAGCCTCATTGTTAAGCCCAGGAAGAGGAACATGGAGGTGAGGGAGGCAATGATCCAGCCCAATGGGCTGCCCAGCCTCTAAGTGAGTAGATTTGAGAATGGCTGGAGATCAATTCTATTCACCTTCCCCCACCACCACATTCCCTGCTTACCTCCACTGAACAGGATATGGCATCCTGCAGCCAGCCGTGTTCACACTAGCTCCCACAGAGGAGGTGTGCCCTACAGGTGGGCTGCTACAGTGTGCTGCCTCAGGCTCAGAAAGCCTTTGCCCCTTCTGCTAAGAAGCACCCTGAGCTAGTAGCAGACACTGACAAGCAGGCCCTTATATTGTATCTCCCATTTCCCATGCTCATTTCATCCCTCTGAGCAGTGTTGCTGAATACACCCATCTCCTGTCCAACATGATTGTCTATCAAAGAGAATCCACAGATTTGTGAACCAAGCCTTGGTCTAACAGTCCAATAGAAAATGAAAAGCACCCTTGATGGATAACTCCTGCCAGGGATGGAGCGATATCTCACAAGACCACCCTGTGAAACAGACCAGTGTCTTACCTTACTGACTTTACCGAGCCTTTGGCACTAGGATCCTTTAAGCTACAAGCTTCATCAGCGTGACCACAAGATCCAGCCACTATTTTTTCAGCTGTGCCACCAGACCTATTTATGTATCCCACAACACCTTGCTCCTTATATTCATATTTTAAGTGCTCCATCTCTACAAATATTTCAAACAGAGACAAGGGAGTTGCCTCTATGTTTTATATTCCTGCACAACTGACTTAGTTCCCAGGACCCAGTCCACAGCAAAAGGAGACTCTTTCTAGAAGCCAGACGAAGTTTGCTAATGCTAACTTGCAGCAGGGGTTGTTAATCCATGGTTTGGCTTATGGGAGAGTTCAACCTCTATCATGTCACCAAGATCAGAGCATAACCCACTTACCCTTTGTTTTTGATCCTTCACATGTAAAGGTCACAGGTCTTTATCAAACTATACCTCTGGGATACCCCCAGTCTTGCCAGCCTTCAGAAAGGACTTTTAACTGTTACTGAAGCAGGAGAAAACAATTTGGTTTGGACAATGGCTGGATGCCCACCAACAGTAAGGACAAAACACAAGACTATGAATGGAATTCAGGCAATTCATCTGGGCATTGTCTCCTTGAGAACCTGCTTCAGGTAGACTCAATAGCTCCAAGGAGCCTGTACTCACCTCCTTCTTTCACCACACTTGTAATATAGAGATGCCTAGTGGCATAATTGACAGCCTTTGAGAAACTCTTTGAAACACCTGAATTTGACTTAGAACCAGGTAGGGGAATCTGAAGATCTTTCACCCTTCCAAGCTCTGAACATCTCTGGATTTTGTATGAATTTTCCCAGTGACTGTTGTGTCTACACTAATGGACATCTTCAAAGAAATGGCATATGTCAGACTTAACTCAGGTACCACATTTACTCTATCCACTACCACCTTGCTTAGTGAAACTTTATGACGTGTAGACTAAACCACTTAATTTTTAGCCCAAGTCACATTTTTAAGGATAAGCTCCAGTCTCGATTCTATATCCACAGCTCCTTTCCCATCACTCCCAGGCATCTAAGGTACATTAGTGGTGTTTAAGATATATATATGCTATTTCATATCCCACAAATAACATCAATATTGTACCTATACTATAGTCAGCAATTTTTGTTGTTGCTATTTAGTTGTTAAACTGCGTCTAGCTCTTTTGTGACCCCTTGGACTGTAGCCTACCAGGCTCCTCCGTCCATTGGATTTCCCAGGCAAGAATACTGGGGTGGGTTGCCATGGATCACCCCCAAAACCATTCCACACAAACTACAGCTTCTACACTGACATCTATTCCTGAATGCTTACCAAATGGACAAAACTTGGGGTATATCACTCCTCCCCAATATCCTAGAAGTCCCCAGATGCCACCAGTCATTTAACTTATCTCAATGGGTTCTATTGTTCAGGACTTTCTGGTTTTTTTTTTTGGACTAATCACTCTTGTAAACAGAGTGGATTATCCTATATCTGATTTGGCAACTTGACTTTTTAACTGGCTACTTGCCTTTAAGATTTCTTCACCCATTTTTTGAAACTTTTTATCTTATATTGAAGGAGAACCAATTAGTAATGCTGTGTTATATATACTGTACTATATTTAAAATGGATAACCAACAAGGTCCTACTGTATAGCACACAGAATTCTGCTCATGTTACATGGCAGCCTAGATGGGAAGGGACTTTGGAGCGATCGATGCTTGTAGATGTATGGCTGAGTTGTTTTGCTGTGTACCTGAAACCATCCTGTTTGATAGAGCATGAGGCACTGCTACTTACTAATCCAAGCCCCTCTCTCTGTTTCCAAATAGCACGTGGCCTTCTTTTGGAGCCACTCTGACCTCTCAGCCACTTTCAGATCCGTATATAACCAGCCTGTCCACACTTGCACTGTTATTCTACCCAATACGTCTTTTCTCTTCCTGGGGGTCCCCCATTGGTTTTACTCCCCAAGGGCTGTCACAACATGTGGCCACAGTGAGCTGAGCCTTTGTCCTATTATAGTACAGCAGTATAGAGCCCACTGTGTTAGTTGGGTACCTCAGCTAACTCTGCTGGACTTAAGAACAAACTGGACTTACAAACATGCTCTCAGAACATAACTCATTCATATGTAGGGGACTTACTGTAGTCTATGTGATGTCTTCCCATCTGGCCCAGCAGTAGAGAATCTGCCTGCTGATGCAGGAGACCTAAAAAACGCAGGTTCAATCCCTGGGTGGAGATGATCTCCTAGAGGAGGGCATGGCAATCCACTCCAGTATTGTTGCCTGGAGAATCCCACAGACAGAGAAGCCTGGCAGGATACAAGTCCATGGAATCACAAGAGTCCCACACCATGAGATTCAAAGGCAACTGCAGCCACTCAGCGCCCTCACATGGTAAAGAGCAGTCGTGCAACTGGGCAAACCTCTGCAAAGCAAACCCCAACTCAGAGCCCCAGGGGCTTCTGGCAACAAAACAGGAAATTCTGCACAACTGTGGAGTCCAGCAGAGTTTAGGGACATGGAATGAAACTCACTTGTCCTTTCACAGCCTGGGAAACTGAGGAGGAAAGAGAGATGCACAAGATAAAGAAAGAAAGAGGCAGAGTCAAGGCCTTTGCAAGTCAAGACCCTTACACCTCAAAGGATATGACTTGACTTAAGGACTTTAGTCAATTTTTCTCCACAGCTAACTACTTAGGTATTTTAGAACACCATGTCCGAGTTTAAGAGGTAGAAGTCACTTGTGGGTAAAAAGCAAAGTCTGAATTAGAGAGATTTCATGAAGAATAAGAAAAGTTGTTAAATTTTCCAGTTTATTTTCCTCACTTGCAGACCTAAGATGAGAAATCAGGTAAAACAGAGAGAGAAAACCAAGCGGATTTACCAACCATAAACTTTAGCTTTTTAACATTCACAGGCACAGGACACAAGGGATGTCTGGCCAAGGAAAAGTTTTTTGTTTTCAAATCAGGTCAGGCTGCTTTAGTAAGTGCTCTGTGTCACAAGAGAAGTTGTTCCTACAGAGATTAACTCTTTGGATTACTGAAGCGTCTCATTAGATTATAGCAAAGACTGAGATGTTTGTTGAAGAACGCCATTCTCCAAGAGAAACCTATATCTAGAAACCAGCATGAAAGTATGCAGGGTCCTTCCTTATTCTCAACTGTAAAATTGAACTGGTTGTATGTGGGACATAGGGGAGAGAGGATTGGCTGCACACCAGGGGAAAAACTGTTTGCAAAGGACACTGAGGCCCTGCTAAACCACATTTTGGCCAAAATCTTGGCCATTGGCAACTTGCAAAACCATTCCAAACAGCCAAAAATCTGACAAGTTCAGCTCTCTTTCCTTCAGGAGTCTTGCCCTGGTGCATATTGAGCAAACATTTCCTGCTGCTAAGTGCTACTAAGTTGCTTCAGTCGTGTCCGACTCTGTGCGACCCCATAGATGGCAGCCCACCAGGCTCCCCCGTCCCTGGGATTCTCCAGGCAAGAACATTGGAGTAGGTTGCCATTTCCTTCTCCAATGCATGAAAGTGAAAAGTGAAAGTGAAGTCGCTCAGTCGTGTCCAACCCTCAGCGACCCCATGGATTGCAGCCTACCAGGCTCCTCTGTCCATAGGATTTTCCAGGCAAGAGTACTAGAGTGGGGTGCCATCGCCTTCTCCAACATTTTCTAGAAAACTAACCACCCATTGGCCGTCTCTTTTGATTCATGGTGTGTGCTCAGTCACTCAGTTGTGTCCAACCCAGGGATTTTCCCAACCCAGGGATTGAACCCGAGTCTTTCACGTCGCCTGCACTGGCACGTGGATTCTTTACCAATNCTTCTCCAACATTTTCTAGAAAACTAACCACCCATTGGCCGTCTCTTTTGATTCATGGTGTGTGCTCAGTCACTCAGTTGTGTCCAACCCAGGGATTTTCCCAACCCAGGGATTGAACCCGAGTCTTTCACGTCGCCTGCACTGGCACGTGGATTCTTTACCAATGGTGCCACCTGGGAAGCCCTGAACTACGACCTGCAGGTGTGGGGAGTTGATTAGCAATATCCTTGGCAACCTTGTGTTGAAGCAGTCCTGCTGAGGATTCATAGTAATAGTCTAACAAGAGGAATCCTGTGAAAGATCTTACCAGGTATTTTACTAGATGGGAGTATCACCTGCTAGATGGTTTTTTAAGCTAATTACTCCCTTAAGACAGCAGATTATTTACCTTCTCTTTGTTGCAGGGTTCTTGATGCAAGTTTGGAATGTATTAAAGCTAAGATTCTCCACTCCCCTTCCTCAATATATTCTGTCGCTTTTCTTAATAGTTAAAGGAGTTTTAAAGCCTCTTGGTTAAGCTGTATTTATTTGTCAGCTCCATTACTAAGCTGTACAGCTGCACAGTGAGTTTTTCACTGGAAAGGTAAATCACTCAGACTAAATCAATCAACTGTTCGTCCTCAATTTTTAACAACTTTATAGTCTTCTTTGGATATCCTATCCATCAGATATGTATGTAGACAAAAGAAAGGTAATATGAAGATTGTTGAACAGTAAAGCTGGGGTGGGGGTGCGGCTAGCAAATGTTTTGCATCATTCACCATAAGATGCAAGGAGCACCAGGAGAATAATGCTGAATGAGACAAGTACCCTGCCTTCATGGAATCCCAAAGAAAGGCAATCCCAAAGAATGCTTAAACTGCTGCACAACTGTACTCACCTCACACGCTAGTAAAGTAATGCTCAACATTCTCCAAGCCAGGCTTCAACAGTACATGAACCATGAACTTCCAGATGTTTAAGCTGGTTTTAGAAAAGGCAGAGGAACCAGAGAGCAAATNTTGAGAGTCCCTTGGACTGCAAGGAGATCCAACCAGTCCATTCTGAAGGAGATCAGCCCTGGGATTTCTTTGGAAGGACTGATGCTAAAGCTGAAAGTCCAGTACTTTGGCTACCTCATGCGAAGAGTTGACTCATTGGAAAAGACTCTGACACTGGGAGGGATTGAGGGCAGGAGGAGGAGGGGACGACAGAGGATGAAATGGCTGGATGGCATCACTGACTCGATGGACATGAGTTTGAGTAAGCTCTGGGAGTTGATGATGGACAGGGAAGCCTGGTGTGCTGTGATTCATGAGTTCGCAAAGAGTCAGACATTACTGAGTGACTGAACTGAATTGAAAGCCTGTCTATGCTTTTTTCTTTGTTCTTCACAGTCCACAAGGAATTGAAAAACCAGTGATGGTATTTGAAGCTTAGGACAAAACTGTGTATTGATATTTATGCCGCCAAGTTTTGCAAGTACTACAAAAGATAGAAACAAATTTCTAAAACACTTCCAACTGTGTGGGTGTACTGGTTTAGAAAATCAAGGCACACAGTCATCTCTCAAGATTTTCAGCTAGAATCAACTATGTGTATGAACTTTGGTTCTTGACATCAAGTCATCTGGGAAAAGAGAGAGAAGAAAGACACGTTGATGAATCCTGTATATCTGATATTTTGCAGTCACGGACATAAAGATTAATTAGACAAAACTTTTCTAAAATGATCTTATAGTTTTCATAGTCTACCTTTTCAATGAAGATCTTTATTTGTGTGAAGAATCCCTTTTGAGTTCTTATCAGTACTCTATGAATAAAATGTTTCCTTGGTTTGAAACAAAAAGATTTTTCAGCTAATTCAAGCTGGAAAGGCAGGCCCGTAAAAGAGCTGCTGAAAGCCAAAGTACTTCTGTCTTTCAACATTTTGAACCATTTATCAAGTCCACTGAAAAAAATATAAGACTTTGGCATGATCATAAGATAGACAGGCCATGGTAAAAAGTGCATAAGCTTGATTGTGCTGGGAAGTAAATCTGTTGCAGGACTGCGAATCAGTTTTGCTGCAAGTATTGAATCTTTGAGGTTCCCTGAAGCTTGACTTAAGCCTAATACTAAATTAGTAAATATATTTTTCCATGGGGTAGGTTTGGGGTTTTGATATGTTAAATACAACTTTAGGTTAAATACAAATTTGAGAAGCAACAATAAGGCATGAAATTCACATGAGGTTTTTGCCTCCAATGAGGCAATGACTCTCTTGGAGATATCATTCATCACTCAAACACAGAAAGGGCAAAGAAATTCATTCCAAGCTTTTTTAATATCGTGAAGGTGGCATAGCCTTGTGAAAATTAAACAATTTTAAATGCAGAGTTTCCTGCATGTCTTTCCACAAAACCTAGAGATTTTTTTTTAACACCACAAATTTCTGGTTTACTTGCTCTCTGTGTGTCATAAGATAAAGTCAAACTTTTGGAAGTAAATAAAAGACCTCTTTCCCAAGAATATTCGTAGGTAAGAATCTCTCACCCTCAGCTACCCATCATAGTGGATTGTTGTACTAGTTACCCATGGCTGAGTAAGTACCTCAAGATTTAGTGGCCTAAAACAACAAGTATTTATCAAACACTTTCTGTGGGTCGAAAATATGAGAGTGGCTTAGTGGGTCGTTCTGATTCAGGGTCTGCTGTGAGAGCATAATCAAAATGTTGGCCAGGACTGAAGTCACCCTACACTCAAAGAGAATGGAAGCCTGGGGCTGAGGATCCAACTCTAAGCTTACTCATGTGGCTTCTGGCCAGAGGCCTTAGTTCCTCACCAGATGGGTCATACCATAGGGCTGCTTGAGTGTCCTCCCAACATGGCAGGTGGTTTCCCTAAGAGGAAATGATCAAGACAGAAGAAAACAAGGGGGAAGCCACAATATGATTATGACTTAGTCTTTGAAATTAAATATCATCACTTCTGTCATATGCTATTCATTAGAAGTGAGTCTCTTAAGTCTAGCCCACACTTAAAGTGAAAGTGAAGCGAAGTCACTCAGTTGTGTCCGACTCTTTGTAACCCCATAGACAGTAGCCTACTAGGATACTCCATCCATGGGATTTTCCAGGCAAGAGTCCTGGAGGGGTTGCCATTTCCTTCTCCAGAGGATCTTCCCAACCTAGGGATCGAACCTGAGTCTCCCGCATTGCAGGCAGACGCTTTACTGTCTGAGCCACCAGGGACTACATAGCCCACACTTAAAGAGAAGTAAACACCGCATCTTGTCTTGAAAGGAGAAGCATCAAAGAATTTGTGAACTTCTTTAAAGAAAATCACCAAAATCATTGAAGTTAAAAAAACAAAACTAAAATGCTTCCCCGTGAAACAGAAAAAGTTCCTATCATACATTAGCAGTGCTCTGTTGTGATTATCTGTTAAGAGTGATGGTGACCTGCTGGGTCACATGAGAAATCATTTTGATGCAATCATTAACATTAAGCAAGCTATCCCCGAGTCCCAGAGGTTGCAGAATAGAAAAGTTCACAGACCAAAGTATGATGCAAATAATAAACATATAGTTTATTAAATCTATCTGAAACACAATGAGAAACAAGAAGGAAAAGATGGGATAGTTTAATACCCTTAAGATAGGTAGAACAGAAGAACGGAACACCTAAATCTTTAGAATACTTTCTCTCTCTCTTTTCTTCTCTCTCTCTCTTTCTTCCTCTCTCTCTCTCTCTTTCCCACTCTCCTTCTCTCCCCTTCTGGGCAACATCAGCCTTTGCCTACTGATGATGGAGTTAGGGAACTGCATTGTGGGTTTCAGGGACAGGCATTCCTGGACACAGTTGTAGGCTGTCGATAAGCCTGCTGAACAGCTATGAGATTAATTTCTCTTGAGAAGAGCACATGTAAAGCCATAATTGAACCCTGCAGGATATCACCAATGTGTGGCCAGTTTAGAGGTGACATGACTGTCAACCAGAGGTAGCATGATCATGATTTGGTCTTTTTTTCCATTACTATATCCATAAGAACACTCCTGTCTATTCTATTCTATCCTTCATTTGTTCTGTTTAACCTTAACATATCTGTTAGGTTACTAACTTATTATCTAAATTCAAAACCTCATAAAAGTTCTGCCTATCTCACAAGCTACATGCTTATTCATTGTCTATACTTAACACATCCTATGAATTTTGCATATATCTTATGAGCATCTAACTTATTACTATTTATGCTTAACACTTCTTATGGTTTTCATCTGTCCCATTTAATTTTCTTTTCCATAGCAGAAACCATTGAATTCTAGCAGAAATATGAATGATAGCAGTTGTATTATTCTCAAATAATAGCAAAAAGAGACATTTTACACGGTCTATAAAAGCAGAGACAGCTCATTGCTGATTGAGGGAATATTTTTTCTCATTATGTATTTGGATTATATGAGCTCTAAAAGAAATGAGTGATAGCATTTAAAAGAGGTGATCAGGTCACCAAACAATGGACCTGCATAGCCGACAGCTCTCCTGGACAATAGCGGACTGCCCCCCATACATATACCCCCCCCCTGCTGCTGCCTGCAGAACAACCAGTAACAAGCATCAAGATCTATTCGGCAAAATGCAGCAGATTTAGTGATGACTTCAGGAGCCAGATGGCATCCAAAGAACCTCTTGCAGATTCAGTTCTCTGGAAGCAGATGCTATGATAGAATCTGGGGAACAAGATGACTATGTGCCAAATTGTTTCATCATCATGTCCAGCTCTTTGAGTCCCTATGGACAATAGTCCACCAGAGTCCTCTGTCCATGGGATTTTCCAGGCAAGAATACTGGAACAGGTTACCATGCCCTTCCAGGGGATCTTCCCAACACTGGAATTGAACTTGCGTCTCTTACATCTCCTACATAACAAGCAGGTTCTTTACCACTAGCACCATCTGGGAAGGCCACAAGATGACTATTAGAGATAGAAATGTTTGAAAGAAAGAGGAGCAGAGGGAGAAGCTGAACTATGGTGCAGACCCGATACAGGCTAGTTCAATCCAGTGAGAATCTGTGAAGATGGGATCGTCCATCAGAGGTGTCTCCCAACCAGATAAAACAGCAAGGCCTTTACCCCACTGTGTCCGTTAGTCATTGGGTATGGGCTCCCCTGGAAGAGCATGACCTTTCAGAAGGCTGCTTTCTGCAGAGGAAGAGACCCAGAAGGCACTGACAGCTGGAGGCTGCCTGCTGACTCCACTCCTCAAAACCGGGTATCAAATCCTTGAAGAAAGAGCTGGGTGGTGCATCTCTGTGCTGGACAGAGCCACATCAGTCTTCTTCTGTGGGATGAGATATGGTTTTCCTGATAGGGAGGAGAGAATATTCAGACTGGAAGATTTGAAAGAAAGTGTTTTTGGGAAGCAGAGACCAAAACTCAGGAAAGAAAAGCCAACTAAGAGTTAGGGAAAGCTGGAGAAGGGAAGGCCTGTGTCTCTGGGCACATTCCTTGAGAGATGGACTAGAAACTCAAATGAGGCAAAAACTTTGATTTCCATCTCTACCCTCTGTTCCTCTTTTCTATAAAAACTTTCTCTCTTTAGGGACAGGATAGCCAGAGGGTATCTCCCATATCTCTGAGAGAAAACAAACACCATGGTGATTTCTGGCCCTGGGAAGTTTCCCACAGTTAAGCCAGAGGTAGCAGAAAACACCAAGCCCCTAAGAGAAGTGTTCTGGACAGAACATATGCAGAAAATAAGACCAAACCTTCAGGCTATGGCTATAGATAAGGAAAACGACAGCTCTTAAGAAAGAAGGGGGCCTTCCTTAGTGGCCAAGATAGTAAAGAATCTGCCTGCAATGTCGGAGACCTGAGTTCAGTCCCTAAGTTGAGAAATCCCCTGGAGAAGGAAAGTATTCTGGCATGAAGAATCCCATGGACAGAGAAGCCTGGCCAGCTACAGACCATGGAGTCACAGTCAGACATAACTGAGCAACAAACACTTTCACTTTCATGAAAAAAGGGAGGGACCGAGAAAACTCCTAGTTTACATACAAACTTCCCACCTTGTGAAGTAGCTTTTTCTGAAATGTTTGCCTCAGTTCAGTTGCTCAGTCTTGTCTCATTCTTTGCAACCCCATGGACTGCAGCATGCCAGTCTTCCCTGTCCATCACCAACTCCTGGAGCTTTCTCAAACTCATGTCCATTGAGTCAGTGATGCCATCCAACCATCTCATCCTCTGTCGTCCCCTTCTCCTGCCTTCAATCTTTCCCAGCATCAGGGTTGTTTCCAATGAGTCAGTTCTTCACATCAAGCGGCCAGAGTACTGGAGTTTCAGCTTTAGCATCAGTCCTTCCAATGAATATTCAGGACTGATTTCCTTTAGGATGGACTGGTTAGATCTCCTTGCAGTCCAAGGGTCTCTCAAGAGTCTTCTCCAATATCACAGTTCAAAAGCATCAATTCTTCGGTGCTCAGCTTTCTTTATCGTCCAACTCTCAAATCCATAGATCACTACTGGAAAAACCATAGCTTTGACAAGACGGACCTTTTTTGGCAAAGTAATGTCTCTGCTTTTTAATACACTGTCTAGGTTGGTCATAGATTTTCTTCCAAGGAGCAAGCATCTTTTAATTTCATGGCTGCAGTCACCATCTGCAATGATTTTGGAGCCCAAAAAATAATGTCTCTCACTGTTTTCATTGTTTCCCCATCTATTCGCCATGAAGTGATGGGACTGGATACCATGATCTTAGTTTTCTGAATGCTGAGTTTTAAGCCAACTTTTTCACTCTCCTCTTTCATCAGGAGGCTCTTTAGTTCTTCACCTTCTGGCATAAGAGTGGTGTCATCTGCGTATCTGAGGTTACTGATATTTCTCCCAGCACTCTTGATTCAAGCTTGTGCTTCTTCCAGCCCAGCGTTTCTCATGATGTATTCTGAATATCAGTTAAATAAGCAGGNAAGGAGCAAGCATCTTTTAATTTCATGGCTGCAGTCACCATCTGCAATGATTTTGGAGCCCAAAAAATAATGTCTCTCACTGTTTTCATTGTTTCCCCATCTATTCGCCATGAAGTGATGGGACTGGATACCATGATCTTAGTTTTCTGAATGCTGAGTTTTAAGCCAACTTTTTCACTCTCCTCTTTCATCAGGAGGCTCTTTAGTTCTTCACCTTCTGGCATAAGAGTGGTGTCATCTGCGTATCTGAGGTTACTGATATTTCTCCCAGCACTCTTGATTCAAGCTTGTGCTTCTTCCAGCCCAGCGTTTCTCATGATGTTCTCTGCATATAAGTTCAATAAGCAGGATGACAATATACAGCTTTGACATACTCCTTTCCCAATTTGGAACCAGCCTGTTCCATTTCCATTTCTAACTGTTGCTTCTTGACCTGCATACAGATTTCTCAGGAGGCAGGTCAGGTGATCCGGTATTCCCATCTCTTTCAGAATTTTCCAGTTTGTTGTAATCCACACAAAGACTTCGGCAATATCAGTAAAGCAGAAGTAGACGTATTTCTGGAACTTTCTTGCTTTTTTGATGATCAAACGGATGTTTGCAATTTGATCTCTGGTTCCTCTGCCTTTTCTAAATCCAGCTTGAACATCTGGAATTTCATGGTGCATGTACTATGGAAGCCTGGCTTGGAGACTTTTGAGCATTACTTTGCTAGCGTGTGAGATGAGTGCAATTGTGCGGCAGTTTGAACATTCTTTGGCATTGCCTTTCTTTGGAATTGGAATGAAAACTGACCTTTTCCAGTCCTACAGCCACTGCTGAGTTTTCCAGATTTGCTGGCATATTGAGTGCAGCTCTTTCACAGTATCATCTTTTAGGGTTTGAAATAGCTCAGCTGGAATTCCATCATCTCCACTANTTCTTTTACACTGCCTTTCTTTGGAATTGGAATGAAAACTGACCTTTTCCAGTCCTACAGCCACTGCTGAGTTTTCCAGATTTGCTGGCATATTGAGTGCAGCTCTTTCACAGTATCATCTTTTAGGGTTTGAAATAGCTCAGCTGGAATTCCATCATCTCCACTAGATTTGTTCACAGTGATGCTTCCTAAGGCCCACTTGACTTTGCATTCCAGGATGTCTTGCTCTAGGTGAATGATCACACCATTGTGGTTATCTGGGTCATGAAGATCTTTTTTGTATGGTTATTCTGTATATTCTTGCCACCTCTTCTTAATATCTTCTGCTTCTGTTAGGTCCATACCATTTCTGTCCTTTATTGAGCCCATCAATGTTCCCTTGGTGTCTCTAATTTTCCTGAAGAGATCTCTAGTCTTTCCCATTCTGTTGTTTTTCTCTATTTCTTTGCATTGATCGCTGAGAAAGGCCTTCTTATCTCTCCTTGCTATTCTTTGGAACTCTGCATTCAAATGGGTATATCTTTCCTTTTTTCCTTTGCCTTTCACTTCTCTTCTTTTCTCAGATATTGTAAGGCCTCCTCAGACAACCACTGTGCCTTTTTGTATTTCTTTTTCTTGGGGATGATTTCGATCACTGCCTCTTGTGCAATTTCATGAATCTCCGTCCATTGTTCTCAGGCACTCTGTCTATCAGATCTAATCCCTTGAATCTACTTCTCACTTCCACTGTATAATTGTAAGGGATTTGATTTAGGTCATACCTGAATGGTCTAGTGGTTTTCCCTACTTTCTTCATTTTATGTCTGAATTTGGCAATAAGGAGTTCACTATCTGAGCCACAGTCAGCTCCTGGTCCTGTTTTTGTTGACTGTATAGAGCTTCTCCATCTTTGGCTGCAAAGAACATAATCAATCTGATTTCAGTATTGACCATCTGGTGATGTCCATGTATAGAGTCTTCTCTTCTGTTGTTGGAAGAGGGTGTTTGCTATGACCAGTGCATTCTCTTGGCAAAACTCTGTTAGCCTTTGCCCTGCTTCATTTTGTACTCTTATGTACTCCAGAGTTTGCCTAGAATATAATTCTAATATAAATTCTGAATTTTTTGGTTCAGTCATAGGTTCCCATAAATGGTGGGTGTATTAGTCAGGAAACAGTAACAAATAAACCCTAAAATCTCAGTGGCTTCACATGACAAAAGATTCATTCTCACTCACATTATACTCAGGGGACACTGTGCTATATTCACTCAATCACCCAAGGTGTAGAAGGTCCACCATCTTGAAGCTATGCCATCCAGAAAACATGTTCTCCACTCACATCTACATGTCAGCTCGTTAACCAGAATCCAGTGCTACGGCTACAACTTCAAGACAATAGAAGTTGGAAACTGTAAACTTCCTGTGTATCAAGATAGTAGAAAATGGAATGGATTTGGTGAGCACATGGCATTGCCTTTTACATGATGAGGGATAGATGGCAGTTTGGTTCTGAAAAAAATCCTGCTGCACCTTCAAACCCACTTCTCAGTTACTCTTACTTTTATCTGGGTTAAATAATCCCAGATTTGGCACTGTATATCAGCAATGCCAAACAACTGCTTTGGGGAATAAGACATTAAAGTAAATTTTGAGACAACTTGGTACCCAGGGATCATTATTTTAGCTTACCTATACATCTTGAAACTACTGGGGTATAAAAATGATGAGTAGAAATGAAAAGCTATATTAATATATGCTCAAGTTCAAATACTATTTTAGAAAAAAATCTTCACAATTTTAAGAAAACCAGAATCAAGAGAGGACTGGTGGTCTATCAAAACACCGAGGAGCCAAATAAGCATTTTTCCACATTAATCCTCAGACGGAAAGATAAGGTAGCTCACTGAAGTTGTTTCTGTGTCTCATTTCTTCTAAATATATGAATAAAGAGAATATTTCCAGAACATGCATGCCATCTAAACTCACAGACAAATATGGTGTCTGAGTATCTTTTATTCATTCCATCTCTTTCTCGGTTCAACAAAACCATGATAGATTGGTATCACAGGCTACCTCCTTGAGATGAGTAAATGGTTTACTTTCTCTCTACAAATATGCACTGAACATATAGTAAGTGTGAGGCAGTTTTCTCTGAAGATGAAACAGTGGCCATACAGAGAAGTTCTCTACCCATTTAAAGCTTTCATTCCGGATCTGGATACAGATAGACAAATAAATGATTCAGGGGGATAAATAGTGTGTCAAAAGGTTGCAAGTGCTACAGGGAAAAACAAAGCAAGGAAGACAAATGGGAGCTGAGATGGGAGTTGTCATGGGCTTTGGGTCATTGAGAGCTGGTTCCTGGTGGTCTCAAGGCAGATAGTAGCAGGAAAAGGAGACTTGGGTATGGAGGTTTTGCCAGAAACATGTAGTGTTCTGGTTTCATTCTCATTTCTGTCAATGGCGAGGTAGAGACTGAGGAATAGATTACTGGAGAGACTGTAGAGTTCTGGAAAGCTCCTCTCGAACTCTTGCTCTCCATTGATTTTTCTGCTTTTCCCATTGAACTGTGAATTCCTTGAAGGCAGCAACTGTAACTATGGGGATTCAATAAATGTAGGATGACTAAATAAATCTCTCTAAGATACCTTTTCAAGTGTTGTGACTGAATTGATTAGCTAGCAATCTATAGCAGTGGCTTGGTAACAGTGGTGGCTTTATAATATGTCAGCTTGACTAGACGGAACTACATTTTCCAGAATTCCCTTTCTTGTATGTTTCCAGTGAGGGTCAGTGGGGGAGATTCTTGGGAAATTTGGTACCCAGAAGGGAAGCAGCAGGTGTTTTGTAGCTCAGAACAGCAGGTGTTTTGTTGATCTGCTGACTCACTCACTAGTGTGAGGCTAGATCTGAGATCATTCTACCTTTGCCTGGATTCCCCTGCAGCATCTCCAATTCCTGACCTGAGGCAGGTGTGTATCGTCAAATTTTAACAACGCCTCCCAGTCACATCCACTAAGGTCAAGGGCAACAAGAACTAACACGGGTCTCACTCCGTCCTTGGGGGTTCCAGGCTGCCTTTTCTCTTGCCACTTTACAGCTATCTTTCCTTCCTGATTGCCTGCCCTGAAGGCTTCACGTTCTAGCGTTAGACACAAAGATTTACACACACACACACACACATCCTCGTGGCTCTGCCTCTAGAACCTAGTTGAACTGTAATGGATATATATTTTTTAATTATTAATGTCCTTAGAGAGTTATGAGAAAATATTGCATCTGTGAAAAAAGACTAGGATACTATAACAAAAGGGACATTTAGGAAACAACCCAAAGAAGTTATCAGAACTCAAAAACAAGACAGCAAAAATTTTAAACATCAGTAAATGGTTTGGAAAATAGAGATGAGATAATCTCCCAGAAATTAGAGCAAAAAGATTGTAACTTCTGCTTTGCTCACTTTCTGATTTTTCTGACTTGATTGCTCTGATAAAGCCAGCTGCCATGTTGCGATCCATCCTATGGAGAGGTGTGTGGGGCAGGAAACAGAATGGCCTTCAGCCAACAGCTAGGAAGGAACTGAGGCCCCCAGCCCGACACATGGAGCTGAATCCTCCCACCAACCACATGAACGAGATGGGGAGTGTGTTGTCCTCTACTCGAGCTTCAAGGCGACTGTGACCCCAGCCAAGGCCTTGAATGAAGCCTAATGAGAGACCCTGAATCAAAGGACCTAGCCAAGGTACCCAGATTCATGACCCATAGAAACTGGAAGGTAATAAACGTTTGTTGCTTTAAGCTACTAACTTTTCAGAGTGATTTGTAGTGCAACATTACACAGCTAGAAGGGCTTCCCCGGTGGTGTAGTGGAAAAGAATCCCCCTGCCAATGCAGGAGGTTTGATCCCTGGGTTGGGACGATCCCCTGGAGAAAGAAGTAGCAACCCACTCCAGTATTCTTGCCTGGAGAATCCCCACGGACAGGAGCCTAGCGGGCTGCAGTCTACGGGGTCTTAAAGTATCAGACATGACTGAGAGACTAACACTATACTAATGTAGATGATCATTAATCTAAAATAAATTGATCTGTATTCAGAAGTTATAAGTAAAGTGTAAGCACTTATTACAGACATATCTTAATGCAATCACATTCAGGTTAGGTGGAAAGCATTACAATTTTGGAGTGTTAAATAGTATAAACTTTGTTCTAGTCTCTCTCCCTGACTAATAGTAGCATGGATTAAACTTGGCAGCAAACAAGACGTTCTCAGAAGAGAAAAACAGGCTTCCATGGGTCTAGAACTAACCCCAGAATTTGACAAGAATTTCTGAAGAAAGCAAAATCCTGACTCCTAAGGAAAACAAAAGATGCATTTGTTTGTCAGTGATTAAGCTTTCCTAGGAAGTTTTCAGAAGTGAATAATTCATATCTTGATATTCCAAGATACCTATCCCTAGGTGAAATGTGCACTTATTAAGTTTGTGTTGTGTACAGGTATATGCAAAACTGCTTTACTGTAAGTTACAAATCACTGAGAAGAGCTGAGGTCAGAATTGGTCTTAATCCTGAAGTTCTTCCTTGGCTCTGTGTTTTTAGGGGAATATGCTGACATGCCAACTTACAACATATTTCTACTGTCAAATGAGTGTGTTGGTCTCATTTTCCTTTTCCAGACATTTGCACAGTGCGTGTACCCATCCTGTGATTAACAATTGTTCTATATTTAGCAAATATATTTCATGAAAGCAGTGACAGCTGTGGTATTTAGATAATGGTTCAAGGATTTCTGTGTGAAAAACTGTGTCACCTAGAGCTGCTTTTGTAGTTTTTAAACAGATTTCATATTGCAGTGAATCCTTCACACAGGTTTAAGGATTTTATGAATATAGACAATGAAGAGGATGCAATGAAGCTTACCTTGTTGAATTCTAAAGGAATTAGTACAAGCTTCTCATGTGCTATCCCACCACCATTATGCAATGCTCACTTAGTACCGACTTTTTAAATATTTATTTATTTTTAATTGATTGATGATTGGTTTACAACAGTGGTTTGATTTCTGTCATACATCAACTTGAATTAACCATAGGTGTACTTTTTTTTCGTATTTATTTTCTCACTTCAACTCTGTGACTTGCTAAGTGAGTAGGAAAAACTCACATGTCTGTTGTGTCTTTTTATGACTCACACAGAACGTTTCACTTCCAACACTCTGGCCACCCAATGTGTGGGGGATAGGGTTTCCCCCACCAAGCAATTCTCTGTGACACTAGCTGAGTGTCATATAACTCACTTTAATTGAATTCTGATACTATCTACCAAGAGTTAGCATCAGCTCCTACAAGGTGAGAGTTCAGGTCCATAAGACTGCCCCAGCCCCACTTCAGATACCAATTGCAAGCCCAGGTTATCACTTGTACTTTTGACCAACTGGCTATAAATCAAGTTCCCAGGATCCCTTCCTTGGGTTGGATAATTTCCTAGAAAACACAGAACTCGAACACACTATTTACTAGTTTACTGTATAAAGGATAAGATAAAGGGTACATCCAGATAGAAGAGACACAGAGGGCAAAGTACATGGGAAAGAACACAGAGCTTCCAGGACCTCTCCAAGAACATCATTCTCCCAGCATCTCCATGTGTTCATCAATCTAGAAGCTCCCCAAAGCCCATATCACTGGAATTTTTATGGGGGCTTCATCACTTATGTGAGATTCATCATGAAGGCAGGTTCCAGCCCATCCCCCCTTCCTGGAGGATGAGGATGGGGCTGAAAGTTCCAAACTTCTTGTCATAGCTTGGTCTTCCTGGTAGCCAGTCCCCATCCAGGAAGCACTGCTTCATTAGAACAAGAGATGTTCTAATTCTCATCACTTAGGAAATGACAAGGGTTTTAAGAATTTTGTGCCAGGAACCAGGAGCAGAGGCCAAAGTCTATTTTTCCTGTGGCTTCACACTAAGTTGTTGCTCTTGTTTAGTGACTGTAACCTGCTAGGGTCCTCTGTCCATGGGATTTCCCATGCAAGAATACTGGAGTGGGTTGCCATTTCCTTCTCGAGGGAATCTTCCTGACCCAGAGATCTAACTCATGTCTCCTGCATAGGTAAGCAGATTCTTTACCACTGAGCCACCAGGGAAGCCCCCCCCCCCCGACCCCAGAAGCAAATCAGCAAATAAAAATGCATGTGAACAATTACAGGAAAATATCATAATAAAAAATTAACTTTAATAGCTTAAAACTCTCTAAACACAGGGGGACTATCAAATTCATTTTTGATTATGAGACTAGCTTTTAAAATGGAAGAACTGGCTAGAACAATTAGCAGAACTGCTTGAACAGCATATTTTCCTGAAATTCAGGTGGTCTACTTAAGGCTTAACTACTCTGGTAGGCAGCAGTGGTTAAAATCAGGAAAGCATTTACTTGACTTCAGGTCTGGAACGTTTTCCAATGAGTAAGAGAGAGAGATGGCTGAAGAAAAATCTAACAATGCACAGGAAACATCTATGCCTGTCCTTCACCTTCTCTTTCATCACCTAAAAGAAAGTTCATGCACTAAATCTCATGTAACTTTTTCCTACTAGAGAGCCCTAATCTATCACTCTGAGTTAATTTACAATTCTAACATATTTCAGGCACCTAGCACAGGCGGCTGGGACCTTCGTCACTTAGTGCAGCCGAGACGAGCTACCCCATGTCTGAGGTCAGGGGCAGAAGCCGGGAGGACCCCATGCCCAAGGGGCAGTGGCCAAGAGGAGTTACCCCATGTCCAAGGTCAGGGGCAGAAGCCGGGAGGACCCCATGCCCGAGGGGCAGTGGCCAAGAGGAGTTACCCCACGTTCGAGGTCAGGGGCGGTGGCCAGGAGGAGCTACCCCACGTCCAAGGAGCGGTGGCTGCAGGGCCGGAGGAGGGCCTAGAGGAGCTATTCCCTAGTTGTGGATGTAACTGGTGATAGAAGCAAGGTCCGATGCTGTAAAGGGCAATATTGCATAGGAACCTGGAATGTCAGGTCCATGAATAAAGGCAAATTGGAAGTGGTCAAACAAGAGATGGCAAGAGTGAACGTCAACATTCTAGGAATCAGCGAACTAAAATGGACTGGAATGGGTGAATTTAACTCAGATGGCCAAAAGTAGGAAGTCAAGAAACACCTGGGGTAACAAGCAAATTTGGCCTTGGAGTATGGAATGAAGCAGGGCAAAGGCTAACAGAGTTTTGCCAAGAAAATGCACTGGTCATAGCAAATACCCTCTTCCAACAACACAAGAGAAGACTCTACATATGGACATCACCAGATGGTCAACACCAAAATCAGATTGATTATATTCTTTGCAGCCAAAGATGGAGAAGCTCTACACAGTCAACAAAAACAAGACCAGGAGCTGACTGTGGCTCAGATCATGAACTCCTTATTGCCAAATTCAGACTTAAATTGAAGAAAGTAGGGAAAACCATGAGACCATTCAGGTATGACCTAAATCAAATCCCTTATGATTATACAGTGGAAGTGAGAAACAGATTTAAGGGACTAGGTCTGATAGATAGAGTGCCTGATGAACTATGGAATGAGGTTCGTGACATTGTACAGGAGACAGGGATCAAGACCATCCCCATGGAAAAGAAATGCAAAAAACAAAAATGGCTGAGGAGCCCTTACAAATAGCTATGAAANTTGAACTGTGGTGTTGGAAAAGACTCTTGAGAGTCCCTTGGACTGCAAGGAGATCCAGCCAGTCCATTCTGAAGGAGATCAACCCTGGGATTTCTTTGGAGGGAATGATGCTAAAGCTGAAGCTCCGGTAATTTGGCTACCTCATGGGAAGAGTTGACTCCTTGGAAAAGACTCTGATGCTGGGAGGGATTGGGGGCAGGAGGAGAAGGGGATGACAGAGGATGGGATTGCTGGATGGCATGACTGACTAAATGGACGTGAGTCTGAGTGAACTCCTGGACAGGGAGGCCTGGCGTGCTGCGATTCATGAGGTTGCAAAGAGTTGGACATGACTGAGCAACTGAACTGAACTGAACTGAACATATTTCATTCCTTCATTAAATGAATACTGAATACCTACTCTAGGCCAGCTCCTTATACTAGTTATTGGGATTATAAGAAAATAGAAACAGTTCCTGCTCTAATGAATCTCACATTGTATAGTGGGGCTGGAGGAGGCAGATGTCGATAATGAAACAATGGATGATAATATAATATGTAGTATTAATAAAATAAAATTTTAAATGCAGTGTCATTACTGGAGGAGAACTGAGGGAACATGTGTCACAGAGACCTAAACTAGTGAAGGCAGTCAGGGAGAGCGGACTTTCCAGCCGGGTGAAAGATGATGTCATTCATTAAGGTCATAGAGGAAGGGGGTAGTTACAGCAAAGGAAATGAAGAATTTTATTCTAGGTCTGTTGAGTGAGCTTATGGTGCCTACACACAAGTTATATTTTGGTGGCAGTCAGATGAACCTTGTCTGGAGCTCACAAGAGACCTCTAACTTGGGAGTCTTCATAGTGTGGCTGGTAAAGGAAGTGTGTGTGTGTGTGTGTTCAGTCGTACCCGACTCTCTGCAAGCCCATGACTGTAGCCCACCAGGCTCCTCTCTCCACAGGATTCTCCAGGCAAGAACACTGGAGTGACCTGGCATTTCCTACTCCAGGGGATCTTTCGCCACCCACGGATCGAACCTGCGCCTCCTGCTTCTCCTGTACCTCCTGTATTGGCAGGCAGATTCTTTATCACTAGCGCCACCTGGGAAGCTGGGTAAAGGAAGCCAGAGCGGGTAAATGAGCTCACCCAGCCAGAAGACTGGGAAATGGAAGAGGGGATGCCTAGGGCAATACAATGAAAGACAAAAATATCCGAAGGTAGAAGAAAAAGAGTCAGAGAGAGAGCCACCAGAAAAGTAAATAGAATTCCAAGACTGTAGGGCTCCAGAAAGAAAAGAAAGAGTGCCTCAGGGAGAGAGGGAACGTTGAATGCTGTGGAAAGCCAAGTAAAATGACAACTGGGGAATGTTAATTAAATTAGTGGCAAAACACTAGGATAAACTTGGCAAAACCAGTTTGAGAATAGTGGTAGAGACAGAATACAGATTGCTAGAGTGGGAGCTGAGTTAGGAGAAACATCAAATGTAGACAATTTATTCTAGAAGTTTGGCTGTGCAAGGGAGTTGAGAGTGGGCAAGAAAATGAGGATAAGTTGACTAAGCAATAGATGAAGCAGGATGGGACAGAAAGATTTTTTTTGGTCCATCCCCCCACCCTCTGCCTTTGGTAACCTTAGTTTTTTTTCTATGGTATGGTAGACTACAACTATATTATAAATCAACTGTACTTCAATTTTTAAAAAGAGAGACATTTTTCTCTTTTGTCTTTTGAATGGGAGATATTTGCAGATTCACACTTTGATGGGAAAGAGAATGTAGAAAAGAAAGGATAAAAAAGAAACATCAGAGAGGAAGATGGAGATGAAGAGCAAGAAAAGGAATGAAAATGGCCAGAAATATAAATACTGAAGGAGAGAGAATTCAGAGCACAGTTCCTACTCGACTGGCAGGAATGAAAGAAAAGATTAGTGTGAATGCTGATAAAGGTTGGTAGATGTAATTGCAGAAAGTGGAGAGGATTTTGTTATTGAGTTTTCCAGGCCACACAAGATAAAAAACAAGAAATTAAAAGGAGTTAGTTCATCGCAGCACTGTTTACAATAGCCAGGACATGGAAGCAAGCTAGATGTCCATCAGCAGACGAATGGATAAGAAAGCTGTGGTACATATACACAATGGAGTATTACTCAGCCATTAAAAAGAATACATTTGAATCCGTTCTGATGAGGTGGATGAAACTGGCACCTATTATACAGAGTGAAGTAAGCCAGAAAGAAAAACACCAATACAGTATAATAATGCATATATATGGAATTTAGAAAGATGGTAACGATAGTCCTGTATGCAAGACAGCAAAAGAGACACAGTTGTATAGAACAGTCTTTTGGACTCTGTGGGAGAGGGCAAGGGTGGGATGATTTGGGAGAATGGCATTGAAACATGTATATTATCATATGTGAAACAAATCGCCAGTCCAAGTTTGATGCATGATACAGGATGCTTGGGGCTGGTGCACTGAGATGACCCAGAGGGATGGGATGGGGAGGGAGGTGGGAGAGAGGCTCAGGATGGAGAACACGTGTGCACCCATGGCGGATTCATATTGATGTATGGCAAAAACAATAAGATATTGTAAAGTAATTAGCCTCCAATTAAAAAACAACAACAAAAAGTAAATAAATAAATAAAAATAAAACTCCTGAAAAAATAAAACATAAATAAAAGGAGTGGACCTATTAGGGTCCAACTGTTACAAAAGTAACAGTTGATCTTAAAGGACATGAAATTCATTTATTTAACAAACATTCACCTAGTACTATAACAGGGCTTCCCTAGTGGCTCAGGTCAGAGAAGGCAATGGCACCCCACTCCAGTACTCTTGCCTGGAAAATCCCATGGACAGAGGAGCCTGGTGGGCTGCAGTCCATGGGGTCTCGAAGAGTTGGACATGACTGAGCGACTTCACTTTCACTTTTCACTTTCATGCATTGGAGAAAGAAATGGCAACCCACTCCAGTGTTCTTGCCTGGAGAATCCCAGGGGCAGGGGAGCCTGATGGGCTGCGGTCTATGGGGTCGCACAGAGTCAGACACGACTGAAGCGACTTAGCAGCAGCAGCAGTGGCTCAGATGGTAAAGTACTGTAATAGGTTTTATGAGAATATTAAATTCTTGATGAAAAAATTGTCTTAATTTTACAAACCAATGGAAAAAAATATCTTCCCTCTTTTAGTAAATGGTAACCGCTACCATTCTACCATTCATCTAGTTCCTTGGAGGAGAACCCAGGAGTCAACATTAACTCCTTCTTTCCTTCATCTACCCTCCACGCATGCACACACACCACACACACACATCCCATATCCAACACTGGGAAAGCCCTGTCAATTCTATTTCTAAAACAAGTCTGGAATTTGACAGATATTTGCATCTCCACTGCCTCAATCTTGATCCAAACCACTAACATTTTTCATCTGGACTACTACAGTAGCCTCTGTTAAAGACTAAGAATTCAACTGAATACAATTTACAAACCTTATTGGTTTTATTCAGTGATTCATTAGTTGGACAGCATCCAATCTAGCAGATACAAAGGAACTCCGAGGAGCCATACAAGGTAAGAATTTTATAGACAGAAGGAAGCAGAAACCAGGAAGTTGGAGGAGGTAACAAACCAGATAGATTATTGCAAGATTACTTTCCTTTAGGGGATGGCAGGGACTTATTGGTCAGATTACCTGACTAGCGCTGATCAGATTGCTGATTGGCTGGTTTAAGATTCCATTAGTGGGAAAGCTGAGAGAATAATTAAATTACAGCTCAGTTTGGTAAAGTGAGGCTTAGCATAAACCACTCCATTTTGAGTCTTTTGTCTTTAACACCTTCTAACTTGTTTCCTCCTGATAACCAACAGCAATAACATAGATCAGATCATTATACTCCCCTACATAAAACCTTCTAACAGTTTCCAACTGCTCAGAAAATAAAATTGTCACCATACCCTGAAAGACCCTACATATTTTCCTGACCACTTGTCCACACTTTCCTCATTCAAAACACCTCCAAAAAAAAAAAGTTATCATAACTGGAAAAAAAAAAAAAGGCAAATCATCTCCTCCACACTGAGACATAGGCCCCATCTTAGTTCCTAGAATATGCTAAACTCCTGTTCAACTTGGGGCTTTGAACTTGCTGTTCCTCTGCCTAAAGTATGCTTTTGGCTTTTTCCATGACTGGTTCTTATTCAACCCCAATGTCACTCTTGCTTGATAATTTCATTAAAAGTGTCTCAGTTTATTACCTATGATAGCACTTTAATGATTCCCATCATAACACCAATTTGTAGTCATTTTATGTGTTTACTTTTGCTGTTTCTATTTCCCACTAGAACGTAAATTCCATGAGGGCAGGGACAATGTGTGTCTTGTCCCCAGTTCCTAGAATAGGGCTTGGCATATGGCAGACACTCAAAAACGCAGCTTGAATAAATGATTTGCTCAAAAACAACTAACCAATAAACAAAGCAGAATGAAGGTATACTGAATTACACATAAGATAAAATTTGTGAGAGCACATAAGAAGAGATGATAAATTCTCCTTGTCTAATAAATATAATGACAATGAGATTGTTTAAGGCAAAACTAATCTAATCTATGCTATTGGAGGTCAGAATGATGCTTTCTCTTGGAGGGGTGTGAGTTCTGTTTCTTTATTTGGATGCTAACTACCCAACTGTGTTCAGTTTGTGTACTTTTCTGGATGTATATTTCTTAAAAAAGTGAAAATTGAGGAAAAACATACTTTATATGGACCATGTGACATCAAGGTACAATAACAAATGTTCATAATGGTGGCCT
>SJYA01004031.1:1666279-1678278 GCA_006410615.1 Neotragus moschatus | reverse complement strand
CCTTTTGCTTTTCCTCTGTGCTTAGTCAAGTTTCACTTGCTCAGAGGGTGCTGCCTGCAGAGGTCTTGCACTCAGCACTTAAGACTGGAGTTCCAGGTGCAAAATGGCAGCAACCACACCTTGATTCAAGATGATGGAGGCAGGGAGTGTGCGGAGATGCTGGGCTTCACCCTGAAATCCTGGCCATGATTAATAGTCTGCGCAGCTGGAGAGAACTCTTCACTCCTCCCCCTGAACCAGAGATATCTACAAAGCAGCCCCACCCACAACCTGACCAGTGGTGAAGAGTAAGTGCTCTCACCTCCTGTCTTTCTTTGATGAAGATTAAAAGCTTCCTTTTGTTTCTGAACTGAACTTGATTTCCTTCCCCTGGTTCCAAGGACACCAGGCAGAAGGACCTTTCTTGGGGATCAACTCAGGAAGGTCCATAACACAACTGCAATTTAAAAAAAAATAGATTTAGCTTAGACTTCATTTTAATTTTAGGGATGTTGCAGCCTAAAGCTATTTTAGAACTGGAGACCCAGGCAGAAGTGCTGAGTTTTTGTCTGTGGTAAACTGTACCTGAAGAGACCAAGGGTTGATAGTTTTAATATCTAAAAATCCCATCTATAGCAATAAATAAAAGCATAAATACTTTAAAAGATATAAATGTTTAATGGTGTGAATAGATAACTCAAAAGCAAGCATATATTAAGAACAATCTCCAGTAATTTAAACTGCAATTAAACAAAGCAATATCTTCCCTATTGAATTAGAATACATTTTAAAAATTATAAAATTCTTGACCCTGGTGAGGTTTTAATCAAACAAGTTCTTACTTACTACCAGTGGGGTGCAAATTGGCAGTCTTTTTGGGAAGTACTTTAAAATTTGATAGTGAAATTAAGAGATTAACATCCTTGGTCAAACTAATCCCATTTCTTGGAACCTTTCATGGCATCTGGTCCCATCACTTCATGGCAAATAGATAGGGAAACAGTGGAAACAGTGACTGACTTTATTTTTTTCAGCTCCAAAATTACTGCAGATGGTGATTGCAGCCATGAAATTAAAAGACGCTTAATCCCTGGAAGAAAAGTTCTGACCAATCTAGACAGCATATTAAAAAGCAGAGAGAAAAAATAAATAAATAAAATAAAAAGCAGAGACATTACTTTGCCAACAAAGTTACGTCTAGTCAAGGCTATGGTTTTTCCAGTGGTCATGTATGGTTTTTCCAGTGAGAGTTGGACTATAAAGAAAGCTGACCGCTGAAGAATTGATGCTTTTGAACTGTGGTGTTGGAGAAGATTCTTGAGAGTCCCTTGAACTGCAAGGAGATCCAACCAGTCCATCCTAAAGGAGATCAGCCCTGGGTGTTCATTGGAAGGACTGATGTTGAAGCTGAAACTCCAATAATTTGGCCACCTGATGTGAAGAGCTGACTCATTTGAAAAGACCCTGATGCTGGGAAAAATTGAGGGCAGGAGGAGAAGGGGACAACAGAGGATGAGATGGTTGGATGGCATCACTGACTCAATGGACATGGGTTTGGATAGATTCCAGGAGTTGGTGGTGGACAGGGAGGCCTGGTCTGCTGCAGTTCATGGGGTCACAAAGAGTCAGACACAACTGAGTGACTAAACTAACTAACTAACTAATCCTCAAGGAACAATTCCAAATATGGTTAAAAGTTTTGTTCTACGTTTCTTTTCATCACAACATTAATTCAGTTTGCAAAACTGTGAAAACAAATGTGAGACATTAAGCCTATATATGCATTTGATGGACTGTTATGCAATCATACATGATTACAAAGAGTTTATAAAAATTTGGGAAATGCTCATAACTTAATACTAAGTGAAATTTTAAAAGAGACATGCATTGTGCATTTCCCCTCTTCTATTGAGTGGAAAATTTCTCTTCGACCTGATATCGCTTTTGGACAACTATATCCCACATTTAAAATATTTTTTCTTAACAATTTTAGATAATGAAAAGATATTGTATATCTCAGTTTTGTTTCATTTTAAGATGATCCCTGTTGTGTTGGACACATTTCTTTCACATCCATTGTCTCCAGCAATCAGACAAAATGATTCACTGAAACTTTTGATTGGAACACAAATACAGTAGCAGGTTAAAACACTGTCCCACTGTGGGATCACTTCAAGAACTTTAGGGTTTTTAAGTTGTTCAAAGCCCTGGATCATGGCCCTAACTCTATTTGCTCTGGCAAATGCAGTAAAAAGACTTTATTTACTGAACTACCAAAGGAAATTTACCTCAAGGTGACTCAACCCATAAAGCCATCAACAGTAAAACCCAAGGACTTCCTGGCAGGAAGACTGCATCCTGCTGGTGTTAACTCCTGCAGGAAGAGCTGCTTCATCATTAACCAGTTAGTCTCCATGTAGTGAGTGGTGTACCACCAGAAGAAATGGTAATGGCTTTATGTTTTATATAAGTGTTCCAGAGTAAGATCTACAGTTAGGTACTAGAAACACAGACAAACTTCTGCATTTCTCTGCATTTTTCAAGCAATACTTCTTGAGGGAAGAAATGCTAATCAGATAGCTTGATCTGTGATTTAATTCTTTAGCATGATACATATAAAAGTCTGTTCTGCTACCAGAGCAGTACTTGGGAAATCGTTTACATATTACCAAAAAAATGTGCTCATATAACAAAATTTAAATGTTTAAATTTGCATTTCAAATTAAAAAATGATGAGAAATGTATCATTATCTTCTTGTCACATGTGGATGTGTGCTCAGTCATGTGTGACTCTTTGCAGCCCCTTGGACTGTAGCCAGCCAAGCTCCTCTGTCCATGGAATGTTCCAGCCAAGAATACTGGAGTAGGTTGCCATTTCCACCTCTGAGAGATCTTTCCAACCCAGGCACTGAAACTGCATCTCTTGCTTCTCCTGCATTGGCAGGCAGAGTCTTTACCACTGTGCCACCTGGGAATAAATTTGCAAAAGTTATTTGTAATATGTGTTATCTTGGTTATAAAATATGAAATCAATGGTTTTCTTTATTTTTTTGTACTTGACTTTTATTGTCTTATTTCTTCTCAGTGGCATATGATTTTCTATAAGAAGGTAATAACAACATGAATTTTAAAAACATTTAACATTTGTTGTAACAGTATGATTATTTGTCTTAACCACAGATTTACATACACGCCTATACCAGAAACAAAGGGTATTCCCTGGCTGTTCAATAGTTAGGACTCCGTGTCCTAACACGGATTTTCATTGCTGAGGAGGGCCCAGGTTCCATCCTTGGTTGGGGAACTGGGATCCCACAAGTCTCACAGTGTGGGCAAAACCAAAAACAAACAAACAAATAAAAAAAAACAAAAATCTTTCTCCTCAGGTGTAATTAGAACAAATCAATTTTGTTAAGAGAACAGTCAATATTCAACAGAGTGTAGCAAAGATAGCAAGGAACTGGAACTCTTGTACATTGCTAATAGGAGTGTGAAATAGTACAACCACTTGGCAAACAGTTTGGCAGTTTCTTAAAAGGTTGAACGCACTCTCACTGTACAATCCAGCCATTTCAACTAAAGGCTTTATCCAAGAGAAGTGAAAGTATAAATCTATACAAATACTTGCACATAAATGTTCATAGCAGTTCCAGTGTAATGAACAAAAACTGAAATCAACCTAAATGTCCATTCAAAGGTAAGTGAATAAACAAATGTGATGCATTGGTTACCAAGTCCAAACTCACTCTGCTCGCCGTATGACAGGCCAATCAACCTAGAGACAAGGTGCTGAGGAAAGGAATATGACTTCATTTGGAAAGTCAGCTGACCAAGAAGATGGCAGACTGCTATCTCAAAATAGCCATCCTATTAGGGTCTGGATGACAGGTTCTTTTATAGAACAGAGGTTGAGGGAGAGGAGGAAGTAAAGTAAAAAGGCCATGCAAATATCTCCTGGAATGGCCAGTCTTGGGAAGGGGATGTGTTAACTTCTTCCTTCCTGTAGCCATCCACAGGTGGACAGGGTCCTTAACAAAGGCACTTTGGTTTAATGTTCAGGCAGAGGGGCAGGGTTCTCCAAGGTTAGCCATTGTATATGGACAGTATCTTTTTTTTTTAATCCTGGATTTATTTTATTTATTTATGTTTAAGTATAAATTTATTTATTTTAATTGGAGGTTAATTACTTTACAATATTGTATTGGTTTTGCCATACATCAACATGTATACCTGTGGACAGTATCTTTTTAATGAACAAAAGCAATGAGAAGCAAAGGCTAAAGTAAAAGAAACAGATACAATTGGAGTCAGTTCTTCCCTCTAACATATCTAAAGTTGTCTATCATCTACAGATATCTCATATCAGCAATAAAAAAAGAACTGCTGATATACATAGTATCATGGATGAATTTCAAAATAATACGCTGAATAAAATCAGATAAAAAAGAATCCATTCTGCTTTGAGTCCTTGTATCCAACATTCTAGAAAATGCAAGCTCATCTAAAGTCATAGAAAGCTGATTGATGGTTGCTTAGGAATTAGGAGTCTGCAGGGGTAGGAGAGTAGGATGGCAAAGTAGCTCAAGGAAACTTTGAGGGCTGATGAATATGTTCATTTTCTAAAGTGTGGTCATGGTTTCAGGTGTGTATACACAAGTCAAAATGTATGAAATTATGCTCTAAATCTGTGCAGTTTGCTGTATGTCAATTATACCTCCATAAAGCCCTTAAAAATTGGGAGTCTGCTGGCAGTCCAGTGGTTAGGACTTGGCATTTTCACTTCCATGGCCCCAGATCCCACAAGCCATCTGGTGCAGCCAAAAAATAAATAAATAAAAATAAAGGGGACTTCCTTGGTGTTCCAGGGATTAAGAATCCACCTTCCAATGCAGTGGACTTCCCTGGTGTCTCAGACAGTAAAGCGTCCACCTACAATTCGGGATACCTGGGTTCGATCCCTGGGTCAAGAAGATCTCCTGAAGAAGGAAATGGCAACCCACTTCGGTATTCTTGCCTGGAAAATCCCATGGACAGAGGAACCTGGTAGGCTACAGTACATAGGATCGCAAAGAGTAGGATAGACTGAGCGACTTCACACGCTTACAATGCAGTGGATGTGGGTTTAATCCCTGCTCGGGGAACTAAGACCCACATGCTGTAACTAAGACCTGAGGTAGCCAAATAAATAATACATTAATAAATATTAATATCATGAGGTCTTTTAAAATAAATAAATAATAGAAAGAATAATGTTCAACAGAAGAAAGGTTGTAAGAAAAAACAATAAGATGTGATGATTGAATTTCTTTAAAAGAGGATATAAAATTTACACGTCTTGTCTTGTAAAGAATTGCTTAGGGGACTTCCCTGGTGGTCCAGTGGTTAAGACTCCATGCTTCCACTGCACGGGACCCGGGTTCCTTCCCTGGTCAAGGAATTGCTTGGGAAGCCACATAAGGACAAGCAACAAAGCTGAAAGAATCTTATGGAGGGGATAGTTACTTAGTGACTTTCTATTCACCAGGTCTTCAGCTATGTAATAATACCCCTGGGAGAGATAGAGATATTTTATTTAAATATCAACAATAATGCAATCTCTCTATCAGAGATTTGGGGAAAGCAAAGTAGAATCCTGAGCACATAAAATCCTGACCCAAATATAATCTGAAATTTCTCCATCCAAGAGAGAAGGATATAAAAATTAAAAACCCTTAGAATACAAAGCAGGCACTCACCTGACAGATTGCAGCCTATTCTGTAGGCAAGGAAAGGTGTCTAGGAAGTGCATGTGAAGACATATATCATCCTGCAGAATCTCTTCTTTTAGTAAAACTCCACCTGTGGGCAATTTCCCCAAGTATCAGTTCATATTTAAAAGTTAAACCCAACTGAAAGATTTTACATTTCACTTGGGTAAGCAAAGTAGAGAGAGCGATAGCAAAGGAAGGCCAAAAGCCTGGGGGTCTGCTATCTCTGATTTGATGTGCCAGCCACGGAAGCAGATATCCTAAACAAGTTAGGAATATTGGATCTGTCTTCCTTGAAGCAAAGGATTAATCCTATTGAATATATCTTCCCTCTGAGGCTGCTTTGGAACTGTTGTTTAACCCTAAATCTTCTCTGGATCCTTTTGGCATACGGCTTTGCGATAACAATATGAAAATGAGCTTTGGATCTTGTTTTTAAAGACCTTCATGAACAGAAAGAATAGGTTCACATCTAAAAGTTCAGACATGAACAAGGTGATTTCCGGGGTAACACAANTTATTTTATTTATTTATGTTTAAGTATAAATTTATTTATTTTAATTGGAGGTTAATTACTTTACAATATTGTATTGGTTTTGCCATACATCAACATGTATACCTGTGGACAGTATCTTTTTAATGAACAAAAGCAATGAGAAGCAAAGGCTAAAGTAAAAGAAACAGATACAATTGGAGTCAGTTCTTCCCTCTAACATATCTAAAGTTGTCTATCATCTACAGATATCTCATATCAGCAATAAAAAAAGAACTGCTGATATACATAGTATCATGGATGAATTTCAAAATAATACGCTGAATAAAATCAGATAAAAAAGAATCCATTCTGCTTTGAGTCCTTGTATCCAACATTCTAGAAAATGCAAGCTCATCTAAAGTCATAGAAAGCTGATTGATGGTTGCTTAGGAATTAGGAGTCTGCAGGGGTAGGAGAGTAGGATGGCAAAGTAGCTCAAGGAAACTTTGAGGGCTGATGAATATGTTCATTTTCTAAAGTGTGGTCATGGTTTCAGGTGTGTATACACAAGTCAAAATGTATGAAATTATGCTCTAAATCTGTGCAGTTTGCTGTATGTCAATTATACCTCCATAAAGCCCTTAAAAATTGGGAGTCTGCTGGCAGTCCAGTGGTTAGGACTTGGCATTTTCACTTCCATGGCCCCAGATCCCACAAGCCATCTGGTGCAGCCAAAAAATAAATAAATAAAAATAAAGGGGACTTCCTTGGTGTTCCAGGGATTAAGAATCCACCTTCCAATGCAGTGGACTTCCCTGGTGTCTCAGACAGTAAAGCGTCCACCTACAATTCGGGATACCTGGGTTCGATCCCTGGGTCAAGAAGATCTCCTGAAGAAGGAAATGGCAACCCACTTCGGTATTCTTGCCTGGAAAATCCCATGGACAGAGGAACCTGGTAGGCTACAGTACATAGGATCGCAAAGAGTAGGATAGACTGAGCGACTTCACACGCTTACAATGCAGTGGATGTGGGTTTAATCCCTGCTCGGGGAACTAAGACCCACATGCTGTAACTAAGACCTGAGGTAGCCAAATAAATAATACATTAATAAATATTAATATCATGAGGTCTTTTAAAATAAATAAATAATAGAAAGAATAATGTTCAACAGAAGAAAGGTTGTAAGAAAAAACAATAAGATGTGATGATTGAATTTCTTTAAAAGAGGATATAAAATTTACACGTCTTGTCTTGTAAAGAATTGCTTAGGGGACTTCCCTGGTGGTCCAGTGGTTAAGACTCCATGCTTCCACTGCACGGGACCCGGGTTCCTTCCCTGGTCAAGGAATTGCTTGGGAAGCCACATAAGGACAAGCAACAAAGCTGAAAGAATCTTATGGAGGGGATAGTTACTTAGTGACTTTCTATTCACCAGGTCTTCAGCTATGTAATAATACCCCTGGGAGAGATAGAGATATTTTATTTAAATATCAACAATAATGCAATCTCTCTATCAGAGATTTGGGGAAAGCAAAGTAGAATCCTGAGCACATAAAATCCTGACCCAAATATAATCTGAAATTTCTCCATCCAAGAGAGAAGGATATAAAAATTAAAAACCCTTAGAATACAAAGCAGGCACTCACCTGACAGATTGCAGCCTATTCTGTAGGCAAGGAAAGGTGTCTAGGAAGTGCATGTGAAGACATATATCATCCTGCAGAATCTCTTCTTTTAGTAAAACTCCACCTGTGGGCAATTTCCCCAAGTATCAGTTCATATTTAAAAGTTAAACCCAACTGAAAGATTTTACATTTCACTTGGGTAAGCAAAGTAGAGAGAGCGATAGCAAAGGAAGGCCAAAAGCCTGGGGGTCTGCTATCTCTGATTTGATGTGCCAGCCACGGAAGCAGATATCCTAAACAAGTTAGGAATATTGGATCTGTCTTCCTTGAAGCAAAGGATTAATCCTATTGAATATATCTTCCCTCTGAGGCTGCTTTGGAACTGTTGTTTAACCCTAAATCTTCTCTGGATCCTTTTGGCATACGGCTTTGCGATAACAATATGAAAATGAGCTTTGGATCTTGTTTTTAAAGACCTTCATGAACAGAAAGAATAGGTTCACATCTAAAAGTTCAGACATGAACAAGGTGATTTCCGGGGTAACACAAGGGTGAAAGAGACAAGAAAATGATGAGAAAGACAAAGGATACAAAAAAGAGATGAGAAGAGGGAAAGACAAACCCTAAGTTTGATTACTTTGGGGTTGTTGTTTTTGTTCACTCACTCAGTCATGTTTGACTCTTTGTGACCCCATGGATTCAAGCACACCAGGCTTTCCTGTCCTTCATTATCTCCTGGAGTTTGCTAAAACTCATGTCCATTGAGTCAGTGATGCCATCCAGCCATCTCATCCTCTGTCACTCCCTTCTCCTCCTGCCTTCAATTTTTCCCACCATCGGGGTCTTTTCCAGTGAGTTAGCTCTTCACATCAGGTGGCCGAAGTATTGGAGCTTCAGCTTCAGCATCAGTCCTTCCAATTCAGGACTGATTTCCTTTAGGATTGACTGATTTGATCTCCTTGCTCTCCAAGGAACTCTCAAGAGTCTTATCCAGCACCACAGTTCAAAAGCATCAATTCTTCAGTGCTCAACCTTCTTTATGGTCCAAGTCTCACATCTATGCATGACTACTGGAAAAACCAAGCTTTGACTAGATGGACTTTTGTTGGCAGAGTGACGTCTGTGCTTTTTAATACATTGTCTGGGACACGGCTGAAGCGACTTAGCAGCAGCAGCAGCAGGTTTGTCATAGCTTTTCTTCCAAGGAACAAGAGTCTTTTAATTTCATGGCTGTAGTCACCATCCACAGGGATTTTTGGAGTCTAAGAAAATAAAGTCTGTAACTGTTTTCATTGTTTTTCCATCTATTTGCCATGAAGTGATGGGACTGGATGCCATGATTTTAGCTTTTTGAATGTTGAGTTTGAAGCCAGCTTTTTCACTCTCCTCTTTCACCTTCATCAAGAGGCTCTAGGGGAAAAAAAACTGGGTTGCCCAGAAAGGTAGACCTTTGAAGGAAATGAGACTCCACAACATTTACTGATAGGTACAACTTTATAAGTAGATAATAATTCAGTTCAGTCACTCAGTAGTGTCCAACACTTTGTGACCCCATGGACTGCAGCACACCCAGCTTCCCTGTCCATCACCAACTCCCAGAGCTTGCTCAAACTCATGTCCATCGAGTCAGTGATAGCATCCAACCATCTCATCCTCTGTCGTCCCCTTTTCCTCCTGCCTTCAATCATTTCCAGCATCAGCGTCTTTTCCAATGAATCAGTTCTTTGTAACCGGTGGCAAATGTATGGAGTTTGAGCTTCAGCGTCAGTCCTTCTAATGAATATTCAGGACTGATCTCCATTAGGATGGACTGGTTGGATCTCTTTGTAGTCCAAGGGATTCTCAAGAGTCTTCTCCAACACCACAGTTCAAAAGTATCAATTATTCAGTGCTCAGCCTTCTCTATAATCCAACTCTGAAATCCATACATGACTACTGGAAAAACCATAGCTTTGACTAGACGGACCTTTGTTGGCAAAGTAATGTCTCTGCTTTTTAATATGCTGCCTAGGTTAGTCATAGCTTTTCTTCCAAGGAGCAAGTGTCTTTTAATTTCATGGCTGCAGTCACCATCTGCAGAGATTTTGGAGCCCAAGAAAATAAAATCTGTCACTATTTCCATTGTTTCCACATCTATTTGCCATGAAGTGATGGGACTGAATGCCATGACCTCAGTTTTTTAAATACTGAGTTTTAAACCAGTTTTTTCACTCTCCTTTCTCATTTTCATCAAGGAGCTCTTTAGTTTCATTTAGATAATGATTAAATTAGCCTAAAAGAACAAATAAAGATTATCCAGTCAGAAATTCATACAGAAGGAGACTGAAGCCCAGGAAGCAGCACAAATAAAGAGGTGACATTATAAAACATTGTGCTGTTCTTGCTGGTACCTAGAGTGTATGTGTAGGAGGTGGAGATTGGGGCAGGAGAGTGGGGGGCAAACAGGAAATTGACATTGGCAATATGATTAGCTAGACTACTGATCTTGCTTGGAATTTACCAAATAACAATATTTTAAAAATTAAAGTGTTAGCATTCCAATAGTAATATGTATATAAGCAAAGGGTGATTGCTAATAGTTTGTGTGGACTATTATGTAGAAATTACTTCTATGATGGAACTTCCCTGGTGGTCCAATGGTTAATAATTCATCTTCCAATGGAGAGGACATGGATTCGATCCCTGGTCAGGGAACTAAGATCCCACACGATGCAGGGCAACCAAGTCCACATACCACAACAAGAAGCCCTTGTGCCACAGCAAGAGAAACCTGTGCACCACAACTGGAGGAAACCCATGTACCACAACAAAGACCCAGCACAGCTAATAAATAAATAATTTGTTTAAAAAGATCACATAAAAAAGAGAAAGAAATAACTTCATTGATGATGGTGAGCATTCATCAACCAGTTTATGTATATTTAAGGACTTCCCTGATAGCTCAGTTGGTAAAGAATTCGCCTGCAATGCAGAAGACCCCAGTTCAATTCCTGGATTGGGAAGATCTGCTGGAGAAGGGATAGGCTACCCACTCCAGTATTCCTGGGCTTCCCTTGTGGTTCAGCTGGTAAAGAACCACATTGTGGTTCTGCCAGCAATGCAGGAGACCTGGGTTGAATCCCTGTGTTGGGAAGATCCCTTGGAGAAGGGAAGGGCTCCTCACTCCACTATTCTGGCCTAGATAACTCCATGGACTGTATAGTCCATGGGGTCACAGAGTCAGACACAACTGAATGACTTTTTACTATCATTATCACAATCACTGACATGAAATGCAGACAGCCTCTGTCATATGGAAGCATGCAATCCAGCTGGGAAGCTGAACAATGCAAATAGAAATTAATACACTAAGTTCTTAAGAGTTCAAAATGCAAACAGTTCTGTTGGAACAGCTGGAAACTTGCTGCAGTGGTAATCCCATGTAGCCCAAAGATAATAGGGCTGAAAAAAGTTTCAGTCTAAGTGTTCAAAGGGTTGTTTGCTGTTTTTGCTGAGACATCAGGTATTTATAAGCAAACTATGACTTTGGCCTATCAGACTTGGTAGTTTTGTCCTTTGCTCCTCAATTGTGGGCAAGTGAAGTTTGCAAAATGATGTAGGAGGGGAAAGACTCTAGACTGACAAAAGACAGATGAACAAGAAAAAACAAGCAGAATTTATTAACATGTGTATGATGTGTGCACATGGAAGCACTTGGCGGTGAGTAACTCAAAGGAGTGGTCAAAACTTGGGCTTATATAGTATTAATATATTAAGAACAGAACAATAAATTTGCAGAAATTTGGCAAGGCCAAGAACCAGGGTTTTAGGCTTCCAAGGGTAGCAAACTGTGGGAAGGTAAATACATGGCAGAAACTAATGGCAGGTAAAGGTTACTTGTTCAGGCCCATTTTGGTGCTGACTTTCCATCTTCTTCATGGTCATAAAACTTGCCTGGGAGAGGGGATTTATGGTAGTCCTCATTTCTCAGAACTGCCTCCTTTTATATAGAAAAGGAAAGCTCTGGAAGGCTTCATTTTGCTTCTGTTGATTCCCATTTGCCTCCAGTTCAAGATGATCTTTATGCCAAAGTGACATTTTGGTATAGCATATTCTGTTATCCTTTGATGGGAACAGCAAAAATAAAAGAAAATGGATTTCTCTGTCCCCAGGGACAGTGTTTCTGGGAGC
>SJYA01004031.1:1649100-1662293 GCA_006410615.1 Neotragus moschatus | reverse complement strand
CTCCCATTCCTATGGCCTAGCCCAATGAGAAGTTAAAGGGCAGGGGTGCCCAGACCATGTATTCCATGGGTGTCAGAGCAGGGTAGAAAAGGGTGGGAAATCAATGTGCAGAAGGGAGAAATGGGGAATAACCAGAACATGGCCTCAGCTTTTTTGAACAGTATTTATACGAAAGAACAAGTTGGGGAAATTGAAAACGGTTATCTGGTTTATAATTCAAGTCCCTCAGAAGATGATGCTTTTAAGGAACATCTTGTTTGCCTGTCTTTCCAGTCCCTTATTGATCAAATTGTGGAGATAATTGTTTGTTTACCTTACCATCTGACATTGCCTTCCTGGTCCCAGTCAGTGGGAATGCCTGGAGCTTATCTCTAAAGTGAGACAGATTTGAGCTTAATTTTTTTATCCGCTCCAAGGAAAGCACGGCCTGTTTGTTGTTGTTGTCGTTGTTTAATCATTCTTGTTGTTCAAATTCTGTCTTGAAATATTAAAAATTAAAGGAGTGGTTCAAAGAAACTGGACTTCAAATTGCCTAGAGCAACATAATACAGAGGGTTCTCTGACTCTTCGACTGTTGAGTTGAAGGAAAAAGTAAACACGTTTATAAATGTCAGACACAGCCCCTCTAGGGGCTATTGATGCAGACAGCCAGAGACGGCATTAAAAAAATTATCTAAAGGGCTTGATTCAATATCATTGCTGACCAGAAGTCTGGGAAAGAACTGATGTTGATGTGCTTGGAAAGTCTTACCCGACCCCGATCAACGTCACTGCACACAAGAACCCCTTTAAAGGGGCTGGCAGCTGAGATGACAAAGTTAGTTTCTATCTTATCGCTCTTCATTCAATGCCTTGCTGTGCGCTTAGGTCACCTTTCACCTGTCACTGTTCCAGAAACTCAACCACAAACATTTCTACTTCTTGGATGTGGTACACTCTTCTGAGAATTTCTTTCAGTCCACATATGCCCTATCTCGGTCATCACCATGATAATCAGTGTGGTTCCTTCCCACAGTGGGGTTTTATGTAAAAGTATTATTCTGTTAGTGTTCTATGATTTTCCCTGCCCACTCCCCTTCACGGATACACAGAGAGTCAATTTCACTCTCCTCCAGTCTACATTGTAGATGAAATAAAGATATCTTAAAGATAGTCGAAGAAACTTCTAACTTTGGTGTCAAGTGAAGAGTCTCAGAAATGTGTATACCAGTTTTTCCTCCTCCAGAAATTAGCTGAGACAGAGTTTAGGCAAAGTGGAAAGAGGTGGCAAAACAGAAGCCCAAATGGAAGAAGCACTGAATAGTGGGAGGAATGAATTTTCTGTCACAACAACCACAGTGCTGAGTAAAAGGAATCCCCTCCCCCTCTTCTAGCCAACTGATAATCTCCAAACACCTTTCGAAAATACTGGACATGTATAAGTCTCCTTTCCCACCCCATCTTTGACCACAAGATGGGGATGGCAGGTAAGAAAGGAGAATCTTTGCCCCTGGTAAGCTGGACCTAAACAGAAACATTTGGGAATATCCTTTTTGAGCAGGGAAACAGTAGATAGATACAATTTACTGTTTCGCATTCATTTAAAGAGTGATATCGGAAGCATTAAGCTCCCTGCTTGTGACTCAAAACCCCAAATAATAATGGCTTAAATAAAAGGAAGCGAATCTCTCATGTAAAAGAAGTCTACAAACATACGTACTCCTTGCATCTTATGACTCTGCCAGCCTCCTTTCATCTCATAGTCTCAGGGAATGGGATAGCAATGGGAATTCCAGCCTTCATGTCCATATTCCAGGTAACAGGAAGGGAAAATGAGGGGACAATCTCTCCTTTAAGAAAACTTTCTGGGAGTTTCACATGATATTTCCAATTATATCTATTTGCCAGAGCTTAGGAGAAGGCAATGGCATTCCACTCCTAGCACTCTTGCCTGGAAAATCCCATGGATGGAGGAGCCTGGAAGGCTGCAGGCCATGGGGTCGCTGGAGTTGGACACGACTGAGGACTTCACTTTCACTTTTCACTTTCATGCATTGGAGAAGGAAATGGCAACCCACTCCAGTATTCTTTCCTGGAGAATCCCAGGGATGGTGGAGCCTGATGGGCTGCCATCTATCGGGTCGCACAGAGTCAGACACGACTGAAGCGACTTAGCAGCAGCCAGAAGCAGCCAGAACTTAGTCACCCAAGGAAGGCTGGAAAATTACAGTCTTTATTCTGAGCAGCAAAATCTGTGGGTTCTATTTCTAAGGAGGAAAAGGAAAACAGATATTGGGGTATAACTAACTGTGTCTTCCATGAAGATAATCACAGTGATCTTCTTTCGTTTTGTTAAAAATAAGACAACAGGCCCCAAATAGGGTCACTTATGCTAAGCCCCACGTCATCATGCTATGCTGTGCTTAGTTGCTCAGTTGTGTCCAACTCTTTGTGACTTCATGGACTGTAGCTCACCACGCTCCTCTGTCCATGGGGATCCTCCACGCAAGAATACTGGAGTGGGTTGCCATGCTCTCCTCCAGGGGATCTTCCCAACCCAGGAATCTAACAGGGGTCTCCTGCATTTCAGGCAGATTCTTTACCAGCTGAGCCACCAAGCAAGCCCCCCACATCATCACACTGAGGTTTAATTACAATTTCAGCTCTCCTAGAAATGGTATTTTAAACAGACAATCAGGAATTGCCTGATAAACACTAGTTAGGTTAGCAAGATAGAGCCCTGTCGTCTCTGCAGGGAAAGTAACTGTGTAATCACCAATATATTTTTTGCCTAGTGTAACTTTCTTTTTCCTGCTCTCCTCTGCCTATAAAAATCTTTCATTTTGTACAGTGCCTTGGAGCTCCTTTCATTTTGCTAGATCGAATGCTGCCTCATTCTTGATTCACTGAATAAAGCCAATAAGATCTTAAAATTTTACTCAGTTGAATTTTGTTTTATAACAATTTATAATGGAATAAAAGATGGGAATTAACAGAAAATTAGATAGAGAAAGAGATAAAATAACAAAAATGCATAAATTCTTGACATTTATCCTTTTTAAGAGCGAAGTATGGTAAAAAAAAAAAGAAAATCTGAACCTGTAATGTGACAACAGATACATGAACAGCCAGTTTTAATACATTTATACTCTGTGCAGTAGAAGATGCAATACAGTAGGATCAGAAGACATACATTTATTCAAGATTGGAGCCTGGTCAAAGAGGGCTATTGTCAGGGCCAGTTTCATAATTTGCATGGCCCCATGCAAAATAAAAAGACAAAGCCCCGTGTTCAAAAAGGACATCACTAATGCTACATGCAAGTGAGGCGATAAAAAACAGAGACCATGCATTTTGTGTTTATCTCCTCAGTTCACATGCGTGTGTCATGGTCTCCTTGGGCTTCACTTACAAAACACAAGTTCAAAGATAATATTATTGTTTCAAGACAGTGACTTCAGGGTGTTAAAATAATGGCAGGACCCTCCTGAACGTGGAGCCCTGTGGGACTGCACAGGTCACATGCCCAGCAAGCCAGCCCCAGGTGCTGTCGTAGACATGTGCCACTCATTTCCCTCTTCAAGAAAGGACCCTCTGTAAATAACAGACAGGGAACTGCTGTATAGCACAGAGAACCATACTGTAATAATCTGTAGTAGAAAAGAATTTGAAAAAGAATATACATATGTACGTGTGTGTGTGTGTGAGAGTTGCTCAGTTGTGTCCAACGCTACTCGACCCTATGGACTGTAACCCACCAGGCCTCAAAGTCCGTAGGATTCTCCAGACAAGAATACTGGAGTAGGTTGCCATTCCCATCACCAGGGGATCTTCCCACCCAGGGATCGAACCTGAGTCTCCTGCACTGAAGGCAGATTCTGTACTGTCTGAGCCACCAGGGAAGCCCATATGTGTACATGTATATGAATATGTATATAACAGAATCACTTGGCTATACAATTGAAACAAACACAGCATTGGAAATTAACTTCATCAATAAAAAAGATTTTAAAATTTGACAGAAAGGGAAAAAAAAAAAAAAAAGAAAAGAAAGGACCCTCTGCCCAGAAGCTAGGAGTGTGGTTAGCTTGTGACTCTAGATTCTTCAGAATCTGCCTCAACTTTATAGCCTGCTTGGCAATATTCTGGGCTTCCCTGGTGGCTCAGACGGTAAAGTGTCTGCCTACGATGCAGGAGACCCGGGTTCAATTCCTGGGTCGGGAAGATCCCCTGGAGAAGGAAACGGCAATTCACTCCAGCACTCTTGCCTGGAAAATCCCATGGATGGAGGAGCCTGATAGGCTACAGTCCATGGAGTTGCAAAGAGTCGGACATGACTGAGCGACTTCAATTTCACTTTGGCAATATTCTTGGAGAAGCACAATCCAAGAATTAAGCAGAAGCAGTCTTGTTAGGGGGCTTCCCTGGTGACTCAATGGTAAAGAATTTGTCTATAATGCAAGAGATGTGGGTTTGATCCTTAGGTCGGGAAGGTCTCCTGGAGGAGGGCTTGGCAACTCACTCCAGTATTCTTGCCTGGAGAATCCCATGGACAGAGGAGCCTGGTGAGCTACAATCCATAGCGTTGCAAAAAGCCAGACACGACTGAAGCAACTGAGCACTCATGCACAGCCTTCTCAGGGCAACTCCCAGTGATGACTGAGCAAAGCTCTGGTACTCCAGACTGGCCATTTCCACCCAACCTGGGGCTCCTCTGATGGTACCTTTTGCTTGGAGCTCCTGCTGAGTGGTCAGCAATCAGATCTGCCATGCTGCGTGCTGGCTCCTGCCCAATTCCACTTCTGCCCTTTCCTTTTCTACTAAAGCTTTTGTATTCCTAGCTTCAACTCAATATCTGCTACCCACAGAATCCTTAATCTGTGGTGGCCTCATTTGGAAATTAAGTCTAGAATAATGGATACAGAGTACCTGGTGGTACAGTGGATAAGAATCTTCCTGCCAATGCTGGGGACATGGGCTCAATCCCTGGGCTGGGAATATTGCACAAGCTGAGGAGCAACTAAGCCCATGCACTACAACTACTGGGTCCATGCTCTGGAGCCTGGGAGCCACAGCTACCGAAGCCCATGTGCTTAGAGCCTGTGCTCCAAAACAAGAGAAGCCACCACAATGAGAAGCCCTTGCACTGCAGTGAAGAGCAGTACCTGCTTACAGAAACTAGAGAAAGCCCACGCAGCAACAAAAACCCATTGCAACCATAAATAAATGAAATAATGGATATAGAACATCCAGGCAAAAAAATCATGTAGAGGGAGAATGAAGCCCTGGAGGCAGCACATTAACAGAAAAATACGAACCACTGTGCTGCTCTGTTGGGAGTAGGGGGTATGGAAGCAGAATGGGGAGGGTCGTGGAGGGCCAAATCAGGAAATTGACATTGACAATACAGCTAGACTACATCTCTTACTCAGACTTTACCTAATAACAATATTTTAAAAATTAAAGTGTTAGCATTTCAATAGTGATACGTATGTAAATCAAGTATGATTGCTAACGGTCTATGTGGCGTATCATTCAGAAATAACTTCAGCACTGCTGTGAGCATGTATTAACCTTTGTAAGTGCATCTCCTGGTTTTGACAACGCACTAATAACATAATAATAGGTGTTTCTTAGGAAGAAATCACTTTAAAAAGATGCAATAATCCAAGTTAGAGTCGAATTTTAACCCCAAATTAAATTAATTTTTAATTAATTAAATTTAAAATCCACAGATTGAAAGGATTTATGATAACACACATACAGTCATATTATTCTCACAAAATTGTTTAATTTCAGAGGTAAATAAAATAATTTCCTATAAGTATTCTGAAAATAACGACATATTTTAAAGATATTAAAGTGAGTTGCTCACTCATGTCCAACTCTTTGCAATCCCATGGACTGTGCTCCTCTGTCCATGGGGATTCTCCAGGCAAGAATACTGGAGTGTGTTGCCATTTTCTTCTCCAGGGGATCTTCCTGACCCAGGGATCAAACCTGGGTCTCCCACACTGCAGGCAGATTCTTTACCATCTAAGCCACTAGAGAATCCCTAAAAAAAAAAAGATATTAAATGAAAATGCCAAATATAAACTTCTTAGATCCATGTTTAGATATAATCATCATCCCAATTAAATTAATCACTAGAGTTTTTAACTGACGAAATGATTCTAAAGTTTATTTAACTCTATAAGAATATATTAACAGAAAGAATATGTGAGAAGATAGTAAATAATTTGTAAGAAAGAATATTGAGAAAGGATTCATCTTTCCTTCTGGTAAAACCTACTATAAAGTGACAACAAGTAAATCAACGTGGCGTTGATGGCAATGTGGCAAAAATAAGCAGGTCAATAAAACAAAGAACCAGTTCAAAACCAGATCTGGTATTTATTATATGATATAAAACAAATTAGTGGGAAATGGAAGGATTTTTCAACAGATAGTTTTGTTATGATTGATTAACTGTGTGTGTGTGTGTATATGTGTGGAGGGGTGTTATTTAGAACCTCATTCTACAGCACATAACAAAATCCATACCAATAGAATAGGATTAAATAATTTATTTTAAAAATATCAAACCATCAAAAAAAAAAAAACCATAGATTTTAATCCCTTCCGGTCTCTAAGTTGAAACGCAATGGAAGGGAGTTCTCTAGTGTAGACCGGTGCTTTCACTGTCACGGGCTGGGTTCAGTCCCTGGGTAGGGAACTAAGATCCCACAAGCAAAGTGGTGTTGTCAAATAAATAAATAAATAAAATTTGTTTGAAAGCAAGGAAAGAAGTCACTAGAGAATAGGTAAGATCACATACATTTAAATTTTCTGCATATCTAAAATGTTATATGTGTGCTTAGTCACCCAGTTGTGTCCGACTCTTAGTTTCCTCATATAATGTAGACTGCCGGGCTTCGCTGTCCATGGGGATTCTCTGTCCATGGGATTCTCCAGGCAAGAATACTGGAATGGCTTGCCATGCCCTCCTCCAGGGGATCTTCCCAACTCAGGATTGAACCCAGGTTTCCTGCATTCCAGGCGGATTTTTTACCAACTGAGCCACCAGGGAAGCCCATAAATACTGGAGTGAGTAGCCTATCCCTTCTCCAGGAGATCTTCCTGACCTAGGAATCAAACTGGGGTCTCCTGTATCACAGGTGGATNCCCAACTCAGGATTGAACCCAGGTTTCCTGCATTCCAGGCGGATTTTTTACCAACTGAGCCACCAGGGAAGCCCATAAATACTGGAGTGAGTAGCCTATCCCTTCTCCAGGAGATCTTCCTGACCTAGGAATCAAACTGGGGTCTCCTGTATCACAGGTGGATTCTTTACCAGCTGAGCTACCAATACTACCACAGAGTTAGGGTGAGGACTGCAGGCTGTGTGACTTTGTTCTGATTGGTGGGTGGTGAGATAACAGGGTGGTGTTCCAGGAATTGTGTGCTCAGCTTGAAGTTACCATTCTCCACTTGGGTGGGATCCTTAGTTCCTTGGCTCACTTGTGTCTGACTCTCCATGATCCCATGAACTGTAGTCTACCAGGCTCCTCTGTCCATGGGATTTTCCAGGCAAGAATACTGGAGTGGCCATTTCTTTCTCCAAGGGATCTTCCTGGCCCAGGGATCGAATCCAGGTCTCCCACATTGCAGGCAGATTCTTTACTGCCTGAGCTACCAGGGAAGTCCCAAACAATGCTATCAGTTCAGTTCAGTCACTCAGTCGTATCTGACTCTTTTCCACCCCATGAATCGCAGCACACCAAGCCTCCCTGTTCATCATCAACTCCCGGAGTTCACTCAGACTCATGTCCATCGAGTCGGTGATGCCATCCAACCATCTCATCCTCTNTTTTTTTTAATCTTGTCCATTCTGAGCCTCCTGAAGAAGGGAAACTTCTCTTGTCCCACTGGCCCAGCCAGAAAGTCTTTTCCATCATTGCCCTGTCTTGCCACTTAACAGGATCAATAGCCCTCTGTCTCAGGTATGGACTCCAAGCCTTTTCACTTGTATATCAAACTCAGTGAACAAATACCTTTTGAAAACCTAGTGGATCTCAGTAAGTGATAGTTATCCTCACTTTAGAGACAGGAGAAAGTTGTAAGAACATTCGTGTGCCCCATGTACAATGAGGCCAAACAAACTGAAAAGTCAGAGTTTGGAGCAGAGAAAGGTTTATTGCAGGGCCATGCAATGAGCTGGGTGGGCTAATGCCCTAAGAGCTCTGAGCTCCCTGAAGGGTTTTGGCAAAGCACTTCTAAAAGCCAGGTGAGGGAGGGGGAGTCACAGGGTCTGTGACCAGTTTGTGCACAGTTCTCTGTTTGGCTGATGGTGAAGTAACAGGGTGGTGTCACAGGGGTTAACATTATTAGTTCTTAGACTACAGAAGGCCTGGGGCTATATGCTTCTGGTGCTCAAGTAGTTAACATCTTCCATTGTTGGAGAGGGTGTGTCACTAAGCTGTGTCTGATTCTTTGCAACCCCATGGACTGTAGCCTGCCAGACTCCTCTGTCCATGGAATTTTCCAGGCAAGAATATTGTAGCGGGTTGCCATTTCCCACTCTAAGAAAGGGGAAAGTTTTAGCATCTGTAAAACAACTCAGGAAATGTTCATCAAGTACTATTATCTAGGTGCTTCAGAGAGGAGCTAAAGCAGAGGATATGGGGGAGGCCCGTCTCAGGAAGGCCCCATAGCGTCTTGTTCAGTTATAGGAATGTAAGTATTTGGTTCCAGGTCCTACAAGAAGTGAATGAGAGGGACAGACAGATAGATAGGCAGATGTGAACGCCTAGTTGATAATTACTCTTAGTAAACACAGAACTTGGAACTGAAAAATAATGAAAATAATGTTGATACTTTATATTTGAATGGTCCAGTATTGTTTTCATAGCACTTTATTGTATTTTTGGCCTTGTGATTGGATTTGGTGCAACTGGAAGAAGAAAATTCTAGGTGGGATCACAGAAAATTTGAGTGTTAATTAGTTAAATGTAATAAATACTTTGCTTGCAAAAGCTGTTGAACTGAGTCCTCTTCATTTCAAAGACTTTGCTTATGTCAGGTTTTTCAAACTAAGAGAACAATTACCAAACTATTAGTACATTTGCTTTCATTCCCATAGCTCTCATGTAATTTGTCAGACTCAGATGATACACAGTGAACCTCAGGCTGAGATTTAATTTTGTGTGTTTCCCAAAGTACCCAGTGGCCTAGTTTCCACAGCCATATCCAGCAGATAAACGGCTCTGAAAAAAACATCAGGCTTTACAGACATGGGAGGAAATCACCATCAGCTCACACTTCCTGACCAGCAGCAGGTGATAAAGTAGACCCTGGGGCATAGCCATGGGTGCTGCTGCTGCTAAGTCCCTTCAGTCCTGTCCGACTCTGTGTGACCCCATAGACGGCAGCCCACCAGGCTCCTCTGTCCCTGGGACTCTCCAGGCAAGAACACTGGAGTGGGTTGCCATTTCCTTCTCCAAGCTGTGGGTGCAGTCACTCACTAATCCACATAATTGTTTGGGCGCCCACCCGAGAAGTCCTGAATATCTTTGACTTTCCCCCAGTTGATAGATTTTTTAAAAATACTTTTCTGATGTCCAAATGTTGGAGAGATTGTGCTAGGAATCTGATGGCTTCTGGTCCACCCTCCCTCCCACTGCAAGCCCTCATCACATCTCTACCGGCCTGAGTGCAGGAGCCATCACAGACGAAACTCCACCCAGTACAGGGACAGGGCTGCCTCTGCCTGGTCACTGGGATACACAAAGTGAAAGCTCTCAGTTAACAGCCTATCTGGCAAGAAGCTCTGCTTTGCCCTTGACCCTCTCAGCCTGCTCTGCTGTTCTTTCTGTCTCTACTGCCCTGTTCCCAGGGGAGCAGAGACCCAGACCTGAGACTCAACACAGAGCCCTTGCAGTTTTAGCTAGGTATACAAGTGAATTTGTTGCAGGAAGGAGGACCACTTCCAGGGCCCAAGAGTGGGCTCCTGTCTCACACCTGGAAATGAATTGCCCGAGGACACACATGCTGACAAAGAGAGAGGCTATTGGGAAGGGGTGCCCAGGCAGAGAATGGCAGGGAATCTGGGAGAACCTCTCTGCCACATGGCTCGAAATCTTGGGTTTTATGGTGATGGGATTAGTTTCTGGGTTGTTCCTGGCCAATCATTCTGGCTCAAGGTCCTTCCTGATGGCACTCACTTTGCTCAGCCAAGATGGATTCCAACGAGGAGGATTCTGGGAGGTTGGTAGGACATAAGGACAAGAGTCTCTTCCTTCCTTTTGACCTTTCCCAATTCTTCCAGTTGTTGGTAGCTTCTTAGTTTCTCATTCCTTACCAGGACTGATGCCTCCTGAATGTGCTTACTGTCAGGCCTGGCCAGGGCAGGAGGTTTCAGTCAGTGGTTCCCCTAGCAACTTCATCTGACTTCTCCTGTTTGACTCATTGTTGTGGAACTATGTGCCTTTTGTCCAACAGAGGCATGCATAAGAATTTATTCCCATTTGTAGCATTTGGAAAATAAATATTGTGTTTATTTTGAGTTTTCTTTCTAGCTTGTGTTTTCCTGTGTTCTCTCAGGCCCCTACCAGTGACAGCCAGCCTATGAAGAAAGCATGTCTAAGGAAATATTTTCCAAGCAATTTTATTTCCAAAAATGCTTTGCAAAAGAGGGAGTTTGTTGGTTGGATAAATTTTGGAAGTGCTCCATATTCTAAGCCTGTCTTTGAGAGCCAAGATGTCCATTAGCAAATTAGAAGTATTATGAGGGCTAGCAGTTTTTTTTAAGCTAGCAGTTTTTTTTTTAAGCTGTTTAATTATAAGTCAGCATTCTCCAGATTTATGGCCATGGAACTCATTTTCATATAGCATTCAGAGAGATCAGAGTGAGAAATGCTAACATAAATGTGTTTAGAGATTTAGATTCCCTAAGAAAGTGAGTCTTTCATCTTTCTTTTCTCTTTAGCACCTTACACATAGTGAATTCTAATAACTTTGATGGTAATTTACTAGATTTGGTAATTATGATTATGTTTATTTTTAAAAAAGCTGTGCCTGTGAATTGATAAGGAAAAATCAGTGCCAAAATGGCATTCATTTTTTTTTAATCTTCCCACAGTTTTGATTTTTATTTTATTTTATTTTTTTAATTTTTATTTTTTTTTAGTTTGTTTTGCTTTACAATACTGTACTCAATTTGCCATACATTGACATAAATCAGAAAATGGAATTCATTTTGAGGCTCTTGTCTGAGTTGGGAAAAGAGGGAGTCATTTGCATAGAAAGAGAGTGGATCCTTTCTGGGGACTAGGGGAAGTAAGTGTGATAGGAGATGGGATATAAAAAAACAAGATTTCCAGTCTTCCTCTTATTCTTTCATTTAACAAGCATTTCTTAGAACCTTGGTATTTATAATACAAGGCAATGTAGGAAATGAAGCATAATCCTTCTTCTCAGGTGTGTTGAGACTAGTCCAGATGGTAAGACATGTACTTAACTCAGTTTAACATAGTAAAGAATGGCAAAGGGCTTTGAACAAATGAGCAAAGTGCGCTAGTGCATTCAGAGGAAGCTAAAGTGGTTTCTGATCCAGGCAGCTAGGTGAGATCTTTGGGACCATGTCCCTCTCAGATCAGTATTCACTCATGCCTACAACCTCCAGGCGTGGAAGCACATCCTAATAGACTCTCAGCGGAGGATCCAGCTCAGTGGCTTTGCAGGTCCAATCTTTCCGACATGGAGACTGAGACGCAGAGCTGGGGGCCAGGGGAGTCTGAACTGAAAGCATGGAGACATGAACTCTGGTTCTGCCACTACCAGGTACCAGCTGGGTTTAAACAAATTACACACACACACACACACACACACACACACACACAGAGGCATACTTCAAAGATACTATAGGTTTGGTTCTAGAACCACTGCAGTGAAGCAGAAATACCACAATAAAGTGAGCCACACAACTTTGTTTCTCATTACATATATAAGAGTTATATGTACACTATACTATTAAGTGTGCAGGAGCATTATGGGACTTCCCTGGTGGCTCAGATGGTAAAGAATCCGCCTGCAATGCAGGAGACCTGGGTTCGATCCCTGGGTCGGGAAGATCCCCTGGAGGACATGGCAACCCACTCCAGTATTCTTGCCTGGAGAATCTCATGGATAGAGGAGTCTGGCGGGCTACAGTCCATAGGGTTGCAGAGTTGGTCACAGTTGAAGCAACTTAGCACACATGCATGCATGGCTAAATGAATAAAAAGAATTTTACACAAACACTATAATGTGATAAGATCTAAGTTTTAGTGAATTTTAGAATGACCTGTGGGGTTTGTTCAAAATATAGATTGCCTGCCCACACACCCTTGATTAATAGGCCTGATGGCAGGATCCTTGTAATCTGTACCCTGAGTTATTCTGAGCAACTTCTGCTATAAATCCAGGAATCCTGCAAATGGAAAGGGTTGGATTCCGAAAAAGTTTATGATATTCATTCACATGTATATTACTCTACAGCAGGGTTTCTCAACCAGGGCACTACTAACTTTGGGAACTGGATAACTCTTTGTTGTAATGGGGCTGTCCTGTGCATTGTAGGCTATCAAGCAGCAACCCCCAACCAATTATGACAACTAAAACTGTCTCCAGACATTGCCACATATAACTCGAGGAACATAGTCAATCCTGGTTGAGAAGCACTCCTCAACAGGGACCAAAGCCCCAGGAGTCAGACTAGAGATAGTGATACTGATCTTTCTAGATCAAATCTGTTAACAGTGAAGAACACCTCTCTCTAAAAACTTGAGGTCCCCAAAGAAAACATTCTCAGAAGGATCTGTCTACCTGTCCTCTGATGTCTCAGCTATCCCACTCAAGTACTAGACACACCAAACACTAATAATCAACTTATGTGGCCTTTGGTGTAAGACACATCTCCCCTTTACACTTTCTACTGGAATGTGTATCACTCAAAATATACAAAAGATTTCAATATAGCACTTTACCAGCCTCCATAGATAGAATCTGAAGTGTAAGCTGGGTTATAGAAGGAAAGGAAATAAATGCCAATAAAGGGTTAATGAGTTGTTACAACTGTGGGCAACTGAGGCTCAGTTCCCCTTAGTTTTACCTGAGAAATTGTGTGGACTGTGCCAAAGAATTGCCCCAGCAAGAGCAGAGAAGCTAAAAAAAAAAAAAAAAAAAAAAAAGAGAA
>SJYA01004031.1:1559892-1628029 GCA_006410615.1 Neotragus moschatus | reverse complement strand
TTGCGATAGCTCTTCCTGTCATACATTTTCTCTAATTTAATGGCCACATGAAATCCAGGGCAATAAAAGAAGCCAGCTTCCCCCCCCACCTCTCCTGGCACCCCTCCCCACCTTCAAGATAAGGGAAAGGGTTTTAACAGTGGTAGGCTAGTAAATGGTTAACAACCATCCCTGGCCTCAGGCCATGGAGAGGACACTTGATGTGCAACATTTGTATCTCCATGATATGTATACACTCTCATGGTGGCTGATTTGGAATCGCCAGTGTGATTACAAGCTACCAGTGTGATATCATTGAATGTGAAACTGGGAAGACATATGTTTGATCAGGCTCAGTCCTTTCAAGACAGTAGAAGCTGACTCCAACACATGCTGTTAGATCTATAGACTCCTGGACTCCTGTCAGAGATGGGAAGGAAAACAAGTCTTGCAGAGGCAATCTATTGAACTTGCAAGTGTATGAGATTCATTGGTATCCTGGACTCTTAAGTGTCCTAGTGACTAGCCTGTGAACCTCCCGTGGGCATGTCTGAAGAAAGAGATCTAAGGGGGGCACTGGTAAAATATTTCTGCACCTGCACCAAGAGCTCTTCCTCTCCCAAATCGTGGCAAACCAAGTTCATTAGGAGGGAAAGAGACCCAAACTCCCAAATGTCCAATGGTTTTCTGTGACAGTAGTAGGTTTTCTGTGACAGTGGTCTTCTGTGGAGAAGCTAAATGCACAGTTTGTTAAAGCCCTATTAGGTATATATAAGGATCTGATCAGTTTCAAAATGCAAAAACCCAAAAAAAGGGAAAATGGCAGAAGAGAATCTTTAATCATTTTGCAATTAAGTATTTTAAATAAGGATGATGAGCTTAAAACAATATAATTTATTTCCTGGTTTCTCTCTCTTCAACCATTTGGGTTTTAGAGAAACCAAAATAAAATAGGTTAATGGATTTATTAGAGAGGCTTAAAAAACACTCAAGTCTGCTAAAAGCACACCTCATATGAGAGTTCAGGCAATTGTTAATCCTGGTTATTAGATCAGGAAAGCCTGGGTGAGATGATGTATGCAGCAAGCATCGGTGTTGCCATAGCAACCTCAAACCAACCTCCAGCTTCTTAGAGCCACTGCCCATGGAAACAGTGCTTCCACAGATTCAGCAGTGCTTCTGATGTCCTGAGATGGCTCCTCCCCATAGAAATGGAATAGGAAATGATTTAAGCCACACAGCACACCTGGAGAAGGAATTAATATCAGCAACGAATCCTTTGAGGAAACAGCCCTTTCCTTCCTGGGCTATAAATCTGTAACTGTGGAACCTAGCTTCATACCTGCCTTCTCTACCTCCTCGCCAAGGGCCCTTTCTTTTACCTTACTTCTTCAAGTACATTCACATTAGGAAAAGATGAAATTTGTCCAGTTGACTTGTGCTACCCTTTCCAGTTCGATTATCAATTTTCCTTCTACAACAAATGATTAGAATAAACCTTGAAATGTAGCATATTCCTCATGAAAAATGTCCAGTGACCCCACTTTCAATACGGACAGGTGACATCTCTCACAATCTGTTACCCTGCTGTATTTTTCTTCTCAGCATACATCACCACCTGGCACTCTCTATACATCTGCTGCTTCCCACCACTGCAGTCAGAGCCACTCTTGTCCAAACCACTGTGACCTTTTGCCCTTGTCCAAGGCAACATAACCTCCTGCCCAGAGATCTGCCTCTTGACTAGTGTCTAAAATGGATTATACACCTTTGCATCCCTGGAATGGAGCCTGCTGTGTTACAATGAACAGAGGAGCTACATACCAAGAAAACAAAACCGTGCTCACCTGTATGAGGCCAACAGGCAAGTTTCCAAAGCTACTTAGATTATATTTATCTCAAAGTGAAGTGAAGTCGCTCAGTCGTGTCCTACTCTTTNCCTGGAATGGAGCCTGCTGTGTTACAATGAACAGAGGAGCTACATACCAAGAAAACAAAACCGTGCTCACCTGTATGAGGCCAACAGGCAAGTTTCCAAAGCTACTTAGATTATATTTATCTCAAAGTGAAGTGAAGTCGCTCAGTCGTGTCCTACTCTTTGCGACCCCATGGACTGTATGTAGCCTACCAGGCTCTTCTGTCCATGGGATTTTCCAGGCAAAAGTACTGGAGTGGATTGCCATTTCCTTCTCCAGGGTATCTTCCCGACCCAGGGATTGAACCCAGTTCTCCCGTATTGTAGACAGACGCTTTACTGTCTGAGCCACCAGGGTATTTATCTCAAGCAACTAAGAAAGGCTGACAAGGAGAGAGTGCCTGGTCACTTAAACCTTTATGCCCAGGTAAGTTAGGAGATTCTTAATACTACTAGTACATTTTCTACATACATACACATGATGAAACCATTCTTGTTAGCTATTTACCTACCTATCTGTCTATATCTACCTGCATTTTGTGCTTCTTTTCAGAGAAATAATTATCTGCTTTTGAAAATGCCAAATCTCCTAATCCCTTTGATAAGCTAAAAAGACAGAACTGCCTCAAATGATAAACAGATAAAAACTAGCAATTAACTTTAATTTGCCCTCAATTCAACAGACCGATTGTCTAGACAGTCCTAATTTATTTGATTATTGTTCAGCATTCATCTTCACTTTAGATAAATGGATCTGACCCAACTTAGGGAATGCAATTACCCTTTAATTCATTATTTGCCCCATTCTTTCACTGAAACTGAAAATACACTCAGGGGCACTCCACACTGCTGTACTCAGATTCTGCATACTAGGATGCACTGTGGTTAGGCAGCAATTTCCAAAATGTTTTATGGAATACTAGTCTTCAAGATGCTCTGGGGTAAAGTATCAGTGGTCATGGAAGTTGGGACATATGCTGTTTCTCCTTCTGGGAAATGTATGATGCATGCTAGCATACTAAAGGCTCTGATAAGTCCTGCAGTGAGGAGACTCATTTAACTTAGCATTTCTCCACCTTTTGCCTAAAAAAAATTATATCTAAAAAAATACATATTGGGAAATCTGGTCTCATTTCTTAAAATACTGGCAAATATTTAGTAATAGACTCACCTAAGCAGGGTCCCACGGGAACACCTAGAGCACAAGCTAATGGTTGAAGCAAAGCTTTAGTGTAGCTATTGTTTATGTTCTACTGGCTCTCCTAGTTCTTCCTGTTTATTTCTTAAAGTGGGATTTATCTTCAACTTTGACGTTCATCACCACCTATGAATGTGTATAGTGTACATCACATATTAAATATTTTATTAATTTTCTATTATTCAGTGAATGTTCTCTGGCCAACGAATTCTTACATAATGGCACTTTTGGACTCTTGGATCGAATACTACAAGGAAAAAAGTACAGTCAAACATCAGTTCATACTGAAGTTTTAGAAGCAATGTTCCCAAAGAAGGAAAAAAGCTAAAACCATCAATTTTGTTCAAAGCACACATTGAGCATTCAATCAATATTTACTGAATAAATAAATAAATAAATGAGTGAAGAATACATGCAGACATGCAAGAAAAAGGTTTCTAACTTAGGCCACAGCTAAGAGTTAATTAATTTAATCTGAAAAAAAAAAGTCACCTGAAAAGTCATTCTTGTTACATTTCAGAATTCATCCAAGATCCATAGCACTTCTGTCAAGCATTATTTCCACCATGAAACACTTCCCTGCCTGTCATTTCCTTCTCCTTTTTGTGTCACCACTGAACTAGCCTCAAACATCAAGGGCACCTCAGGTTCATAGTTGTAACCCCTGCTACACGGAGGGGTCCTAAGCCTCACCTGGTCACTGGATAGATAAATGGACTAACATAACCTAATGCTTCCATTTGGGTCTGAATTTTGTCAGATGCCTTCAATGACCAATGATCTTATTTGTTATCACAAATGCATATTAAATTGAAATGTATATTTAACATTGATGGTTTCAATTCAATACATAAAATCTGTAAATACCAATATTAGTATTTAAAAATCACATTGACCACCACAGCCTTCCATTTTCTTCACCAATGTTCTCTCCCCAAGTTCTTTCTTTTCAAAATAGGCAGGTTCACTGTTCTATTTGGATGAACCACAAGCTGGAATCAAGATTGCCAGGAGAAATGTCAATAACCTCAGATATGCAGATGACAGCACCCTTATGGCAGAAAGTGAAGAGGAACTAAAGAGCCTCTTGATGAAAGTGAAAGAGGAGAGTGAAAAAGTTGGCTTAAAGCTCAACATTCAGAAAAGTAAGATGATGGCATTCAGTCTCATCACTTCATGGCAAGTAGATGGAGAAACAATGGGAACAGTGACAGACTTTATTTTTGGGGGCTCCAAAATCTCTGCAGATGGTGACTGCAGCCATGAAATTAAAAGATGCTTGTTCTTTTGGAGAAAAGCTATGACTAACCTAGGCAGCGTATTAAAAAGCACAGACATTACTTTGCCAACAAAGGTCCATCAAGTCAAAGCTATAGTTTTTCCAGTGTCATGTATGGATGTGATAACTGGACCATAAAGAAAGCTGTGTGCTGAAGAACTGATGATGCTTTTGAGCTGTGGTGTTGGAGAAGACTCTTGAGAGTCCCTTGGACTGCAAGGAGATCAAACCAGCCAATCCTAAAGGAAATCAGTCCTGAATATTCATTGGAAGGACTGATGCTGAAGCTGAAACTCCAATACTCTGGCCACCTGATGCAAAGAACTGACTCACTGGAAAAGACCCTGATGCTGGGAAAGACTGAAGGCAAGAGGAAAAGCGGATGTTAGAGGATAAGATGGTTGGATGGCATCATGGATGGCATCACTGACTCCATGGACATGAGTTTGAGCAAGCTCTGGGAGTTAGTGATGGACAGTGTGAGTATCCAGAAGAAAGACCCAAATACTGATTTAAGTTAGAGTAAGATATCAGTATGAAGGATGACGAAAACCATTTCCAAAATACAACATGGAAGAAAAAGAAAGCTTTGAAGAAGGGGTCCAAAAGAGAAAGCTGAAGACTGACCCTTGAACCAGCTATATTGCAAAAGATACTGGAAGATAGATCATGCATAACTTAATCCAACCTCTAATTTTACAGATGACAGAACTGTAATTCAAAGATGTTAAGCTGTCTTAATTCATAAGGTGAAATGACAAGAGAATAAAAAACAGATCATCCAAAGGAAAACACAAATTGCTGGTAAAACTGCAAAACATTTTTCAAATAAAAGGATAAAGCAGTCCTAATAATCAACTTGTCTCAAACACTTACAGCATTTAAAATGTAACTTGACTTCTTTTGATTCATTTTATGCAGTTCTAAACACTTGAATTTAAAATGAAAAGTAACCGATATTATGAAATCCATCTATCATACATGCACGGAATTCCCTGGTGGCTCAGATGGTAAAGAGTCTGCCTGCAATGCAGGATAACCAGATTTGATCCCTGGGTCAGGAAGATCCTCTGGAGAAGGAAATGGCAACCTACTCTAGTACCTTGCCTAGAAAATTCCATGGATGGAGGAGCCTGGCAGGCTATAGTCCATGGGGTCACAGAGTCAGACATAACTAAAGCAACTTCACTTCACTTCATACATGCAAGTGTTGTTTTCAAACCAGTGTCGATTGGATGTCTATTCTCTTGCAAACCCCTGTATGTGACATGAAACTGCAATATTATCTCAGTTTGGGGAGTATACCTGCATTTAAATACTGGCCAGATTTATCATATGTAAAATATGTGTATGTCACACCTGCACAAAGGCTGCACGACCTGATATTTGTCAATAACAAACTTCCACATTTCCTTTTCTCAACTATTGGTCTCTGTGATCCAATTATACTATAGTTATACTTTACTTCTATAATTATATTATACTTAGATCTATTGTTTTATGTTTTCTTGGGTTTTTTTGCTTGTTTTCCCTTTTTGGCAATGCCACAGCATGTGGGATCTTAGTTCTCCAACCAGGGATCAAACCCATGCCCCCTGCAGTGGAAGCACAGTCTTAACCACTAAACCACCAGGGAAGTCCTTAGATCTATTGCTAAATAGCCAAGAATTATGTATAGATTCATATAAATTAGTATTGGCCAAATGCCAAAACTGCTCATTAAATGTCAGATAAACCCCAAAGCTCATTCAACCATGAAGACATCAAAAAATCAGAACCAAATAAATTTAATTCTTGTATTCTTTGTTCACCATCAAAAGTTAATAAAGTCAAAGAATCCTAGCTTAGAGGAAAAAAAAAAATAGGGGCAAAGAAGTGGTCCTGAGAGGCAGAAAATGAATGCTTAAGTTGCAGTGAACCACAGAGTATCTAAATAACCAAGGCATGGAAACTTAGTGACATATTTTTTACTGTAAGCTTTTCTTAATCACTATAAAACCATACAGTATGTGCTGCGAAGTCCTGGGTTAAAATGCCTAAAACACTGCTAGCAGAAAAGATTCTTCATGGTGGTGTAGTTCAACAAAAAGGGAAACTGTGGTATGTTATGGACTTGCTGGCAGGATTCAGAACATTAGTCAATCTTGCGAAACGACTTTCTGTCCCCAGTGATAAGAAAGATCCCATTCTTGCTGCTCTTATACAGCACAACGTTCTGAGTGGCTAGTGCTCGCAAGTCTTTTAGCGGAGCTCAGCTTGTGGATATAAATATAGGGAGGTCTATTGCTTAGTCACTATTTAGAAATACCTCTCTCTACAAGACACTTGAAATTTAATCTAACAAAACAAAACATGGAAAGACTCTAAACACCCGGGACTATTGAGTGTTATAATGAAAGTGCTTTCGCTGTGTCCTGGCTAACCAAGGGGCAGACGTGACACACTAGGGTGACCTCAGCGACTACAGGCTCACATCACTAGAGGCACAGCAGGCAACTGTTTTCCTTCCCTGGAACTCTTGTCATGGGTTTAAATTAAACACTGCTCATATGTGGCTTAGGGCTTCCCGACTCTGTATCTGTACTCCTTTGGACTCTCTGGTATGTCTTTTTTCTATCTTCTTATCTCTACCTGTTAAAAATCCTACTTATCTCTCAAGGTCCTGGCATTTTGTTCAGATTCATAATATTAATATTTCTCTCATTGTATGAATGTCAATTATTTTCTCACTTGGTTACTGCTCACAAGAGGGTGGGGCCCTGTGTGAGCTGGGACACTTGTTATTCCTCTTTATCTGCCTCTAGCCCTGTGATCTGGTAGGCATATGGTAGCGGCTCCCAAAATGCTTGAACGAATTTCCAGGCCCCAGAGCCACCCCTGCTCATAATGAGCTGCTTTCAGGGGTACAGCATTCTCTTTCCCTAGATGTGTTTGTTCAAAGCTATAGCCAGGAGATGCTGTGGAGATGATTAAAATCTTAGGGGACTGGACTAGATTGTCTTTTAAAAACTCCTTTGGCCCAAAGACTTTGAAGTATTCACTGTCCCCTGGAGGTGGGATTTTTTTTTTTCTCTCTTTCCCTTTTATTCTCTCTTCCTAAAGAGAAGTAATTCAGAAATTTCCAGGGGCAGATTTTAAAATCTTACACCACTGGATTTCTGTCATTTGCTTTATCTGTTGGTTCGTGAGTAAGAACTAGCATATAAAGTCAGTGACTCAACTGCTATCCTTAAAATAATGTCAAGACATAGGACATAAAAAAAGTTCAAATGGTCAGATATAGATTATAAGCTTCACAAGAGAGAAAAGTCAACGAGAGGCAAAAGGATCAAGCAAAAGGGCTTTAATAGGGTATTGAAGAATGGATAGGATGCAAATGTTGAGAGAGAAGCACTTCTGTGTTAAGAAAAACAAAAACAGGGAAGGACCAGAGGAACAACATAAACATGGTATAGCACCGAAGACAAGACAGCAGTGTGCCTAAAGCCATGTTAGGGATGGTGGGAAATGCTACTTCGCCAACAAGGTGAGACCAGACACATGTGTGGGGTGGGGAGGGGAGCTTGAGAGGCTGGCAATAGACCACTGAATGTCTTGAGCAGAACAAGGTGATGAAAGAAGTATTTTTTAAAAAATCAAGTCTTAAAAAAACCAAGGGGATGGACATGAAGGGAGACCCCCAAAGGGTGGTCATTAGGAAGATGGTTAAAATCTGGTTAGTCGAAGGGGTTAAGGGTCCTTCCTGGGGATGGCAGACATACAAGAAAGGAAAGAGCTTCGAGGAGGAGTTATAAGGATCTGTTGGCTGGCTATAGAAGATAAAACAGAAGGAGTGCCCAAAATGATAGAAAGGATAGTAGTGCCAAGAACAGAGTTGAGGAAGTGAGTAAGAGAAGCTGGGTTGGAGGACAAGGAAGCTTTGGAACACGTTGAATATGAAGTAAGAATAAGACAGTCAACTCTGAAATATAAATGTCCAAGAGCAGACAAGCTATGGTACAGGAGTTGGGACAAAGCAAAGGATTTAAACTAGACACTTCAGAGCTTTGTGTAGATAAAGCAAAAGGTGAGGTCTTGGAATGAAAAGAGAGGGGGAGAATGCATATGAGCCCCAAAGTGATGAATAACTGAACCTTGAGGCCATTTCAAAAGTAGAAAGTTACAAGAATATGGGCCCAATGAAAGCACTAAAAAAGGGGCAATCAGTGCAGGATAAAAATTCAGGATCTGATGATGTCACAAAAAGCATGAAAAAAGTTCCAGAAAGGACTTGGTGATGGATGACATAATGGATGAAGGGCCAGAGCATATTGAAGATACCATAACACTAGTTACAAATGAGTAGGAAGGGTTGCCCCTTTTCAATTAAATACATAAACTTTAATTGGTGAGTGGGAGGGAAAAGGGATCTTGTGGCTATAAGACATGCTCTGTTCTATGATTTTTAATGACAAAGGGGAGATACATTAAGATGTTGCTGTTCTTTATGCAGAGATAGTTACAAAAAATTAAAGATAATTCCATGCATACGGATTGCTTTTGAAGAATTTAGGATTTGTATGCTTTGGAGAACTATTTTGTTATAAAACAGGAATAACACAGCAGATGCAAAGTATCGGTCATATAAGTATGTATATTTATGGCACACTAAAATGTGCCAGTTCTGACAAGAGTTTTAAGAAATATCCAAAAGCATTTAAAGCTGATATGGGGATTGTTAAGTAATTCATGGGATACTCCTAAGAACACACAAAGATGATGTGTTTCAGAGCTCAAGAACCATCGCGAAGTAACGCCTCTCACCTGCTTGGGAAACACCCCATTTGTGTGCAGGGTTTATCCTGAGCTAGACTTACATCTACTTTCATTTTAGTTGTGAAGCATCTGGCAAGACACCACAGCCAGAAAGCAATGTTTCCGGTCAATTTGGTGTTAAAATAAAATCTGACTGATAAGAGATGATATTAAAGGAATCCCAGTGCCTTTTCCACTGTCACTGATGAAGTGGAAATTGGGTTCTGGAACAGGAGTGTGAACTACCGTGCAAGAAATACTCTCTTCTTCCAGCATGTGGAAATGAACAAAGTAATAAATTCTTAGTGACCATGAAAAGATCCAGATTTTGAGGAACTTAAAGCTTACATAATTTGGTTGCCTCTTCAAGAAAAAAAAAAAAGAATGCAAAATTACATATACAAGATTCAGTATGAAACTAGTTATTTTTTTAGGATGAGAACCAGAAGGGACCTGCAGTTCTAAGGCTGTAGAATCTTACATCAGCTACATGGTAAATCCAATTCTGTTCATGACCAACTACTTCGAGTAAAGTATGGAAAGGGAGACGAACCAGCCATCAGGCAGAGAAAAAGTAAAAAACAAAATGCTCCTTAAGGGATACCAGAACAAGAAGACAGGCGTAAAATCACAGTAAGAACCCAAAACTGTGAAATATGAATGACATGGAAATGGAGAACGGAGACGGAACTCCTAGTCAATTTACACAACACATTATCATCATCTTTATTTTCCAGTGATGAACAATCACACTGCTTATCTTGGAGGCCTGCATACAAGAATCAGGCTTTTAGAAACACCAGTCCACTTCATTGCAGGCACTCAACAAGTGTTTGTTGAATGAATAAATAAACTAATAAATGAATTGAAGGGGAACAAGAGAAATACTTTTTCATACTCTAAACAAAGATCTGCTTTCCTAATGGTCTGACATACATGTGTGTTTTTGCTGGCCCTGACTGGAGTTATAAAGCAATAGCTCAAGTCTGTCTCTTCCCTGGTGGTTAAGAATGTTACCCAAAACAGGCCAAGTCAAAAGCTATCTCCAAGCAAAATTCATCTGTAAGCATGTTCAGAGCCTCCTCAAAAGGATTATACATAAAAATGGCTACTTGGAGGCACTTTACTAACTCCCTCCCACCTCATTTCTCCCTCCTTCTAAATTAGATCCTGCAGGTTTATTTCAGAAATGATTAACATCTCGGACAGACTAGTGTGGGGCTCTATCTAGATGTGAAACACAATTCTTAAATTTCAAACATTTTACCAATTCTGACATCATAAGTGACAATTCGATGTGTCAGTCATGATGAGGTTTCCAGGAAGATCTGAGGAAACTTCCTACACCACTCAGTTGGTCAGCTACAAACCCAAACCAAGACTAGAGGAACACAGGCTTGCCAGCTGCCTCATAACAGGGCAAGATTCAGGCGGTGGAGAAAGACACAAACAGGGCATTCCCTTATCTGCCCGCAGCCCCTGCTCCACAGAGGGATTTCCTTTTAGCAATAAATGCCCTACACTTTCTGCGAGTTCTAAAAAAAAAAGAGGAGGGGTGGAGTACGTTAAAACTAAGAGCCCACCTTTTTCCCCTTGCCCCCACCTTAAAAAAAAGAAATCTTTTCCTAAAAGATTCTTCCTTCTTCTTCTCCAGTTAACAGATTTTCTAAGGAAAAGCGCTTGGAGAATAGCAGGACTGGAACAACACTATTACTACCCCGATACTACAAAAATCCATAAACTGACGTCCTGTTTGGGGCAAAGGGCGTGAAATCAGTAAGGCAGAACAACCTCGGCCGGAATTAGGAGTAAGGGTCTCACGTGAGAGAAAACCATTGTCACTTTCCCAGCTGGGTGAGGTGACTTTGCAGAGTTACCTCCGTTTCTAGGTTTTGTAAAACACGGACGAATAGAGTACCCACCTCAAAGGACCGCTGAGGACTGAGAAAATCCACGTAAACTGCTAAATGCAACTGCACGGCAAGAGCTAATTAAATATTAGTATTTCGTAGTAGTAGTAAAAATTATTGTGCCTGCCTCTCCCAGGTCACACCACCGGCTCAATCCCATTCCCTCCTCGCAGGATCAGGGGCCCGGCAGCTGTAGCAATCTCGCATGCACAAGGGAGACCCCCCCCACCTCCGCCCCCAAACGCCACTTTCAGACTGCAAGTCCCCCACACTGGGCCGGCCAGGGTCCTTGAGGCTAGTGCTACGGTCCACACTGACCTGAGATGCCGCCTCCTATCACGACTACGTCGAACATCTGGCCCGCGTCACTCGTCTTCTGCAGACTCTCCATGCTCTGGTTGCGGCTCTCCCGGGGCGTGGGTACAGGAGTGGGTCTGGCCGAGGGCGGAGCGGACTTTTCTACAGAGTCTCGGGGGGAGCCCGAGGGCGGAGCCGATTCCTCCACCGATTCCTGGGCGGAGCCGGGCGCCGAGGGCGGAGCGACCCCTGGTACTGGTACCCCGGGGGAATCCGGGGGTCGAGCCGATCCTTCTACTAATCTTTGGGGGTAACTTTGCTCTGAGAGCTGAGTGGACTCTTGTGTGGACACTTGAGAGTTCACGGGAGTAAGAGGTCCTGGTATCGAACTTCGAGGGGTGCTAAGATCTGAGGGCGGGGGGGACCCTCGAATCGACACTCGGGAGGAGTCCGAAATCGCGATAGATCCTCGCGCCAAACTCTCAGGAAAGCTGACCACTGAGGGCGGGGCAGATCCTTGTACCGACTCTCGGGACAAGGCTGAGAGTGGGGCAGATCTTTTTGCAGATAACTGCTGGAAGTCGGGCATGGAGACACGGCTGGACTCTTGTCCTGATAGTCGGGGGGCGTTACTGGGTGTAGGTGGTCCTTGCACCGAACCCAAGGGGGAGCCGGATATTGAGGGCGAGGTTAATCCAAGTAGTGACACTGGAGGAATGTTGTTGGGTGGTGGAGGTGCTGGTGCCGATATTTTGATAAAGGCGGGCTTCATGGGTGAGATGGACCCCTGCACCGACCCTCTGAAGGTGTTAGTGGGTCTAGGAGTTTCTCCTGTTGATGTCCGGGTGGAGCCCGGTGCTGAGAGCAAGGTGGTATGTAGGGGCAATCGGGGAGACCTTGAAGGCGGGACAGATCCTTGTACGGACACCCGGGGGTTGCTGGGGTCCGGGTTAGAGGCCGAGGCTGCCTCGTCTGTGGTGGTCGGGCAGAGGGCAGACATACGGAACCTGTTGTTCAGGCCGCGGGTGCCAAAGCCCCAGATGCCAACCCTGAGACCTCTGTCAGTTCTTAAGCCAAAACCCGGGATGAGTTGGGAGGGCGCGCTGCAGCCTCGGGTGTTATCTGGCGTCCGCCGCTGTTGACGTGTTCGACAGGCAGCTGGAATGCTGGTGGGAGATCAACTACTCTGAACTGGTGTTCCAGGACGAGGAGGTCGAGACTACGCCCGCGATGTTGGCGGCCTCCAGTATCTGGGCCGGGAGGTTTCCGACTCCCGGCGAGCGTTGTAACTTGTGCCTGATCCCGCCGCGGCGGCCGCTGCTGAAGGGGGCAGCCGAGTTGGGTGCGCTCGTTGATCGGAGCGCGGGGCGAGGGAGGAGGAGCGGGGCTGGGGGCGATGCTCTACTCTCCTTCGCTCCTCACTCAGGGGCGGGCGCCTCTCCCGCCCAAGCTGGCCGAGATCGGCACTCTTAGAGNCGGCGAGCGTTGTAACTTGTGCCTGATCCCGCCGCGGCGGCCGCTGCTGAAGGGGGCAGCCGAGTTGGGTGCGCTCGTTGATCGGAGCGCGGGGCGAGGGAGGAGGAGCGGGGCTGGGGGCGATGCTCTACTCTCCTTCGCTCCTCACTCAGGGGCGGGCGCCTCTCCCGCCCAAGCTGGCCGAGATCGGCACTCTTAGAGCCCAGCCCCGGGAGCCAGGCCCGCTATAGGGCTGAAACACTAGGCGCTGGAGAGGCCTGGCTCCGCCTTACCCGCCTGTACGCGCCGCGCGTGGGAGCCCTCCAGCCGTTGGTGCCCTCCTGCCGTTGGTGCCTGGGGGACGCCACCCAAGTAGGGGGTGTGGCCTGAAGAGAGTATGGGCGTGGCCACGTGGAGATTCAACCTGGTGCTTTTATTATTAACGATTTAACTAAAAGGGGAGGACTGAGCGGGGGTAGTGGGGTGGTCTTAGGGAAGAAAGTGGACCTGAAAGGCTGGTCGCAGGGCTGCCCCCCCCCAACTCCCCGCCACCTGGTTTGGCTCTTTTGTGACATCACGGGGAGGTCTGCGCAGTCGCGGTCTCTCCCTCGAGAGGGGGCGGGGCGCAGTGGGAGGTGTCCCTAGGGGAAGATTTGGCAGTTATTGGTAGTCTATAGGGTATTTCAAGCTGAAGTTCTTAAACAAACTGAAGCAAGTAGGCAAAAAAGTTAAGAACTCAATATCACAGATTAAGTGGGACATACAGTTTAAAAGCGAAGGTCAATGAATGGCTAAAGTGGAGAAACAAAAAAAGAAAGCTTGTTTCCCGTTCAACTGGAAAGAATATTAAGTGCATATATTTTATTGTGCAATCAGTCTCTTGTTTTGCTAGTTTTATCCCTTAAATTTCCACCTTATCCTCCTAGAGCTGGATTTGTCATCACTGCTGTGCTAAGTCCCTTCAGTCGTGTCTGACTTTGTGTGACCCCACAGACGGCAGCGCATCAGGCTCCCCGTCCCTGGGATTCTCCAGGCAAGAACACTGGAGTGGGTCATCACTAGAGCCCTCAAAAAGATGTAATTTTGACATAAATTCAGAGTAAATGTTGAGAACTCTAAGAAATTAATGAAAATCTATTGGCACTTACAAACAGTTCTCTTGCATGCCCGCCTGCCGTGATACCTCCATTCATATCAAATAGAATCTTCTTGAAGAAACTAAAATACAGGTTTAATTTTTTTCTTTATCCAGTTTTAATAGCTTTTACTTTCTAGTAATAAGTTGAAGCATGACTAAACTGGTATCATTTTTAGACTTGGAAGCAAAGAAACAGGAAATAATAAAGAATTCAGCACTTTCTAATATGATTCTGTCCAGCTTTCTCATTAGTCCCACTGCATTATTTTCATTCAAATATTTGATTTCATACTATGGGCTAGGCATGGGACAAGGTATTTGGGATACACAGGTAACACAAGACAGTTGGAGACCTTCATTGACATACAGCTTACTAGAGAATCTGTGGAGGAAATAAACCACATGCTTGGTGTGTCAATTCAAATTCTGATAAATATTATTTTGGAAAGGTCCATAGCGATAAAGTGTCCGAGTGTCTAGACCATTCTGGAAGTTAACATTGTCCGGGTGGGGAGGGGTAGGGGGTGTGGTTTATGTAAAAATGTTCCAGAAAGAGAGAACAAGGAGGCCCCATAGTAGAAAGAACCATGGTTCATTGGAGCAGCTGAAAGCCAACCCATGGAGCTAATGGAGCTATGGCAAGGAGAGAAGCACAGGACGCAGAGCTACTGAGATCAGCTGGGTCAAAATAAGATCCTTGGTGTGTATTCTAAACCAGTGGAAGCCACTTCCTGTTTTTAAGCAAGGGGCACTATGACTAGATTGAATTTTGAAAAGGTCTCTCTGACTGCCATGTGAATAATAGATTGAAGTGGACAAGAGTAGATGGATAGATACAGGGAGACCAAGTTTTTGAGTGCTCCAAAGAAAGAGATGGTGGTATCTTGGACTAAGATGGGTGGCGGCAGTGGAGCTGGAGAGATATGGACATAAAAGAGACATTTACATGTAAATTTGACAGGACTCAGTTGTGGATAGGATTTGGAAGATCATGAAAGAACTTGTTTTTGGATATGTTGAGTTTCAAGTGCCTTTGAGACATCCAAATGAAGCATATAATAAGAAATTGAATATAAAGCCTGAGGCTCAATGGAGGAATTTGACTGGAGATAAAAATGTGGGAATCTTATTAAATATATAATGGATGGAATAGATGGGCAGAAATGTATTTTCTCTCTTCATTTTGCTTATTTGTACTGAATATTATGCTTATCTTTTCTAATAAAAAATACAAGATAGTTTAAGATAGATACATAAATAATTGTGACATATCCTACAAGTATCATTTCCACCCTTTGGGACCTTGAGAAACTTACTTAACTTCTCTCTGCCTATCTCAGCCATCAGTTCAGTTCCAGTTCAGTTGCTCAGTCGTGTCCGACTCTTTGCCACCCAATGAATCGCAGCACGCCAGGCTTTCCTGTCCATCACCAACACCCGGAGTTCAATGAGACTCGCGTCCACTGAGCCAGTGATGCCATCCAGCCATCTCATCCTCTGTCGTCCCCTTCTTCTGCCTCCAATCCCTCCCAGCATCAAAGTCTTTTCCAATGAGTCAACTCNGTGACTTAAAGTTAGTTTTGCAAGATTCTTCATGATAATGGAAGGGACGGAAATTGCTGATATGCTTTCTTTGCAGAGGCAATTTTTGTCATCTATCTAAAGCAAATATCCAAAGAATGGTTTAAAATATTACTTCAAAGTAAAAACATCCTTTACTGTTTCCTGATGTCTTGTTTCCTTTGTTCTTTAATTTATAGGTGAATTCGGACAATATAAGGTAAAGGGAGTCAGCTAGATAACCAACATCAAACATAAAAATAGTGCTGTGATTGTTACTGTTGCCACTTTGGTGAGAAAGAAATAACTGATTTGAAATCAAGGGAGATCTATAAGTCATTCTCTCTGGAGGGTCAGGCCATATCTAATGCTTTATTTGATTTACTCTGGGAGCTTTAGTGGGAAAAGAATTAGAAGAAAAATATCTGAGGGATGGAAGGTCAAGGAAGCTAGTGTGATAATATTTTTGTGTTCTTTGCCCTGTTGACTTTTTAAAAGGTAAACGTTACTATATTTTCTACATGGAAAAAATAAATATATAAAATTTGGAAAATTCATGAAAATAAAAAGATGAGAGAATGAGTGTCTTCCACATTTCTGCCTCCCCCAAAGATAATCCCTAGACTCATTTTGGTGCATTTTTTCTAGTTATAGATTTTAGAAAGTATATTTACATAGTTGTAACTATATCATAAATTCAATGTGTTTCTTAAAGCATATTATAAAATGGTAATAACAGGCAGAATGATCAACATTAATCTTTGAATGTATGACTGTACTTTAGTTTGACTCACAGTAGGTTGGATATGGTGGGGATTTTGTTCAGTTCAGTTCAGTTCAGTCACTCAGTCATGTCTGACTCTTTGCAACCCCATGGACTGTGGCACACTTGACTTCAGGCCTCCCTGTCCATCACCAACTCCTGGAGTTTACCCAAACTCATCTCCATTGAGTCAGTGATGCCATCCAACCATCTCACTCTCTGTTGTCCCCTTCCCTTTATTTTATTTATTTTTAAAATATTTATTTGGCTACATTGGATCTTAGTTGCAGCATGTGGGATCTAGTTCCCTGACCGGATATCAAACCTGGACCCCTGCATTGGGAGAGCAGAGGCTTAGCCACTGGACCACCAGAGAAGTCCCAAGGGTTACTTCCTTTGAAACTAGGAAATTATATCATAGTTATCTTGCTTAGGAAAAATTTAAAAATTATCTGGTGTTCATATAGTCCTAACATCTCAGAATGCAGTATTTTGTCAGCCAACAACCTGAAATATTCACTAATAGGAGGATAAGGCCAAGGACTATGACAGAAAAATTCAGATCTCTATGAGACCAAAGAAATATAATTAGTCTTATCTTCAGTGAGCTTTAAAGCTCTCTGGAGAGAGAAGAACTCATGAATTTATTAAAAGCTTTTTATAATGGGAGTTATAAAATAAATGCAGGTAATAAATACTCATTATATTTTGAAAATCTCATGTATAAAATTTAAAACTGACTACTGCCATATTATTACCAAGAAAACCCATTGTATCACAAGCTACATTCTCAAAAAATGTGGTAAATCACATGTGTTAAAATGATGTAACTAATAATAGGCATGATTTCATGACAATAAAAGGGTTTTTACTCTTTCAAAATTGGTTGTTTTCAAAGGCTGAAGACATAAGAGTAGTACATGCTCATCACAAACTATTATATAATAATAATGGCAATGATTAAAAACTGGCAATAACTAACATGTCTAATGATAATAGATAAATACATTATAATATTCACTTTTCATGGAACAGTCTGTAACCATAAAATATGGTGTTCGATGAAGAATTTTAATTACTTGGACAAATGTTTGCACTGTAATATATCTTAAAAAAAAAAGTTCTGATGGATGTCCATTGCTTGCAGTGCATATACTGTTTTCTTTTCAGAAATGAGATCACATTGTACATACTTGATTACAGCCTGCTTTTCTATTTGTTTAATAATATAATTTTTTCAAGCCATTAAATATTCTTCTACAACAACATTTTAAAGATTTTAGGGTATTCCAATTTTCAGACAAAGCATAATTAGACTAATCTTCAATTTGAGGACCTTTCGATTTCCCTTTTAAAAATAATGCTTTGAGGAAATTCCCTGGTGATCCAGCAGTGAGGACTCTGCTTCCACTGTCAAGGGCCTGGGTTTGATTCCTGTTCAGGGAACTAAGGTCCTGCAAGCCACATGGCCAAAATAATAATAATAATGCTTTGAATCTCCCTTTCTCTCTCCTTTTTTCTCTCCTTCTTTAAGGTAAATTTTTAAAGGTTGAGTTTATATATGAAAACATATGTACATTTTATGTCTTTTGATTATTTCCATATCTCAGATTCAGATATCCCTAAAATCTTTTTTACTTTTAGCTGCCAGAGCTCCAACTTCCCTCCCCAATGCCTAGAGAATGAAGATATCAACCACAGAGTCATATTCCCAACTAATGCTGTTTAGCATGGGCAAATACCCTCATTGCAATTCCATTTTCTTACTTTGTTTACCACAAATTCACCACATGCTTGAGATTCAATCCTTTCCCTTTTCCCTGTTGTCCAAGATCAGTGAGGCCTCTCCATCATGTCTGTCTATACAGCTTCCACAACTCTGCCAGTTGCAATTTAGTACCTGACTCATGCACACTTTCTTTCAATGCTACATGTTTCTCCTTAATGGGGAGCAGTCAGTCCAGTCATCCATGTTTCCTGGATACTTGTGAATGATCCTCTAGAAGTTCCTCTTCAAAGCCTTAAAGAGTTGCACCCCATTCCATAGGTGTTTGAAATGTATATCCTGATACACTATCTCCATATCTGACCTTCAGCAAGGAGTACAAAGCTATCTTTACTTCAACAGCTTGATAAATGAGATCTTTAGGCTGCTCCTTTTTAAAAAACACACATTTATTTTTAATTATTTATTTATTTATTTTGGCCACGCCATGTAGGATCCTAGTTTCCCCCACCAGGGATTAAAACCATGCCCCCTGCACTGGAAGCACACCGTCCTAACTACCGGACCACCAGGGAAGTCTCCCTTTAAGCTGTTCTAAATAAAAGAGATGGCACATTCTAGACTGTCCTGAGGACTTTATGGGGCAATATCACCTTTGTGAGGCAAAACTATTTCCAAGAAGTAGGTTTGATGTATAGACACCTTTAGGACATGATCCCCATATTTTTCAGCCCTCCAGTTGACCAACTGTGGTTTTAGACATAAAACAGCTCTTTATCTCAGAGCTGCTGAATGGAATTGCTAAATACATCTGAAAGCGGGTCACAGTCAATGCCTGTGCCTGATGGCAAGTCTTACTCTGTCCAGCAGATCTTGTCCAGCAACTCCTTCATTGTCATCAGGTCCCACTGTTCTGCAAGGGGTGCCTTCCACGGGGCATCACTGGGAATCTACGTTCAGGTGATGATTCAGAGGGGAAAAAACAAATGCAATTTTCCATTTTAAATAACCATTTCAATAGTCTGAAAAACTCTAACTTAAAGAAAATTCCAAATTCCCTCAATAGTGGTTTTTATTGCACAATCCATTTCCTATTCTATTCACTCAATCCATATTTAATTTATGCTAACCTTCCCTCTACCATAAATTGACGTCATGCTGTAATCAGGCGGTTTCCAAATAACTACTAAGTTACTAATTTAGAAAGAACAACTCAGAAAGTCAACACCTTAACAAAGATCAGTCAGTTGCCCCAAATCATGTTTAAACTGGACCTTCAGGTGTGTTTACTCTGTGTGTGTTTACTTAGGAGATGCAGGTTTGGGCATCGTGATGACTCAAAGATCCAGAAATCTTATTTGCTATTTCTGAAGATATTCTATGGTAGAAACATTATCACAGGAAGGCTGAATGATATAAAATCTTCCCTCCTCCCCATTGGTAGCATGTAAATAGGAGCCTGTTGGACATTTCATTCTTTTAAGGGTTAGAAACAAGTTCATTCATTCATCTCACAAATCTTTACTGTGAGTCACTGTGCTTCACAATGTACTAGGCACTGGTGATATGTTTCACCTTCTTTCAAGGACTAAACGTATCATGAAGAATATAAATGTCATCAAAGAAGCTTGTGGAAGTTTTACCTCTCGTCCCATGTCATCCATCGTCCTCCAGAGGTTGTTATGATCTAGGTAGGCAATAGGATTCCACACAGATGGAAATGAGCCCCTGAAGGGGTAGGATTTGCCCTGTGAGATACAAGATATTTTTCAAAGGAAACATTTACTTCGATGGAAAAGTAGTTAAACATGTTAAGCTGTTAAATAGCTGTAAGCAAAATCATGTTATCAGTATGTGCAGGCTAAGTCATTTCAGTAGTGTCTGACTCTTTGCAACCCTGTGGACTGTAGCCCGCCAGGCTCCTCTGTCCATGGGATTCTCCAGGCAAGAATACTGGAGTGCGTTGCCATTTCCTCCTCCAAGGGATTTTCCTCACCCGGGGATCGAACCCAGGTCTCCTAAATCTCCTACGTTAGCAGGAGAGTTCTTAACCACTAGCACCACCTGGGAAGCCCCCTATCAGTTTGTGATAGACACTCAAATGCTTTAGTTCCTTGTGTCCTCAGAACTTAACTTTTAAGCATGAAGATTTCCAGCAGAATTCTCTGTTACTAAATAAATTTGGTGCCACATCCAACATAATAGAGAAGCTTCTTTCTGAAACTGGAACTCTTACCATGTAAAATATAAATGCCAGTACAGAAGTGAGGTTACCTAATCTCATTTTCCAATGGTACTTACAAATATCTCAGAGCCAGGATATCTCTGCATGGTGGAGGGTCAGAAAATGGAAACTATAAATATTACACAAGTTAGAAGGGGATGGAAAACCCATTGCTGGAATGCAAATATCTCTAGGGAGAGTCACAAATGAGGACTCAGCAAGTTTTTCCCAGGAATAGATACACTAGGTCAACACAGGAGTTCCCAAAGATCAAGGTCAAAGCAAAAAGCAGAGACAACTTAGGGAGTTCCCTGGTGGTCCAGTTAGGACTCCTAACATTCACTGTCATGGCCCCAGGTTCAATCCCTTGTTGGGGAACTAAGATCCTGCAAGCAGAGTACAGCCACACACACAATAACAGACAATTTCAAGGATCTCTTTGTGACATGTTTATACTACCTGGTACTTCCAAGAGAGCAAGGATACCTCAACACAGAGATAAAAGGCATATATTAATATTTCTGCAAAGATTACTAATATGGCAGCATGTAAGTCACCTCTGGGAAACTTAACTTGTTAATGCTGGAAGAAAACTACCATTAATCACTTTTGGTTTATTTGAAAACCTGAGTCAGAAGTCAGGCTGTGTATTCTGACATCATCTTGCAACCAAATTGGAGTAACTCAAGGTCCACAATCAACCCATATCTCACAATAGTCTCAGTCATTCAGCAAAGTTTCATCCCATACTGATTTTGTGCTCACAGAAATAATTTTAATTACAAACTCTTGGTTATATTGCTCTTTCTCCAACAAGGTCCTGAGGTTCTCAGGGAAGAGTTATCATATAGGCTTACTTTTCTTCTTCTATTAGTCAAGATTCTCCAGACAAACAGAGTCAATTGAATGTGTGTGTATGTGTGTGTGCATGGGAGTGATGAGAGAGAGAGATTAATTTAATTTAAGGAATTGGCTCAGGCAATTGTACAGGCTTGGCAACTCCGTAATCTATAGGGCAGGTTGGCTGGCTGGAAATTCAGGGAAGAGTTGTAGTTCAAGTCCAAAGACCATCTGCTAGCAGAATTCCCTCTTCCTTGGGGAACCTCAGTGTTTTTCTGTTAAGATCTTTAACTGATTGGATGAAGTCCACTCACATTATAGAGGGGAATCTGCTTTATTCAAAGTCTAATTTAAATAATAATCTCATCTTAAAAAATACCTGCACAGAAGCACCTAGAAGAGTGATCAAATATCTGGGTATTGTGGCCTAGTGAAGTTGACACATAAAATTAACTACTACACATTTCAGCTGGCAAAGAATCTGTCTGCAGTGCATGAGACCTGGGTTCCATCCCAGGGTCGGGAAGATCCTGGCAAAGGGAATGGCTACCCACTTCAGTATTCTTGCCTGGAGAATTCCATGGACAGAGGATACAGTCCAGGGGGTCACAAAGAGTGGGACACAACTGAGTAACTAACACTTTCACAAGGTATAATTCCCATACAATGAAACTATTTTAAACGCACCATTTGGGAAGTTTTTGACACACTGTATGTACCTGTGTAACCATTATCACAATCAAGATATAAAACACTTCCATCACCCCAGAAAGTTCTCTCCTACCCCTTCCCAGTCAACTCCTATTCCCTTTCTGCCCCCAGACAACCACTGACCAGTTGTTTGTCACTATAGATTGGTTTCGCCTGTTCTAGAATTTTTTTTTTCTTTTTTACAAATGGAATCATGCAGTATGTATGATTCCACATTTATCTGGCTTCTTTTGCTCAACATGGTGTTCCTGAGGCTCATCCACGCTGCAGTGGTCCTTTTTGGTTGCTGAGTGTTTCACTGCATGGATGCACCATGGTTTGTTTATCCATTCCTCCGCTGATGATTATTTCCAGTTTTGATTCCTTGTGAATAAAGCTATTATGAACATCCTTGTACAGGTCTTTTTGTCACACACACACACACACACACACACACATATGTATTTTTTTTTTCTCTTGAATAAACGCCTAGGAGTGGAATGGCTGAGCTGCATGGTAGCTGTACATTGAACTTTTCAAGTTTAATAGTTCCCCAAAGTGATTCTACCGCTTTACATTCTCACCAGAAATGTACAAGAGTTCTACTTGCTCCACAGCCTCATCAACACTAGGTTGACTTTTATGCTTTAAGTACCCTTTTGATTTTAGAATATTAGACTTATGGAGAAATTGCAGAGACAGTACAGAAAGTGTCCTTATACCTTTCAACTAGTTTTCCCTAATGCTAATATTGTACATTACCACTGTACATTTCTGAAAACTTGGATCCACAGGATCATTCGTTACAAAGGACATGTGAGTCCCACCCCAGCACTGCCTCTCCAAAGCTGATTGACATGGAACAAGTAAGTTGCTTGATCTCATTAGGTCCCATATATCAATCTTTCCAACTCGACAACTCTTGGCCCTATCATCTTCCTCCAGGAAGTATGTTCAGATTACCACAAATAACTGGGTTAGGGGGCCTTCTCCATGTCCCAGAGCTCTCCTGCCACTAACTCCTTTGCACCAGTGTCATTTTGCCACTCTGTGTTACCCACTGGACTTTAAGCTGCAAGATTACACACTCTGCAGCCAATCTTACGATCAAGTCATGTCTCTGCCACTCACTCACTGTGTTCAGCTGCTTAAGCTCTCTGTGCTCAGTTTATCCATGTGTAAAATGGGATGACAGTCACTACCTCATAGATGTACTGGAAAGATGAAGTGAGATGACTCACGTGAGTTACTCTGACAACTGGCATATTGTCAGTTTTCAACAACAATGTTGCTGTTATTCCTACAGCAGTTACCACTACTGTAATTACTATTTTTGCATGTCTAGGACCTGTGGGCATAGATTTCTGGCACACAGTAAGTTCACAATAAATGTTGGATATCATCTCAGGTGTGTGACCTTGAACTTACTTATTTGACACACAATGTCCTAAATTCTAAGAAAGATCTCTGGTCTTAGTCCTTTTGGGCTGCTCTAACAACCAAAACAAGAACAAAAAAAAAATTACAATACACTGGGTGTTTATGAATAACAGAAACTTATCTCTCAAAGTTCTGGAGGTTGGGAAATTCAAGGTCAAGATGCTGGCAAATGTGGTGTCTGGTGAGGACCAACTTCCTGGTTCACAGATGACCATCTTCCTACTGTATCATCGCACAGTAGAAGAGACAAGGGAGCTCTCTAGGTCTCTTTATAAGGGCACTGATCTCATTCATGAGGACTCTGCCCTTATGACCTAATCACCTCCCAAAGGCTCCATCTTCTAATACTATCTCACTGCGGGTAAGGATTTCAATATATGAATTTGAGGGAGGGCACAAACATTTGGTTTATAGCAGGTTTCCTATGCTATTATTAACTTCTTTGCTTTTAAGTTCCCTCCCCTGGCCCCTGAAGCTCCCCACCATCAATCCTTGCCTCCCTTCCCACCACACACCAGAGATGCACTTATAAAAGGGGTTAAGAGATAGAACTCCCACAGTAAAGAAATACATCAGGCTACCTGGCAAAGACAGAGTACACCCAAGGCTGGCACTCGAAGACCTCTCCCTGGACACTTTGGGCCTTCTGCCCACAGGTATAGGAGATCAAAAAGAGGTAAATCACAAGCAGGTTGAATAATCACCCCTTAAAAGGGAAGAACAGCCCATTTTTGCTACAAAACCCTTTAGGACCAAGAATCAGTTCAATTCAGTTCAGTCACTCAGTCGTGTCTCCCTCTTTGCGACCTCATGGACTACAGCACGTCAGGCCTCCCTGTCCATCACCAACTCCCGGAGTCCATGCAAACCCATGTCCATTGTGTCGGTGATGCCATCCAACCATCTCATCATCTGTCGTCCCCTTCTCTCACCTTCAATCTTTCCCAGCATCAGTGTCTTTTCAAATGAGTCAGCTCTTCACATCAAGTGGCCAAAGTATTGGAGTTTCAGCTTCAACATCAGTCCTTCCAATGAATATTCAGGACTGATTTCCTTTAAGATGGACTGGTTGGATCTCCTTGCAGTCCAAGGGACTCTCAAGAGCCTTCCCCAACACCACAGTTCAAAAGCATCAATTCTTCAGTGCTCAGCTTTCTTTATAGTCCAACTCTCATATCCATATATGACCACTGGAAAAACCATAGCCTTGACTAGACGGACCTTAGTCAGCAAAGTAATGTCTCTGCTTTTTAACATGCTGTCTAAGTTGGTCATACCTTTTCTTCCAAGGAGCAAGCAACCTTATTTCATGATTGCAGTCACCATCTGTAGTAATTTTGGAGCCCAAGAAAATAAAGTCTGCCACTGTTTCCACTGTTTCTCCATCTATTCGCCATGAAGTGATGGGACCGAATGCCATNTTCTTTATAGTCCAACTCTCATATCCATATATGACCACTGGAAAAACCATAGCCTTGACTAGACGGACCTTAGTCAGCAAAGTAATGTCTCTGCTTTTTAACATGCTGTCTAAGTTGGTCATACCTTTTCTTCCAAGGAGCAAGCAACCTTATTTCATGATTGCAGTCACCATCTGTAGTAATTTTGGAGCCCAAGAAAATAAAGTCTGCCACTGTTTCCACTGTTTCTCCATCTATTCGCCATGAAGTGATGGGACCGAATGCCATGATCTTTGTTTTCTGAATGTTGAACTTTAAGCCAACTTTTTCACTCTCCTCTTTCATCAAGAGGCTCTTTAGTTCTTCTTCACTTTCTGCCATAAGAGCTATGCCATTTGTATATCTGAGGTTATTGATATTTCTCCCAGCAATCTTGATTCCAGCTTGTGCTTCTTCCAGCCCAGCATTTCTCATTATGTGCTCTGCATATAAGTTCAATAAGCAGGGTGGCAATATACAGCCTCGACGTACTCTTTTTCCTATTTGGAACCAGTCTGCTGTTCCATGCTCCAGGACCAAGAATGGAGGGGAAGAAATTAATAGTCAGACAGACAGGTTATTCAGCACTTTGTGTGTGCTTGTTTTCACAAACACTTTGGTTCTGCCAGAAATCACCAGCAGATGGACTTGAAGAAGCATGTGAGCCCAGCACATTTGGTTAATTGGTGTCTGCTCTGTCACTGCCAAGGTCTGCACCAACAGCCACGGCAGCTCCTGGGAACATAAAAGCAATGGCTTCAGAAAGTGGGAACTTCCATGTGATGCATGTGGTTTGGCCCAGGAAAAGGTGAAAAACAGCTTTTGGGTGAGGGCAGAGTTATCATGACCTGCACAGAGAGCCCCATCCAACAACAGTGACCTATTTCTCCTTCCTGGTTAACCTTCGACCCATTGTGAGATGGGTACCTCTCCACTATCCCTCCCTCCTTTCTCAAGGGTAACACCTTTGTAAAGCACACATCATATGGAAAGGATATGATGGAGGTGGACAGGGGGCTTCCAAGACTGCATCTGATAGATGCCAGCTTAGCAGCCCAGTTGAGACGTCACCCCCCACTGAAGGGCAGGCATTCAACTGGCTCCTAAACACAGTGGGGGCTACACCAACAGCAATCATTCTGGCAAGGAGATGGGGCCAGAGATCAGCTGCCAAAGCTCTTCTAAATCAGGAATGCTCATAGACAGGAGGTGTGTTCAGAACTCTAAAGCCAAAACCAAAGTGACAAGTGACCACCACAAAGAGCTCTGTGTGAGTAAACGGAAAACAAACAATGTACAAAGAGTACCGTGATGAAGAAGAATAAAATTCACTTTACCCATTTTATGTGCTCATTTACTGACAGTCCTTGGTGTCTTATATCCAAGCAAGTAGCACCTTAGCTAAGTTTATAAAAGTGATTACATTCTTCAGTGTCTTCGAGGTACTGTTTCCAAGACGCACAGCAGACACTCAAATCCATAGATTCTCAAATCCCAGGGCTGGCCCTCTGTATTCATGAGTTCTATATCCACGGATTCAACCAACCATGATCATAAATATAATACATGATCTGTGGTCGGTTGAATCTGCAAACGTGGAGAGCCAACTGTATTGTTGTATAAGATTACAGAAATCTTATGATGAACCCAGAAAATAACTATTATTAGAGCCATAAAAACTCAAGTCTTCAAGCTTCAGGGAATAAGTAGGGAAGTAAGGAAAGGTCTAAATTTATTTGACATGACCAAAGATACTGTGAGAGTTTTGTGCCTCAGATTTGGCTTTTGTAGAAACATTCCAGTGACTATTGCTATTTAGAATATTGTCCAGGGAGGCCTGTCTCATCTGAGGAAATCATGGGAAGACATCAGAGTGAGTCCCCAGCTCAGGGACAAAGCAACACATCACAACAGATTGAATGCCAAACGCAGATAGGAGAATCCATCTATTTCCTCATCAGCCAGATGGGAAAGATACACAAAAATGAAAATCAATGCCACTCACTCATGTGTTTTCTTTAGAAAACATCTTTTTTTTCCATAAAACTATTTTAACTTGTCATAGGGGTATTATTGTTACTTTAGGTGAATTGGGCTTCCCTGGTGTCTCAGCTGGTAAAGAATCCACCTGCAATGCGGGAGATCTGGGTTCAGTCCCTGGATTGGGAAGATTCCCCTGGAGAAAAGAAAGGTTACCCACTCTAGTATTCTAGCCTGGAGAATTCCATGGACTGTATAGTCTAGTAGACTATATATGGCCTAGTCAAATGGACTATATATAGTTTAGTCAAAGCTATGGTCTTTCCAGTAGTCATGTATGGATGTGAAAGTTGGACTGTGAAGAAGGCTGAGCACCGAAGAATTGATGCTTTTGAACTGTGGTGTTGGAGAAGACTCTTGAGAGTCCCTTGGACTGTAAGGAGATCCAACCAGTCCATCCTAAAGGAGATCAGTCCTGAATATTCATTGGAAGGACTGATGCTAAAGCTGAAACTCCAATACTTAGGCCACCTGATGTGAAGAATTGACACATTAGAAAAGACCCTGATGCTGGGAAAGATTGAAGGCAGGAGGAAAAGGGGATGACAGAGGATGAGATGGTTGGATGGCATCACCGACTTGATAGACATGAGTTTAAGTAAACTCTGGGAGTTGGTGCTGGACAGGGAAATCTGGTGTGCTGCAGTCCATGGGGTCTCAAATAGTTGGACACGACTGAGCAACTTTCACTTTCACTTTAGGTGAATTAATAGATATTGTTAAAAACTCTCAGTTTTGATCCCTAATATGGAAAATATAAACAGATGGAGTCACTTGAGCCAAAGCTACTTGAAGTTCTCAGTAATTTTCAAGAATGTAAAAGTCTGAGAAGGGTTGAAACAGAAGCACAGGAGAAGGGATGCAGGGTGGCTTTAAAAGACCAAAGAATAGATTCAAAACAGGCTCTGAAACTTGATAGCTGTGTGACTACAGGCAAGTTGCTCAACATTTGTGTACTCCTATCCTTAGAGTTGGAATAATGGTACCCATCTCACAGGGGTACTGTAAGAATTAACCCAAATGATACATAGCAAATAGGAGGCACTCACTAAATGGATGGTGCTGACAGTTCCAGGATCATGAGGCATGCCCTGTCATTTATACAACCACTTCTTACACATAAATCCATGTTTATCAAATAATCTCCTTTGGGTAAATTCATAGAATCAGAAAACCTAGCAAGGAGATTGATGAGTGACATTTTAAAGGAAACTTGCAGACAACCAGCAACCAACTTGATTATCTCATGGCCTTATTTTGTAGCCTTTGAGCCATGCAAGCCCATTGAAAACACCTGAAATCTGCCTTCTTGGCCCGTAATGAGATCGGCTGGCTTGGCAGGCACACACATCACTAACGACAGTGACAATCCTGATGTTCTAGGTGTTCTTGCCCTTCTTCTGACCCTCATTCTCTGGAGGCAAAGACCACCCACCCTGAATTTGGGGAAGCCCTTTTGCCATCTTATTTCCCACACTGATGAAAAGAACTGACTCACTGGAAAAGATCCTGATGCTGGGAAAGATTGAAGGCAGGAGGAGAAGGGGACAACAGAGGATGAGATGGTTGGATGGCATCACTGACTCGATGGACACGAGTTGCAGCAAGCTCCAGGAATTGGTGATGGACAGGAAGGCCTGGTGTGCTGCAGTCCATGGGGTCGCAAAGAGTCAGACACAACTGAGCAAATGAACTGAACTTCCCGAGCTGACCCCAGTCTCTGAAGTAAGACCAGGTGAGGGCAAGCTACTTTCGGTTCTCAGTAATCCTCAAGAATGAAAAAAGTCTAAGAAGGGCTGGAACACAACTACAGGAGAAGGGGTACAGGGTGACTTTTAAAAGTCTAAAACACAGATTCAAAACAGATTCCTTCTCAGTGTCTCCTCTGCTGATCATGGAAATCTTGCCTTCTTCCTGGGAGCCAGAGCCAGCCACCTGGAGAGAACGCAGTCATTTTTACAGCTCTTGGCAAGGACTCCAATCGAGTCACAGACAAAACAGGAGGAGGACTGAGCTTAACTTTTGATCTATATTTCCAGTTTGGAAGAAAAGAAATTTAGGCTTCCCTGGTGGCTCAGAAGTTAAAGCGTCTGCCTCCAATGCAGGAGACCCCGGTTTGACCCCTGGGTCGGGAAGATCCCCTGGAGAAGGAAATGGCAACCCACTCCAGTATTCTTGCCTGGAGAATCTCATGGATGGAGAAGCCTGGTAGGCTACAGTCCACAGAGTCGCAAAGAGTCAGACACGACTTCACTTTCACTTTCATGGAGGAGGAGGGCAGGAAGCTCTACTTAAACAAATGGCTTTCTTCCTCTGTTAATGTGTTCTCATTTCTAAGTGCTTGGAGCCTGGTGTCAACACTTTGTTCTGATGGCATCATCACATGGATGAAGCTGGAGGGAGGCACAGACAAGTGACAATTAGTACAGGAAAGGCCTGGAGTGGTTAGGTAACTGTTGACCAAAACCACTCACCTTGGCCAGGCCAGCCTGACTTTCTCACAACAGGAGGTCTTGATAAGGAATAGAATGCTACCTCCAAAAAAATAACCAGGAGAATTTGGGAGATGCTGAAAGAGGGAGGAGATGAACAACCTCCCAGAAATCCTCATGCTGGATTCCATCTTGGCTGAGAGATGCACACCACCAGAAAGGACCTTGAGTCAGACCAAGCAAGGTGACTGGTTAGAGACAACCCAGAAAGCTAACATCATCACCATAAAACCTGAGACTGCAATCTACATGACAGAGCAGTTCTCCTGGGTTCCCTTACCCTCCTGCTCTCCTCCTGGGCACTCCTTCCCAATAAAGTCTCTCACTTTGTCAGTACATGTATCTCCTCGGGCAATCCACTTCCAAGTGTTAGACAGGAGCTCACTCTTGGGCCCCTGAAGGGTCCCTCTTCCTGCAACAGAATTGCCCATGTAGGGAGAAATAGGGAAGGTGGTTGTGATAGCGGCTGAAACATTAGGCAAAGCTCTGTAGGAATTATAGCAACATTAACAGCAACAGCTAATAGTGAATGTTTACCCCATTCAGGCCTTGTTCTGTATACTTTGCATGTATTAATTCATTAATCTTCACAGCCACCCTTTCAGATGGAGAAGCTGAGACAGAAGTAAAATAATTATCACGGTCTCACAACTACTAAGTGGCAACAGGAATGAAATTCAGACATTCAAAAGTCAATGCTCTTGATCATGAAACTTTCCAGCCTTTAATTATATTACTGAATACCATTTGCCAGACACTAGGTTAATGGTTTTACTTAAATTAATTCTCACAACCCAGTGAGTAAATTGCTAATTGTATGTTTCACTTTACGGATGTGTTCTGAAGCACACAGAGGTTGAGTAATATGTTCCAAGGTCACACAGCTTGCACGCAAGTAGAACAGAACTTAACCTCAGGTTTGTGCATTTAGAGCTCAAGCACTTACTTAGATCTCAGCTCTGTGAGCCACTGCTCAAGAAGGTCTCTGGAAGATATTTAGATCCAGGAATCACTTGAGATTCTTAACCAGGTGGAAGCTAATGATGGGTTCAATAACCTGCCAGATCTTTTCTATGACTCTCCAGGCAAAGACCAGTCCACCCCCCTCCTCAGATGACTTCCATTGACTTCCATGCCAGTTCATTAGCTCACAGATATTTTTCTTTCTTTCTTTTTTTTTTTTTTTGTTGTGAAACAAGACATAGACATCAAGAACAGACTTTTGGACTCTTGGACTCGGAGAACGAGAGGGTAGGATGATTTGAGAGAATGGCATATATTACCACATGTAAAATAGATAACTAGTTGCAAGTTTGATGCATGAAGCAGGGCACCCAAAGCTGGTGCTCTGAGACAACCTGGATGGATGGAGTGGGGAGGGAGCTGGGAGGGGGATTCAGGATGGAGGGGATACATGTATACCTATGGTCGATTCATGTCGATGTATGGCAAAAATAATTTTTTTTAAACAGAAATTTTAAAATTACATAGGTCAACAAATATTTCTTGACCACCTCCTAAGCACTTGCTCCAGGCTCTAGGGGCACAGTACTGAGTGACAACAGATAAAAGTCTCCGCTCTCCTGGGAGCTTACACTGTAATAGACAGAAACAAACAAAACAGAGGCTAAAAACATTAAGAAGAAAATCATGTGGTATATTAAAATATAAGTGCTATGAAGGAAGTGCTGCTGGGTGCTCCATGGTGACCTAGAGGAGTGCGGTGGGGGATGCAGGTGGGAGGGAGGTCCAAGACAGAGGGGATATATGTATACATATAACTAATTCACTTCATCGTATAGCAGGAACTAATGCAACATGGTAAAGCAATCACACTAATTAAAAAGCAGAAAGAAAAAGAGAGTAAGAAAGGCAAAGAGGGAGTGTTGGTGGTTTGGGGTTGATTGCAATTTTAAATAAGGTGGTCAGGGAAGGCCTCACTGAGAAGGTGCCATTTGAAGGAAAAGACAAGAAGAGAAGAGGGAACCATGTTACTCTGTGTGCTGGGGTGGGAGAGGAAAGAGTGCTTTAGTTGGAGGCCCCAGCAAGCATCCTAAGATGAAGCTGATACACAAGGAACAGAAAGGAGGCCTGATTCATCCTCTTTCTTCTGCTCACTGGAATAATCCGGGCTGGAAAGAGGTGGTTGCCGAGGAGAGGCCTCTGTGCTCTGATCTCTGCAGGACAACCTGACCCCTGCGTCATGGCTCCATGTGCCCTCAGATGTTCCTTTGCCTTCTGACTTCTGGCAGTGCAAAGCTTAAACTACTTTCTGTACCCAGCTCAAGACTCACTTTCTTCAGGAAGCCTTTCAAAAATTCACCTCACCCCCCCATTACTCTTCAAAACATAAAGTTCACCTCATTTTGAATTCTTACCATAGCAACTTATATTAATATTTGCCCGTGTCAGCTCGACATTATTCTCTAGGTGTTCCACGTGATTTTCTCTTCTTTCCCCAGCTACTTCAGGGAAAAAAATCAATCACTTACCTCCTCCCATGATGCTTTTGAACTGTGGTGCTAGAGAAGACTCGAGAGTCCCTTGGACTGCAAGGAGATCCAACCAGTCCATCCTGAAGGAAATCAGTCCTGAATATTCATTGGAAAGACTGATGCTGAAGCTGAAACTGCAGTACTTTGGCCACCTGATGTGAAGAACTGACTCATTGGAAAAGACCCTGATCCTGGGAAAGACTGAAGGCAGGAGAAGAAGGGGACGACAGAGGATGAGATGGTTGGATGGCATCACCGACTTGATGGGCATGAGTTTAAGCCAACTCCAGGAGATGGTAAAGGACAGGGAAGCCTGGTATGCTGCAATCCATAGGGTCCCAAAGAGTCAGACACGACTGAATGACTGAATTGACTGACTGATAATGCTTAAAGATGATGTATACTTGACTGGTGTTTGACAACTGTTGGATAACTGGATGATTGGATGGATGGATAGATGATTGACTGGATGAATAGTGCTACAGACTGAATATTTGTTTCCCCCTCAAATTTGTATGTTGAAGCCTAACCACCCCCCTCCATCCTGCCCCGTGATGGTATGTGAAGGTGGGGGTCTTTGGGAGATCATTGTGTTATGAGGGCTTCATTCTCATGAGTGAGATCAGTGCCCTTATAAAAGAACGTCTGGAAGCTTCTACCAAGTAAGAACACAGCTAGCAGACAGCATCACCAGATCTGCCAGTGACCTTGATCTTGGACTTCCCAGCCTCCAGAACTGGGAGAAATAAATTTCTGCTGTTTATAAGCCATCCAGTCTGTGGTATTTTGTTATAGCAACCCAAACAGATGAAGGCAAATAGTTTTAAAATAAGAAGAGGAATTCTTCACCGTCTGAAACAGAAGAGCGACTGAATGCTTTGTAAACACCATGAAACTTAATATCTTCTGAAAAAAAAACTTAAAAGTGTTTCAACTAGGAAACTGAACATTGTAATTCTTCCGCCACCAAAACTTGATCAGTATCTTTGTTCTCTTTACTTTTCTAATCTTTTCTAAATATACCTGCTGATGGAGATGGAGACCTCCACAGGAAAGAGTTCTCAAAATAAGCCCATACATTTACCTCAAAGAATAAGAGTGTATTGAGAAGGATGCAGGATTTTGTGTCTCTAATCCTCTGCTACTTGTATTAGCCATTTCCAGCTGTATCACATTGCAAACCATCAGGATACACCACTGATGTCAAGAGGTTGTTTCCAAAGCAGAATAATACCCACAGCTAAAATCTGAGTCAATTTTTTCACTCTTTCAATTAATAGACATGTATGTGTTTATTTGATCAAATTAGCACAGACACCTAAAATACCCCAATAAATATCATCTCTTTTTTTAGGGCATGAAATTTTGAACATTGCCAACATCTCCCAACATCCATCAGCACTAGCAAAATGCCAGAGTGCTTTGGCCTTCCATAATGTGCTTTTCAAAAATAGAGACAGCTACCCAGCAGTTTTAGTTTTCCCAAGAGGAATCTTGGCTCGAATAAACACTACGTGTACCATTACAGTGTTAAGGATTATAAGAAAGCCAACAACTTGAAGCCATGGCCCCTGCCCTTCTCTGGGACAAGGGCTCCCCTGAAGCTCTGTAGAAAACCACATAATCTCTCCAGTAAAGCACACATATACAAACAATTCTGTATATAAAACCAGAGAGTATCACTGAAACTTAACTTGAGCCCTTTCTCAAGAGTCATGAATTTGAGGTTGAGAAAGCTTGATGACAACACCGAGTGTTGGTGAAATTAAGAAGCAACCAGAACTGCCATGTCCTGATAATGACGGTGTGACATAGTATAACCATTTTGGAAACCCTTTTGGCAGTAACTACTAAAGATGCTTGTGCACACAGTTTATGACTCACTTCTAGGTAAATGCCCAAGAAAATGGTCCCCAAACACGTACACAAGAATGTGAAATGTCTGTGAACATTTGTGTATTGACCCATTTTACAGAGGAGGAGAGCGAGTCTTAGGATAAACAACTTCCTCGGGATCATCCAGCTAATGAGAGGGGTTCAAGTTTAGCTGTGCTTAAAATCAAGCTGGTTCTCCACCTCATGCCACCTCTCATGATGCAGCAGTGTTGCAGGGAAAAAGCCAATTCTGACTCCACGTTGGAAACTTTCTTTGACTTGCTTTTTGTTGCTCTTGTTATTATAATCATACTTATTAGCTTGCCTGGAGAACCCTGAGCCTCTGCTTGACTGTAAACTAAAGGGCCCTTGTTCAGCTCCTGGAGAGATAGCTTGTCCATGCCTACCTGTGCATAGAAGAGATTAACACACCCCTTCCAAAGGCTGGCCACTCCCTTTGAGATGTTTTGCCAGGCTGAAGACCCTTTCACTTTACTTCCCCACTGCCTCTCCCTCTCTATTCTGCCCTTTTACTTTAGTTTCTTATTGCTTCTTTCTCTCTGATCTATAAAAGAACCTGCCATCTGGACCCCAGTAAGACGGTGATTTTGAGGCGCTAGCCTGCCATCTTCTCAGTCTGCTGGCTCTCCTATTAAAGTCTCTTTTTGCCTCAACACCTCATCTCTCAGATTCATTGGCCTGTCATGCGGCAAGCAAAGTGAGCTTGGACTCAGTTAACAGCAGGAGATCCAAGATCTGGATGGTCATAAGGGCATAAACAACAGCAGGCACCAATGTGGCCCACCTCATTGCCATTCCACTCTCTGCTTAAATGTGTTTGTGACTTTCAAAGCCCAAGCAAAGGATAACTATCAAATTAGAACTGACACTATATTTAGCTAAATGATGAAGAGAATTAAGATCATTTTACTGATAGGCTTGGATGTTGTTGTGCTTAGTCGCTCAGTCATGTCCAACTCTTTGAGACCCCATGGACTGTAGCCCACCAGGCTCCTCTGCCCATGGGGATTCTCTAGGCAAGAATACCGAGAGGGTTGCCATGCTCTCCTCCAGGGGATCTTCCCAACCCAGTGATCAAACCCAGGTCTCCCACATTGCAGGTGGATTCTTTATCGTCTGAGCCACCAGGGAAGCCTAATGATAGGCTTGGATAGGCCCAGAAAAAAAATCTCTAGGCATCATATTTTTAAGTGCTAAGAACATTAGGACAATTTATTTCAATCACTAACAGCATACTGACCACAGACATGAGACAAGCACCATGTGACCCTCTGAAGACACAGAAATAAAATAAGATACAATCCCAGGCTTAACGAGCTCCAAAGTCTAGCTGGAGAGCAGATCCATGGAAACAGTTACAGCACCATAATTATAACATGGCACATGGTTGACTTCATGGTGTCACCTGGCTACATGGCTGTAGAGGGAGCATTGCAGAGTGCAGTCAGCAGGATTCATGAGGTCATCTGCCTGCGTGGGTGCTCAGTCGCTTCAGTCATGCCAACTCTTTGCCACCCCATGGACTGTAACCAGCCAGACTCCTCTTTCCATGGGATTCTCCAGGCAAGAATACTGGAGTGTGTTGCCATGCCCTCCTCCAGGGGATCTTCCTGACCCAGAGATCGAACCTGCATCTCCTGCCTCTCCTGCACTGCACACAGATTCTTTACCCCTGAGCCACAAAGGAAGCCCTGTGACTGCAGCTATCTTACCCCAAAAACCCCTATGCATATCCATCCAGAGCCATTCTGTTAGCCAGGGGGCTAAGTCTACAAAAGCCTCAATAAGTAAAACTTGGTCTAGAACTACATAAGAGCAGAGTGTTCTACCCAAATGGTCAATATGGTGGATGCTGTGATGAGCTTGCCCATCTCCCCACTCAGAAGTAAGGGTTATTTCTTTCTTTTTTTTTTTTAATTTTTATTTTTTAGTTTGTTTTGCTTTACAATACTGTACTCATTTTGCCATACATTGACATGAATCAGCCACAAGTGTACCTGAGTTCCCAATCCGGACCACCCCCCTTCCCCCTCCCTCCCCACACCATCCCTCCGGATCATCCCCGCCCATCAGTCCCAAGCCTTCTGCATCGAACCTAGACCGGCAATCCGTTTCCCTTATGATATCATACATGTTACAATGCCATATTCCCAAATCCTCCCACTCTCTCCCTCTCCCACAGAGTCCAAAAGGCTGTTCTACACATCTGTGTCTCTCTTGCTGTCTCACGTACAGGTTTAACACCACCATCTTTCTAAATTCCATATATATGTGTCAGTATACTGTATTGGTGTTTTTCTTTCTGGCTCAAGGGTCTTATTTCTTTACCTGCTAAGAGTGTTCCTGGCAGGCAGCCCTTGGCTCTTAGCCTCCTTCAGAGACAACCTCAGCTCCAGAAAAAAACCACTTTTCCCAAGGTCATGCTCCCTTCTCTGAGCAATGCACTTCCAGTGACTGACTGATGTGAGGGTAGAGAGGTCTTGTCTTCCTGCCCCGGTCAGGACAGCTCTGAAGTGTCACCCCGTCTTTAGAATTCCTTGCAGGGTAGGCTGAGGATTCCATTGAAAATATATCACAGTTTGATTTCTCCCTCTGCTGGGTCCTGCCTCTTTCCCCTTCCGTCCACAGCTGTTGATGCCCAGAGCACTCCCCAATAACCTTCCAGCATGCTAGAGACATTACTTTGCCAACAAAGGTCCGTCTAGTCAAGGCTATGGTTTTTCCAGTGGTCATGTATGGATGTGAGAGTTGGACTATAAAGAAAGCTGAGTGCCAAAGAATTGATTCTTTTGAATTATGGTGTTGGAGAAGACTCTTGAAAGTCCCTTGGACTGCAAGGAGATCCAACCAGTCCATCCTAAAGGAAATCAGTCCTCAATGTCCATCAGGAGGACAGATGTTGAAGCTGAAATTCCAATACTTTGGCCACCTGATGTGAAGAGCTGACTCATTTGAAAAGACTCTGATGCTGGGAAAGATTGAAGGCGGGAGGAGAAGGGGACAACGGAGGATGAGATGGTTGGATGGCATCACCGACTCAATGGACATGAGTTTGAGTAGATTCTAGGAGTTGGTGATTGACCGGTATGCCTGGAGTGCTGCAGTCCATGGGGTCACAAAGAGTTGGATATGACTGAGTGACTGAAATGAAGTGAAGTGATGCTCCTCTCCATCTCAGAGATCTACTTCCTGGGAAACTCCCTCATAACAGCCATTCAACAGAATAGGCATAACAGACTGTAGCAATGTCTAAAGACTCTCAATCTCCAGGCTCTGGGGGTGGGGGTGGGGGTTAATCTCAGGAAAATATATAAAACCTGGTACAACAGGACCCCCTTTGAGAATACAGGTTTTCTTTGGGGAGGATTAGTGGGGAGGTCCCAATCTTCTTCTCTGTGATCCTGACCAGAGACTTGCTGAAGGAAATAAGAAATACAGCCATAGCTGTTACAAACATATTCAGATAGGTTAACAGACTGACAGGGGAAATTGAGAGGAGAAAGACTGCAATCAAAACTAAGTGAAACTGAGCAGGACCCTGCAGGACTTCAGGTACAAATCCTTTCCGAGTCCCACCCTCAGTCCCTGTTTCTTGTTTGTGGGGCCTCCCAGGTGGCTCAGTGGTAGAGTCTGCCTGCCAGTGCAGAAGCCACAGCATACATGGATTTGATCCCTGGGTAGGGAAGATCCCCTGGAGGAGGAATTGGTAGCCCACTCCAGCATTTTGCCTGCAGAATCCCATGGATGGAGGAGCCTGGTGGGTACAGCACATGGGGTCTCAAGGAGTTGGACAGGACTAAGCACGCATGCATGTTTCTTGTTCATAGGAAATAGGCTTCATTCAGCCTCCCTGATCTTTTCAGAGTTCCAAAAGGCAGATTCAAACACTTGCTGATCAAGGAAGGGAGGGAATGCAGAAACAAAGGAAGAGCAATCAAGAAACAATTTGTTGTTGTTGTTTGGTGGTTAAGTGGTATCCAATGCTTTGCAGCTGAATAAGAAACAATAGCACAGCCATTAAAGCAGGGTCCTTGTTCCTGCTCAAGGAATATACAAAGTATCTTTGAGGTCTTCTGCAGGAATTAGGCCCCCATGACCCTCCAGACTTCAATCAACTAAAACTTGGCCTCTGTCGACCTTTGTCCCAGTTCTATGTTGAATTCTCCTTTGCTCAAGCCCTTTCATGAATATGCATGTACCTTTAACTTAAAACTTCCTCAATTTTGTTGGGGGCTTCCCTGGTAGCTCAGCTGGTAAAGAATTCACCTGCAATGCAAGAGATACCACTTCGATTTCTGGGTCAGAAAGTTTCCCTGGAGAAGAGATAGTCTACCTGCTTCAGTATTCTGGGGCTTCCCTGGTGGCTCAGATGGTAAAGAAGGCACCCCACTGTGGGAGACCTGGGTTCGAACCCTAGATTCGGAAGATACTCTGGAGGAGGCCATGGCAATCCACTCCACTATTTTTGCCTAGATAATTCCCATGGATAGGAGCCTGGAAGGATACATACATTCCGTGGAGTCACAAAGAGTCAAACATGACTGAGTGACTAAGCACAGCACAGTTTTGCTGTGGGGAGACACTGCTTTGGGAAAGATCCCCAGTGTTCTTCTTTGCTACAAATAATAATAAATTATCCTTCACTTTCACTTGGGTGTGTCTATTGGCTTGACATCCATGAGTAAACCAAGTTTTCAGGTGACAGAAGGCCTACAAAGCAAAACTCACTTTTATATCATACATCATAATTTTAAAATCTCATTAAGGTCACATAGAGGTTTGTACCAGGAACAAGAGTGAATTTGCCATCATAAAAGTATCTCCAAGGACTTTAAAAAAATAATTCCTATTGCATGTTTTGAGTTATTTAGGCAAGGACCTGGTAGTTAAAATCCACATGGTCTCAAAATTCTAATAAATTTTAAACAAATCTAAATATTGAAATCTTCCCTTCCATGCATTTTTAACATGCTGTTAGCTGCATTAACTTATACACAATCTTAAATTAGAGAAAAGATCATTGTAGTCTCACTAAAAGACTATAAAATCCTCCATAAATAATTTACATGAAAGATAGTTTTCTCAGCTCTAATATTAGAGTTTAATTAATAAATCCAATGTGGTTTTTTCATAGGAAAAATAGATCAAATGCTTATTAAAATAGCCATTACTAAAGAGCTGTAAGAGCTTATATAGATATTTGGAAAATGCTACTTTAATAGTGTGATACTGTCATAATATATATTTGGTCTTTATCTCAAGTTTCTGGCACAAGAGCTTCTAAAATCTTTAGGAGTTCTTGAGCAACTGGGGTGAGAAGAGTGTCTTTTGTTATTCCTAACAAGCCTCCTTCAATCAAACCAGAGTTTATGCTAATGAGGGTTACTCTTAATGGGCCTTTAGATAGCTTCTGGATGGGATCTGGTTGCCAAGGGAACCAACCACGTGATGAGAGAGTTGGAACTTTCAGCCCCGCCCCAGAACCTCCAGGGAGGAAGGCGGTTGCTGAGGTAATCAAATGCCCAGTGATTTAATCAATCACGCCTACATAATGAAAACTCTATAAAACCCCCTAAGAAGGGAGTTCAGAGAGCCTCAGGTCAGTGAACTAGAATGCATCCATATGCCTAGAGGGTGGTATATGCCAATTCCTTGGGGACAGAAGTTACTGTGCTCAGGACCCTTCCAGACCTTACCCTGTGTACCTTCTCATCTGATTGTTCATCTGTATCCTTTATAATAAAACCAGTAATAGTAAACTGTTTACTCTGAGTTCTGTGGGCTGTTCTAGCAAATTTTCGAACCTGAAAAGTGTGTCCTGGGAACCTTTGATTCTATTGGTCAGTCGGAAGTAGGTGAGGCCTGGAAATTTCAACTGGCATCGGAAGAGGGAGCAGTTTTGTGAGACTGAGTCCTTAACTTGTGGTGTTTATGCGAACTTCAAGTAGTTAGTGTCAGAAATGAACTGAACTGTAGGTTATCCAGCCGATGTGTAAAGAGTTAAAGAATTGGTTGGTGTAGGTTGTAGGACATTAAAGAAATAAAACTAAACACAATTGCTGCTAAGTCGCTTCAGTTGGATCCGACTCTGTGAGACCTCGTAGATGGCAGCCCACCAGGCTCCCCTATCCCTGGGATTCTCCAGGCAAGAATACTGGAGTGGATTGCCATTTCCTCCTCCAATGCATGAAAGTGACAAGTGAAAGTGAAGTAGCTCAGTCGTGTCTGACTCGTAGCAACCCCATGGACTGCAGCCCACCAGGCTCCTCCATCCATGGGGTTTTCCAGGCAAAAGTACTGGAGTGGGGTGCCATTGCCTTCTCCAAAAACACAATTAGTCCTAGCAAAAAAGGGACACTGGCTTAATAGTAAATGTGGCCAACTCTTATTTTAGAATATTCAGACATGAGAAGTCACTTGAAAAAGATCCTTTTTACACGTGATTAGAAATGAGAACACAGCTTGTGATGTCCAGCACTAGGTAACCATATGAACTCGGGCAAGCAACTTCCACTGTCTAATCTCTGTATAATATGGCTTTAAACAGAACCAATGTCATGGTGTCATTGCCGGGAAGCAGTACATCTCTTAACAGAGTGCCTTGTCTATAGCAAATGGATAAATACTGACTAATATCATCACTACTGTCCCTACACTTTTCTTTCCACAAAAAGTATCACCAATTAACCTTTTTTAAATTAAAATATAGTTGATTTACAATGTTGTATTAATTTCTGCTACACAGCAAAGTGACTCAGTTATACATACATATACATGTTTTAAAATATATTCTTTTCTATTTTGGTTTACCATAGGATACTGACTATAGTTCTCTGTGCTATACAGTAGGACCTTGTTGTTTATCCATTCCGTATATAATAGCTCAAAGCTCTTAACCCCAACCTTCCACCCCATCTCTCCCCAAACTCCATCCCCTTTGGCAACCACCAGTCAGTTCTCTCAGAGAAGGCAATGGCACTCCACTCCAGTCCTCTTGCCTGAAAAATCCCATGGATGGAGGAGCCTGGAAGGCTGCAGTCCATGGGGTCGCGAAGAGTCAGACACGACTGAGCAACTTCACTTTCACTTTTCACTTTCATGCATTGGAGAAGGAAATGGCAACCCACTCCAGTGTTCTTGCCTGGAGAATCCCAGGGATGGGGGAGCCTGGTGGGCTGCCGTCTATGGGGTCGCACAGAGTCGGACACGACTGAAGCGACTTAGCAGCAGCAGCAGTCAGTTCTCTACTTCCCTGATTCTGTTTCTGTTTTGTAGATAGGTTCACTCGTGTCTTGTTTTAGATTCCACAGATAAGTGATATCATATGGTATTTGTCTTTCTCTTTCTAACTTCACTTAGTATGATCATCTCCAGTTGTATTCATGTTGCTACAAATGGCATTATTTCATTCTTTTTTATTTACCAACTGTCATTTAGAGGCCAAGAGACTGCAAGAAACAGATTGCATAGAAAGAGGCTGATTCTCTGACCAACCATAGGTAAGTTATTCTACACCGCTGACACTTTCATCATTTATAAAATGTGTGTAATAATACCTACCTCCAGGGCTGAAGAGAGGATTACATGAGATACTATATGTAAAGTGTTAAGAAGGATACTAGTATTATTATTTTAGTAAATACAATATCTCTTTACAAACACATACTGACTTGATGGACATGAGTTTGAGCAAGCTCCTGGAGTTGGTGATGGACAGGGAAGCCTGGCGTGCTACAGTCCATGGGTTGCAAAGAATCAGACACGACTGAGCAATTGAACTGAATTTTACAAACACGATGCCCTGGAGTCCTCTAGGAGAATTCCACTGTGTGAGTCCCTGGAGGACTTTGCAGCAGAAGGTGCAAAGCTTCCTGCCCTTATGGCGTCACTCAGCATGCTGGGGTTTACCAGCAGAAAACAATCAATCCCCACTGCTCACCCCAAAACACCCTTGTCAGGGAAGGTGTTCATCCATCCACCTTCTCTGTCAAGGACTCTCAACCTCCTGACCTGGACCCTGAACTCCAGCCTCAGAGAGCAGCTCTACTAATCCCAAACAACTGCACCCCTTTCCTAGTCCAACTGTAGCCTCACTGGGCTCACAGGTGCCAGACGACAGGTGCGTCCCTAGTCTTTCAAAGGTATTATCCAAATGCTTTTGATGTCCCTAAACTATATAGAGTAATGAGAAGATGAAAAAGCTCTTTGTAACTTGGGCACACACAACATCAAAGGCGAGAAAGAGAGAGATTAAGTCTCCTAAAAGAAATAATTTTTCTCACAATGGGTTTTTCCTCAAATGTCAATTATTACCCTCTTTGGGTTACCACACTATCATTTTGAAATCTGAGGATATATGATAATCTAGGTCTGGAAAAATTGTGTCTAAAAGGTAAATTATAAAAAAAAAAAAATTCCCACCTGAAAGGTTTTTCTGCCACATGAGATTTTTTAAAATAGTAAAAGTACCTGATGTTTATAAAATCATTTTATATCTTATCATATTTAATTTTCATGACAACACTGGGAGTGGAAACTAGTAGTCCCTCTTTACAGACTAGAAATTGAGGGTTCTAAGAAACAGTAAGTGCTATATTTAGAGTTCATAGCGAATTTATTGAAAGCCCAGGACTTAACGAAGGGCCATGACTCCAGAATTAGTCTGCCTTCCTCTATGGAGAGGTCCTCTCCCAAGATGGAAATTCATATCCTTGAATGTATCCAACAGAACGTGTATTCTGCTTTCCACTGAATAACTCATCCAGTTCCAGAGTCAGCCACTGATTAATGCCGGTAAAGATTTCAACTTTTCACTCCATAAATAGTTTGGGGCAAATTGTTTACTTTCTCTAACGGTACAGACTAAAACGATGATTCACTTTAGATGAGTCAGAAGATTTCAAGATTTCAAATGCAATGCTTTGAAATAAGAACTCCACATTGGAATAAAACAAAAGGGATTTTATGCATAAATAGAAAGGTTTCCTTGGCCCCAAAATGAACATTACTCCTATGGACATTAATCCTTGGGGGTGGAATCTGCTAGAGAAGAGACATGGCAGGAGAAACCTGGAGTTAAATTCAGATGAAGAAAGAGGCAAATCTGGCAAAGAGGCCACTCATGAATTTTACATACACTCTATCACTTTAAGGGAATTCAAACTTTACCAACCAACCTGAGATGAAAGGAATATCCCAGAAGTATCTGTTTATTTGAAAAAAATTTTTATCAGGAACAAACAGTTTTCAAAGAAATTCACTTAAGGGATACTTCTGATGGACGTCCATATGATTACAAAAAAATAAAAAACACCCCTGCAAAAGGGAAATCATGAGCAAGAAGAAGGTGGCTAAGAGAAATAAGGATTGTGATAGGCAAGCAGATCCATTATACATATATCTCCTCTTTTTGAGATTTCCTTCCCATTTAGGTCACCACAGAGCACTAAGTAGAGTTCCCTGTGCTGTACAGTAGGTTCTCACTAGTTATCTATTTTATACATAGTAATGTATGTATGTCAGTCCCAACCTCCCAATTCATCCCACAACCCTTCTCCTGTTGGTAGCCTTAAGTTTGTTTTATACATGTGTGACACTATTTTTATACCTTGCAAATAAGTTCACCTGTACCATTTTTCTAGATTTCACATCTAACTGATGTTATATGATATTTGTCTTTTTCTTTCTGACTTACTTCACTGTATGACAATCTCTAGGTCCATCCATGTCGCTGCAAGTGGCACTATTTTGTTCCTAATCTTTATATTATTACAGATGGGAGAGCTGTTTTTAATCTTTTGATTTTTCCCTGAAATGTATTTTCAAGGCTATGAGGAACTTTAATATGATACTGCCAACATATCTTCAAGCTGGTGGAAGATCATAGCAAAAGACCATTGAGACAAAGGCTGTTTCATTCATAGCTAAGAGACTGTCTTTAAGATGTCTTATATTTAAGATTTATTGTAATTAAGACGTATTCATGGTCACTGTTAAATTTATAAGCATTTATGTCTCACTTTTTCTGTCTCCAAGTCTATGTATTTACGCTCAGGAAGTCTGTCACCATACAAGTATTTTTTTCTTTCTTTGATCTGTATCATTTAGACTCACTTGAAATTAATCTATTAACTGAGACGGTTCCTAAAATACCTCTAACACCATTCAAATGCATAGCTTCAACTGTAAAATTCCATTCAGGGATACTGTCTCATATGGTTGTTTTAAATTCCAAAACAGTCCACAAGGTGCTAGCTAACTTATGCTGACTGAAACTAGATTTAAAGGATGATCATAGCAATGAGAAATGCAGACTGTCAAAGTATAGTTTCAAAAAGCTCCCCTTCAAAGTTACTGAATGTCTGCTGACAACCCTTATGTTTCCTAAATGTACATAAATCCATTTGAATAGAATGCTATGAGCTTCCAAGCTGGAGGACAGAGCAGGATTCTAAGAATATTTTTAATGAAATGAATATAACTAGTTGTGATGACAACTTAAGGCTTCACCATGTATGCTGAATTTTGCTTTTATGAGAAGCTCTAGGGTTGAATAAGCCACATATTCTTAAAAGCTAAGATAATATATGGCATTTTTTATTTCAGCAGGCTCTTGGCTAAATGTTTCAATGAAGCAAAAGGATCAGCCCTTCACAGGAAAGGATGTGTGTTCTTCTCTTGTATCTACCCCATAGAAAAAGCAGAGTTGTAGCTGGGGGGAATTGACATCTATGAAGAAGAAATACACACATAACCATGTGCTCATGTACATATATGTATATGAGACTACACACACACAGAGTATCTATTTTCTCATGAGTGAACTTCTATAGAATATAACTTTTTAAAATATAAATTTATTTATTTTCATTGGAGGTTAATTACTTTACAATATTGTATTGGTTTTGCCACACATCAACATGAGTCCGCCACAGGTATACAAAATTAAGATCATGTTACCTCTCTACTTAAAATCTTCCAATAGGGATTTCCCTGACTGTCCAGTGGTTAAGACTCTGTGCTTCCAATGCAGGGGCCTTGGGTTTGATCCCTGGTCAGGGAACCACATGCCACGGCATAGCCAAAAAAAAAAAAAAGAAAAAAAAATCTTCCTATGGATTCTCATAACACCCAGAATAAAAGCCAATATTCTTATAACTGCCTATATGAACTGACCTTCCAGTGGGGTTGCTGGTGCTTGTGCATACCAAGTCAGGAAAACCCACTGTGCTTGTCTCTTCCCACGTCTATATTAATTAACAGTACGTTGGTAGGTTGACCTGAGCCGCAGTGAAATATTTACATCATGCAAACCCTACAGATTAGAGTTAGGTTTTTGTTGGAATGTCACCCCTTGGGTGAGGCCCTACTTTATTTGATATTCGATCCCACTCTCTTACACTCCCATACCTCCAATTCTTTGTAGCACTTGGGACTTTCTAGAAAAAAAATATATATATATATATTCATCCAAATATGGTTGAGCAGGTGTTTTATTACACATTGCTTTAATGTCTACAGGGGATTTAGCAGACCTGGTTAAAAAGTTTAAACCCTTCATAGAAATTTAATTAAATCTTGACATAGGAAAAGTAACAGGTTTTAAAAGCCAAAGTTTTCTGCATAATTCCACAAGTTGGTGGTTAACTGATTTTTAACTCTAAAATATATCTGAAAATTAACTCATATACTTTATTAGAGTTGAGAGTGGTAAATTATAAATGAACTTTTTCTTAAAAAAAGTTTTGGACAAAGAAATATATGAATTTTGGTACATTTGAATTAACTTCGCTTTTAACAAAATCGATATTTTATACATCTTTTTATTTTGCACTTTTTCATATTTCTTGATTGTGCCTGAAAAGTAATATAAAACCAAATATGGTTAATTCTAATTCTATTTTAGGTATACAAGTTGGGTTTTCTGTATATTTTGTTTGTTTACTGCCAGTCTTACCCAGTTAACACATAAGCTCCCTGAACACAAGGATTTTTGTATGTTTTGTTTGCCTCTCTATTTGTAAGTTTATTTGTAACTTAATGGGAACAAAGAAAGTAAGTCTTTAGTTGTGGAATTCTGGTGGGAACTGGTGGTGTATGTATTGAGATGGGGGTAGGATCTCCTGGTTTCCTAACATCAGATGAGGTAGGCACTTGTTATCTTGTAAGACTAGATTTCTTGTGACTAAAATATTTCACTTTTCCCCAAGAGCAACACCGAATCAAAGTCCACCCAATTGTGTTCTAAAAGACAGGGTTACATGGGGGTGAAGATCCATTCTTTCAGTCATTCACACAAAAAACATTTACTTAAAGCCTAACATGCACCAGGTCCTTATCCAAGTGTTGGAGGTATCTCAGTGGACAAAATAGAAACAAAATTCTTCCCTCATGGAGCTTATATTCTACTAGGAGAAAGCATATGAAAACCGAATACATAGGGATTTCCCTGTTGGTCCAGTGGTTAAGAATTCACCTTCCAGTGCAGGGGATGTGGTTTTGATCCCTGGTCATAGAACTAAGATTCCACATGCTGTGGGGCCACTAAGCCTGTGCGCCACAACTAGAGAGAAGCCTGCACACCACAATGAAAGATCCGCGTGCTGCAACCAAGTCCTAAGGCAGCCAAAAATAAATAAGGATTTAAAAAAACACTAATACATACATATATGATGTTAAGCATGTATCAATGCATTGGAAAAACAATAAAGCAGGGAAGGGATAAATTAGGAATAGAGAATATAAGGTGGGGGTGAGAGAAGATACTCTTTAAGGTGAGGTTATCAGAGAAGGTCTCCCAGGAGGGGATCTTTGAGCTGAGACCTGAGACAGGGCATTCCAAATGGAAAAAACAGCAAGTATGTGTTGGTTATCTATTGATGCAAAAAGAAATAGTCGATGTCGGAAAACATTAGCCTGTTACTATCTCTTACAGTTCTATGATCTGACTGGGCTCAGCTGGATAGTCGTTGCTTGAGGTTACTAGTGTGGCTTATGTCAGAGAATGGCCGGGACTGGAGCCATTTGAAGGCTTGACTGTGCTGGACGTCCAAGACAGCTCCACTGCCAAGTTTAGTGCCTTGAAAGGTAAGGCTGGAAGGCAGCATTCAGCTGGGACAGGAGACTATACATTCAGCTCGGACAGGAGACTATGCATATGTGGTTTCTTCCAGCACAGTGGTCTCAGGGTATTTGGACTTCACATATGATGTAACTCAAAGGCTCCAAGAGTGACTGTTCCAAGACAGAAGTGTTTTTGCCAGTCTCTTAAGTCCTGGGCCCCCAAACTAGGTCAGCATCACTTCCATCACATTCTACTTGTCAAATAAGCAACAGTGCCCTCTCAGTAGGGGGCGGTGGTCATAGAATCCACCTCTCCCTCCCCATGGGAGGGGTGTCAAAGAATATCTAGTCACTTTTTAAAAATGTTTTAAAAATTGAAATATATTTAATTTACATTAGTTTCAAGTATATAGCAAAGTGATTCATATACATGTGTATATCTACATATATATTATTTTCAGATTCTTTTCCATTATAGATAAGACATTTGTATAGTTCTCTGTGTTATACAGTAAATTCTTTTTGTTTATTTTATATATAGTGATGTATATCTGTTAATTCCAACCTCCTAATTTATCACTCACTCCCACCTTTCCCCTTTGGTAACCATAAGTTTGTTTTTGAAGCCTGTGAGTCTGTTTCTCTTTTATAAATAAATTCATTTGTATCATTGTTTCATATTTAATCTATTTCAAAGTGAAGAAGCCCTGGGATAGGAATAAACTTGACATACTAGAAACCAGAGTGCCTGGAGACTAGAGTGACCTGGGTCAGGACATTGGAAGGGGCATAGCATGTAGGCAGTTATAAGCCATAATAAAAATTTCGTTTCATTCATTCTGATTTATTTTTTACTGCTGTTTTTCTTCCAGGGTTCTACAGTCAAGAAATCAGCCTGTATTCATAGACAAGATGTTAAGAATGACCTGGGAAAAATGCCTGGAAATAATAATGGAGAAATATGAGGTCCCTAAAATAGCAGCAGTACAACCACCCTGGCCTTAGAAAAGAGAGGTAGGAGCTTAAAACAACCTGTTGTTTTTTTAGAAGTACTCTCATCCTTTCTAATCCAAAGGATCAATGTCATGAGGTATCATAATGACCCCCTTCAACTGCCAAAACACCTACCCTACATAGGTCACCCTTAAATATATAATCTTACCTTTCCTTTTCTGCCTTAGCATCAAGTTAGACATAGAACAATGCTTCTTCTTCTAACTATATTATGTTTACAATTTGCAGTGGGAAAATGAAATAAATGTGAGACACATGTATGGCTGTCTACTCTCAGACTGATCTGGTATAACAGAGTTTCAGCAGTCTTACCAGAATGAGCAACTTTAATACTTTCTTAAACTCCTGGATTATGAATGAAATGAGATGGTTCAATATCTCTCTGAGATAGAGATACTGAGAGCCTCTGATTAAACCAAAAGGAAAATTCATGTCAGTGGCCTCCATGGGCTCCTAATGCCACCAGGAGATCAGGTAGGTCTCAGGAGGTGAAATGGAAGTTTAAAAAATTTGCAATGAGGAATAAGACAGAAAAAAAGGTAGCCTTATGGAGCAAGACTGAGCAGAAAGAAGAGGAGGGTTGAGTTTGCAGTTCAGTGCTGAGCACCTTTACCCTTTTCTTTGTTTTTCTTTAGACTTCTGCTCCTTTCACATAAGGATTTCTGGGGTTGGCACCGCAGCTATGGAGCCAAGTACACAAACTCTGGAGCGAGGGGGATCATCACTTACCAACTGAGAGACTTGAGCGAATCACCCAGACATCTTGTGCTGAAATGCCCTCATTTGTAATCTTGTGCTGAAATGCCCTCATTTGTAAATAAGAGATAGTAATAGCTGTAAGGCTTTCTGAGGATTGAGATAATGCATATCAAATACTTAGAATGGTGCTTTGCACATATTTGAACCTCAGAAGGTATTGGCTATTATTACATTCAATTTTGAACTGAGTTTCCAGGAACCACAAGGCACATGTGTGTTTGATTCCATGTGAGAACCTAAACTATAGGTGATTGTGAATTGCAATTTTTTTTTCTTGGTTTGTATGTGACTAGAGACTGTCTGCAGCAGCTGCCCTTAACATTTGCCAACTTAAAAAAGAGGCAACAGTAAATGTCAGCAGTAAAAGGCTCCAGGTCACTCTGCAGCCCTTTTGCTTAAAGCTTTGCATGCAACATGTGTGTTCAAAGATGAAATGAATAAACATCTTTCTCTTAACTACAGCTTTATCTTTTCTACAGCTCATTACTTGTGGGAATTTTCCTTAACTCTATTTTAAGACAATAATAATTTATAACACTTTGGGCCAGTTCCGTGGTTTCTCCAGAGTCAGTCACAGTTAGGGACAGTTGAACAACTTCATTAAAATAATATTAAAGTAATGCCACCCTAAAGTAACGCCACCCTCAGAGAAGGCAATGGTAACTCACTCCAGTACTCTTGCCTGGCAAATCCCATGGACAGAGGAGCCTGGAAGGCTGCAGTCCTTGGAGTCGCTAAGAGTCGGACACGACTGAACGACTTCACTTTCACTTTTCAGTTTGATGCATTGGAGAAGGAAATGGCAACCCACTCCAGTGTTCTTGCCTGGAGAATCCCAGGGATGGGGGAGCCTGGTGGGCTGCCGTCTCTGGGGTCGCACGACTGAAGTGACTTAGCAGCAGCAGCAGCAATGCCACCCTAGGAAAATTACGTATGCTCTCCACAAAGTTAGCCCCTTAAATTTATTTAGCAGTGTCTTTCAAGGTTTTGAGAAGTGTCCAAAGCACTCTCTATGGAAGCATCTCTGACTACCTCAATCCTGTTTAATTCCAATTTGCTCACTGTCTTATACATGAAAACCTCAGGGATATGACCTCTTTCTGGGTACCTAGGAGAGTTTTAAAAAAGGGATTCAAAGTTGGTTCACTCTTAGGAAGCAACAGGCACATAAGGAATTTCGCTCTTTATTTCCAAGTTCTTTGTGATGCCATATATTTGGAGTTGCCAGAATAAGCAAAATTAATCTATGCCACAATGTAGGGTTTCTGTTGTAAGATCTCGACATGTTTTAGACAAACTTTAAAAAAAAAATTGAAGCTGGATTGGAAACATTTGGAAAAATACACAGAATCTGCGAACTTTCTAGGCCTCTGCTGTTCCCATACAGTAGCCACTAGAGCACTTAGTATGGGGGTAGTCCAAATGGGCTTACCTGGAGGCTCAGATGGTAAAGAATCTGCCTGCAATGCAGGAGACCTGGGTTTGATCCCTGGGTTGGGAAGATCCCCTGGAGAAGAGAATGGCAACCCACTCCAGTATTCTTGCCTGGAGAATTCCATGGGCAGAGGAGCCTGGAAAGCTACCATCCATGGGGTTGCAGAGTCAGACACAATTGAACAGCCAACACATTGTTGGTCCAGTGGCTAACATGCTGCACTTCCAATGCAGGGGGGTCTGGATGTGATCCCCGGTCAGGGAAATAGATCCCACATGCCACAAGTAAGACCCAGCATAGCCAAATAAATACAGATTTTTTTTTTTAAATATGAGGAATAAATAAAGAAGGTCAGATTTTATAGTAAGAGAAGTTATATTTCACTGTATAAGGAGCCTGGGAAAATATTTTCAGGGTGAATTTACTGACCTGGTTTTCTTTTGAAAAGAATTTGTATAGCTTTATCCTATCTGGTGTTTCACCATTTAAATTTTTACTTGGTAGTAAGAATCCTCAGAGGCTATTAGAAATGTTTGTTTTCAAAAGGAAAGGAAACAGTCTCTATCAAAACATTCTTAATATCTTCAGTGTACCACAGTAGTCTTATTGGTGAAAATAATGTTAATCAGTGTCTTCTGTTCGCTTTTCTCTTTAAAATCTCAAAGCACTAAATAGGACAGGTACCAATATCCACCTTTTGCAAATGGAGAAATCAAGGTACAAAGCAGAAATAACATGGCCAACGTCACGAAAAAATTCAGTGATGAAGTGTGTGTGTGTGTGTGTGTGTGTGTGTAGAATACACTGGGAAAATTCTGCAGCCGATTAATACCAGGATCAGAATCTTTGAAGGTCTGCATTCAAACAGCTGCTTTGGGATCTAGACTGCCTAAACTCAAAGGGTCAAAGCTCAGTAGCTAAGCCTGGCTGGAAGCAGTTTGGTTCTTGTTAATAGTCATGTCACCCAAGAGACTGCTGCCTGGGCATGTGAGAGTAACAAAGATCTGCTGGAAACACTGGGCCTAACCTCTTCTCATAGACCATGAACTCTCAAAGTAGCATCTTTACGTAGAAAACAAATTATGGTTACTGAAGGGGAAAGGTATGGGGAGGCATAAATTAAGGAATTAGCAGACATACATACTATATACAAAATAGATAACCAACAAATTCTTACTGTACAGCACAGGGAAACATATTCAGTATCTTGTCATAAAGCATAATGGAAAAGAATCTGAAAAAGTAGAGTATTTGTCTAATTACATCTTAAAAGTAAAAATGAAAGGAGCTCTTCATAAAAAGTTTGAGCGATACTCAAAAATACAATAAAGAAGGCCGCACATTACTTCAAATCGTACTACTCCAGGTTAAAAAAAAAAATAGCTATAACATGACGTTCCAGACCTCTGTGTATGCGTCTACAACATCAAAAGAAGGATGGATGGATGGTTGGTGTGGATGGACAAGTGAACAAACAGATGACTGAGAGAAAGAGGAAGGAAACAGAAAAGTAAGAAATGAAGAGAAGAAGGAGCAAAGAAAGAAATACAAATATATGAGAATCAAATCAGGTAAGATTTTCTATTTTTAAAGACATGCATGCATGCGTAGCCACTTCAGTCAGAAGAAACACAAACTGAAGGGAACTGAAGAAAGGGTTAAACTTCAAATGCATGATGCCTAAAACAAGAGAAAGAGCTCTGTAGCATAAAGTCAAAAGATCTTAAAGATCATTAAGAAATTTGACTCTTTTTGCTATTAGCTACAAGTATAATTTTGGTATATACTGATCCCATGCTATGATGGAAAAGTTCACGTAACACTCATCTTTCTCATACTTCTTCCTTTCTCACCTTCCCCACATTCTGATTTTATAGATTCCATAATGTTTTACCATATAAAAGCTTTTTAGAAAAACGAACTATAGTACATTTTGTACTACAATCATAATTCTTCTAATTCTTTATGTTTAAATCTTTATTTAAATATATTTAGTATTCAGTGCCAATTTCATCCAAGCTGGTCCATTTCAGAGTTCTTTATGTGGAGTCACCATGTGATGATAACTCAAAGTGCAGCACTGCTGGGACAAAATTCTAAATTGTGTACCATTAGCTCAGTGGAGTGGAGAAGGCAACGGCACCCCACTCCAGTACTCTTGCCTGGAAAATCCCATGAATGGAGGAGCCTAGTAGGCTGCAGTCCATGGGGTCGCTGAGTGGGACAGGACTGAGTGACTTCACTTTCACTTTTCACTTTCGTGCATTGAAGGAAATGGCAACCCACTCCAGTGTTCTTGCCTGGAGAATCCCAGGGATGGGGGAGCCTGGTAGGCTGCCGTCTATGGGGTCGCACAGAGTCGGACACGACTGAAGCGACTTAGCAGCAGCAGCAGCAGCAGCAGCTTAGTGGACCCGGTGCAAAGGCCCAGAAAAGAAATGGCACACGATTGAAAGGTAGAGAAAGCAGTAGCTTAGTCGCATCCAACGCTTCATGACCGCATAGACTGGGGCCCACCAGGCTCCTCTGTCTATGGCATGTGTGGATTCTCCAGGCAAGAATACTGAAGTTGGTGGCCATTCCCTTCTGCCGGTGATATTCCTGACCCAAGGATCAGACTTGGATCTCCTGCATTAATAGGTAGATCCTTTACCATCTAAGCCACCAGAGAAAGTGGTAAGGCATTGGCAAAACTGTCACCTGGATGATTGGGAAAGCAGACCAAGTAACTTAATGACCTTGAAGTGGCCAAGAGAAACTGTGGGAGTCCTTAGTGATTTTTTACTTTGTAACATGTTTGCTTTCAACGATGGAGTAATTCTGGGATTGAAGAGCCAGGAATGAATATTTTTTTGCCATCAGCCAGGACTTTTCTTGCCATCAATTCCCAAATTTTATGATCTACGGCTGCAGTCTTTTCCTGGTTTAATTTCTCCATGGAAATCTTTTTTCCCCTGCTATATTTTATTTAATCACTGTGCTTTTTTTGGTTTCTTTTCATATTAAAACATTTTTTTTGATTCCACAAATCCCACAACGACTTTACCTCAAATTGTCACAAACTCAATTATTTAGTCTTGTGCCTTGCATAATAGTGACCTATATTAGATCTGTATTACATGTTAGACCATTTGAATAGAGCGGAGAAGCTTAATTAATGCAACCAATTGGCAAAATAGCTACTATATTTCAGAATGTTCTTGGGACAGAATATTATATATCTATTTAAAATGGTATCTACAAAGAACGTCTAAGGACATTAGAAAATATATGTGAATATTTATAAGTGAAAAAAGCAAACCTAAAAATTATATGTGAAAATACAAAAAGAAGAATCCAAGAATGTCAAATGTAAACAAAATATGTTCTCTGTGTGTGTGGGAGGTAGGGGGCAGGGTCTTTAATCTTAAGTACCAATAACAGACTTCTTTCTATTTCCAATGGCTTCTCTCACAGCTCAGTTGGTAAAGAATCTGTCTAAGATGAGGGAGACCTGGGTTCAATCCCTGGATTGGGAAGATCCCCTGGGGAAGGGAAAGGCTACCCACTCCAGCATTTTGGCCTGGAGAATTCCATGGACTATATGTCCATGGGGTTGCAACTAGTCGGACATGACTGAGCAACTTTCTACTTCCAAGCCGCTTTTCACAGAATGTAATTATGAAAGTGAGGAGGATACAAGACTTGGGAAGAAGTTAGTGGAATAACTGGAGTCAATTGTAGATAATTTTAAAGAAGGGAGGAAATTCAACTGGGTTTTTCCAAGATGCTAGAGTGTAAGTTTGGCAGGAAAGAAGGACAAAGGCAGGTGCTGCAGCTCAGATGGAAATGACAGAAAGTGTCCCATACAGAGGACAGGGAGCTCTTTAATGTGTATTCTTGATATCTCAGTTCATGTTCTAACTGCATCACTTCCTGCCATATGCAATTAATCTCTTTAGCCTTTACATTCTCATCTGTTAAACAGGGACAAAACTTCTAACTATTTGAGACTCACATTTGTGAGGTCCAAATAAGATATCATGAGAACTTCCTTGGTGGTCCAGTGGTTAGGACTCCACTATAGGGGATGTGGGTTCCATCCCTGGTCAGGGAATTAAGATCCCATATACCAAGCAGTAAAAAATAATAATAATAATAAAAGAGGTCATGTGTGAAAGCACTTGGAAGGTTCTAGATGTCCATGCCAGCGCAACGTTCCCACTGTTATTATTTACTAGTTGAAGCAGAGGCCAACAGAAAGGCATGGGCTCTGTGAGGGTGTGGCAAGGTAGGCTAACATATTTTAGGCCACCTTCTACTTCCTGCCAATCCCTACAGGCTGCTGAAGCTTTGACCTATTACATGCTCACCCTTGTTAGTGACCATCCTTTGATGAGCTGGGCCTCTGCCAATGCATCTCCTTTGGACTACTTGGCTTCCCAGGTGGCACAGTGGTAAAGAATCCATCTGCCAATGCCCTAGACACAAGAGACTAGGATTTCATCCCTGGGTCAGAAAGATCCCTTGGCAACCCACTACAGCATTCTTGTCTAGAGAATTCCAAGGACAGAGGAGCCTGATGGGCTATATAGTCCATGGGGTCACGAAAAGTCAGACACGACTGAGCACACACGTAGTCAAGTAGTTGGACTACTTGGCCATACTCCATGATGATATGGTACAGCTGCTGTAAACTTTTCCCACAAGATTTTAAGCCACAGGCTTGTTTCCTTTCATGAACTTCACCACCATAACTGAATTCTATACATTCTCTACCCTCTACCTTCACTATAATTTAAAACTCTGTATTACCCACAACTCTAACCATTGTTAAATTTATCCAGATGTGTGTGCATGTGTGTTTGTACATAGAGACTATGTTTACAGATTTTGGAGAAGGAAATGGCAACCCACTCCAGTATTCTTGCCTGGAAAATACCATGGACTGAAGAGCCTGGAAGGCTACAGTCCATGGGGTCGCAAAAAGTAGGACACAACTGACTGACTTCACTTTCTTTACAGATTTTATCATATTTTAAATTCTAAAAGGAAACCTTCAAGGCTTAGAATAAATTCCTCTCGTATTCTCCAAATATTCCCCCACATTCAGCCACTGAAAGCATCATCCTCATCAGTTACATGTCAAAAATCTGCCTGTCTTTCATAAACGCAAATTAGCACTTTGTTTTCCAGAAGAACTTAACATAAGCTTCAGAATGATCACTAGACAAATAGGTTTTGCCTGCTGAAGAGNTCCCAGGGATGGGGGAGCCTGGTAGGCTGCCGTCTATGGGGTCGCACAGAGTCGGACACGACTGAAGCGACTTAGCAGCAGCAGCAGCAGCAGCAGCTTAGTGGACCCGGTGCAAAGGCCCAGAAAAGAAATGGCACACGATTGAAAGGTAGAGAAAGCAGTAGCTTAGTCGCATCCAACGCTTCATGACCGCATAGACTGGGGCCCACCAGGCTCCTCTGTCTATGGCATGTGTGGATTCTCCAGGCAAGAATACTGAAGTTGGTGGCCATTCCCTTCTGCCGGTGATATTCCTGACCCAAGGATCAGACTTGGATCTCCTGCATTAATAGGTAGATCCTTTACCATCTAAGCCACCAGAGAAAGTGGTAAGGCATTGGCAAAACTGTCACCTGGATGATTGGGAAAGCAGACCAAGTAACTTAATGACCTTGAAGTGGCCAAGAGAAACTGTGGGAGTCCTTAGTGATTTTTTACTTTGTAACATGTTTGCTTTCAACGATGGAGTAATTCTGGGATTGAAGAGCCAGGAATGAATATTTTTTTGCCATCAGCCAGGACTTTTCTTGCCATCAATTCCCAAATTTTATGATCTACGGCTGCAGTCTTTTCCTGGTTTAATTTCTCCATGGAAATCTTTTTTCCCCTGCTATATTTTATTTAATCACTGTGCTTTTTTTGGTTTCTTTTCATATTAAAACATTTTTTTTGATTCCACAAATCCCACAACGACTTTACCTCAAATTGTCACAAACTCAATTATTTAGTCTTGTGCCTTGCATAATAGTGACCTATATTAGATCTGTATTACATGTTAGACCATTTGAATAGAGCGGAGAAGCTTAATTAATGCAACCAATTGGCAAAATAGCTACTATATTTCAGAATGTTCTTGGGACAGAATATTATATATCTATTTAAAATGGTATCTACAAAGAACGTCTAAGGACATTAGAAAATATATGTGAATATTTATAAGTGAAAAAAGCAAACCTAAAAATTATATGTGAAAATACAAAAAGAAGAATCCAAGAATGTCAAATGTAAACAAAATATGTTCTCTGTGTGTGTGGGAGGTAGGGGGCAGGGTCTTTAATCTTAAGTACCAATAACAGACTTCTTTCTATTTCCAATGGCTTCTCTCACAGCTCAGTTGGTAAAGAATCTGTCTAAGATGAGGGAGACCTGGGTTCAATCCCTGGATTGGGAAGATCCCCTGGGGAAGGGAAAGGCTACCCACTCCAGCATTTTGGCCTGGAGAATTCCATGGACTATATGTCCATGGGGTTGCAAAGAGTCGGACATGACTGAGCAACTTTCTACTTCCAAGCCGCTTTTCACAGAATGTAATTATGAAAGTGAGGAGGATACAAGACTTGGGAAGAAGTTAGTGGAATAACTGGAGTCAATTGTAGATAATTTTAAAGAAGGGAGGAAATTCAACTGGGTTTTTCCAAGATGCTAGAGTGTAAGTTTGGCAGGAAAGAAGGACAAAGGCAGGTGCTGCAGCTCAGATGGAAATGACAGAAAGTGTCCCATACAGAGGACAGGGAGCTCTTTAATGTGTATTCTTGATATCTCAGTTCATGTTCTAACTGCATCACTTCCTGCCATATGCAATTAATCTCTTTAGCCTTTACATTCTCATCTGTTAAACAGGGACAAAACTTCTAACTATTTGAGACTCACATTTGTGAGGTCCAAATAAGATATCATGAGAACTTCCTTGGTGGTCCAGTGGTTAGGACTCCACTATAGGGGATGTGGGTTCCATCCCTGGTCAGGGAATTAAGATCCCATATACCAAGCAGTAAAAAATAATAATAATAATAAAAGAGGTCATGTGTGAAAGCACTTGGAAGGTTCTAGATGTCCATGCCAGCGCAACGTTCCCACTGTTATTATTTACTAGTTGAAGCAGAGGCCAACAGAAAGGCATGGGCTCTGTGAGGGTGTGGCAAGGTAGGCTAACATATTTTAGGCCACCTTCTACTTCCTGCCAATCCCTACAGGCTGCTGAAGCTTTGACCTATTACATGCTCACCCTTGTTAGTGACCATCCTTTGATGAGCTGGGCCTCTGCCAATGCATCTCCTTTGGACTACTTGGCTTCCCAGGTGGCACAGTGGTAAAGAATCCATCTGCCAATGCCCTAGACACAAGAGACTAGGATTTCATCCCTGGGTCAGAAAGATCCCTTGGCAACCCACTACAGCATTCTTGTCTAGAGAATTCCAAGGACAGAGGAGCCTGATGGGCTATATAGTCCATGGGGTCACGAAAAGTCAGACACGACTGAGCACACACGTAGTCAAGTAGTTGGACTACTTGGCCATACTCCATGATGATATGGTACAGCTGCTGTAAACTTTTCCCACAAGATTTTAAGCCACAGGCTTGTTTCCTTTCATGAACTTCACCACCATAACTGAATTCTATACATTCTCTACCCTCTACCTTCACTATAATTTAAAACTCTGTATTACCCACAACTCTAACCATTGTTAAATTTATCCAGATGTGTGTGCATGTGTGTTTGTACATAGAGACTATGTTTACAGATTTTGGAGAAGGAAATGGCAACCCACTCCAGTATTCTTGCCTGGAAAATACCATGGACTGAAGAGCCTGGAAGGCTACAGTCCATGGGGTCGCAAAAAGTAGGACACAACTGACTGACTTCACTTTCTTTACAGATTTTATCATATTTTAAATTCTAAAAGGAAACCTTCAAGGCTTAGAATAAATTCCTCTCGTATTCTCCAAATATTCCCCCACATTCAGCCACTGAAAGCATCATCCTCATCAGTTACATGTCAAAAATCTGCCTGTCTTTCATAAACGCAAATTAGCACTTTGTTTTCCAGAAGAACTTAACATAAGCTTCAGAATGATCACTAGACAAATAGGTTTTGCCTGCTGAAGAGGATCACTATTCTACATGTTTAGCAAGGGTGATATTCCCGTGATGATAAGACATATCTGTTTCCAACAAATAAGAAATGAAGTGGAGTGGGGGTGGGTATGCAAGAGAAGGTTCAGGAAGCCCATCTCAGAACCAGTGAGCTCTGGGTGGCATGTGTGAAGTTCATGGGAAGATGGCAGCTATTCCTGGGTGAAATACAAGATTTTGTCCAACCTGTTCCTGGATTCTTCTGTCATTGTGAGAAAAGCAAGTGCACCCTCGACTTTGATCCAGGCTTCTCTGGGTTAATAATGTTGGAGGGAGAGGCATGCAGAAAGGGATACTAAGAGTCTGAAGAAGACTGGACACTCCTGGTCTGTTGATTTCTGTAAGATGCTGAGGTCCTACATCTTAGGATGGTTTTCATTTGCCAAATGCAATTCAAATTTGAGTATTTTCTTTTTCAATGTCTCCTCTAATTCTATTGCTGTTCCCCAACATGGAGAGACAGTGATCTCTTCAAAGAAGTTCACCCAACCGGTCTGATTGCTAGAGATCTAGTTTCCACTCTATGCCTTTATGTCCTCTGGGGGTACCATATTTTCTATTGGCTTTTAGCATTCTCAACAAATGGAAAAGTTCTTGCAAATGGTGCCTCCTCCACAAAGTTGTTTAAGCAATAGTAGTTGTAGCAGCGACACGTAGGCAAAGTATTTGAGAAATGGCTCCTCATCCCTTCAATAATTGATATTGACCACATACAACAAAAAAGGGACTTTGACAGTGATCTTGGCTTCTGCTCATTGGGAAGTAGACTAAGAACAGAGCATCATTTTTTTTCTTTCTTTCTTTCTCAGTTTATCGCAAGAGCTGAAGTTTGGAAACACACAACTGTCAGTGTGAAGTTGGACTCCTAAGTTTAAGTCATACTACATCTTTACATTCACCAGACTCCTAACAGTTCAGCCTTTGGGACTAAAGCAATTGCATGCATACTTTCACTTGACACTAGTTCTAAATTTCAGACTTATAAAACTTCTGAGACAGAGAAACTCTGAATGTCAATAGCCTAAATTGTACTAAACTTCAAAGTATGAGCCTGAATGAAACAACAACAACAACAATAACACAATAACCACACATGTGAGCATGCAAACACACAGACACACAGACATACACACTAGATAAAAGAGGAAGAGGCACAAGGCAAAATGCAGCAACATCCCTTAAGAGGTTTATATTTCTTGTATTTTTCTCTTTAATTATGAGTTAGTCTCTAAAAGGGGACATTTTTCACAAGTTATTTCCAAGGCATGTAAACATCTGCCTTCTAAACCATCCTAGCAGAAATCAACATGACTATCTGTGAAATAGATTATAAACTTGAGTAGATGTTTCGCAATAATTGTTAAGCATGAAGGACTGCATCACTGATTTGAGAAGTGTGGAAAACACTTTCTAAATTATATAGATGTGAGCTTAGGTGATCATTTTCCCACTGATAATTAAATACTCTTATGGCTTGGTACCACATCTTCAATTCACAAACAAAGGTTTGGAAAGTCATTTTTTTAGCAACATAAGACAGATCTATTATAGCACTAAAAATGAGTACCACTCAGTAGACAGAAACATTTCTGGAGATCAGAGGCAGAGAGCAAAACGCCCTGTATATCACAACACATCAGGGGTTAATAAATGCTTGTTATGGGACTAACATGGGCACAACCCAACTGTCAACAGACCACTTCTTCTAGTACTATCAGAGAACTGGTGATACTGAGGGGCCTTGTTTCTTGGAAAAGATGTCCTTCCTTTGGATGCTAGCCTATCACGGGCTGCTATAGCCCCTCACCTGTCTTTGTGAGTAGCGGCAGCAACCATCCATTTCACCAGTTTCAATTCCAACCACCACCTTCAAATTCTTTAGCTTAATGTTATTAAGACTGCATGTAAAACTCTGTATTATGTTAACAATCATGTAAGAAATTGAAAAACACAGAGACCTTGAGCAGGCTGATTTGAATAGCAGGATCTGACAATATGAAAAGTAACACACTTGATACTCTTGACATTCTCAGGTTTTGGGTTGAGAAATACAATGCAGGTCCACTGAAGAAACAAGGCACAAATACACTAGATATTTGCATGAATCACTGTTTGCAACAGTAGTTGTTGAAATAGGTAATAGGTAATGTCCAAATGGCTAAAGTACTTCCTACCATTATAGAGGAAATAAATTTCTGAACTACGTTCTTTATCATGTAGTAGGAGATCAGATGTCAGAGGTCTGGTCGATAATTCCAGAAATGGATGGAAGCATCTCAGATGCTTTTTACAGATTCAAAAGAAGAAAAATGACATATAAGCAAAGACATGGAGGTGATGGTGGTGGAGAACAAATTTTTAGTTTAGGGAGGACTTTTCAGCTCTAAAATCTTTATTATTATTTATTAAGTAACACTTCACTGGATTCAACCAGTTTTCAGTGGACTGAAAACTGAAATCTTTGTTTCATAAATTCATTAGTGCTTTAATTGTCTCAGGATGAGAATTAAAGAGTAAGTATATCAAACATATACACATAAGCATATGTATACAATATTTTTAAGTGTACTGATATTTCTTATTTCCTCCAGCAGAGGTCAGAAAATGGCAATACAGGAACATGAAAATCTATGTACCAAAAGAATATTTTAGAGTGATTTTCTCTAGATAAGATTATTGAAGGGGTTTTTTAATTGTTTTTCTCTACCCAAGTTTTCTTCTTATATTTTTACAATAAACCTGCTTTCCTTTTGTAATAATTTGAAAGCAATAACCTTCATTTGAATTTCATGAAGACCAACGTTGGCATATGTATTTCTTCTGAATCAAATCAGAGATAGTGCTTAATTATTTTCTTAGCTACATGTGGATTATACGAAATAGCTAAAGAAAGAAGCATATGTGGTCATCACTCTGAAAAATTCAAGTATAACATCCTTGCCACAATTGACGACGATGAGCAATCTCTTTGAAACAAGGAACACAGTGTCGGGGGAAAGATTTCCAGAAAAAACAAAGTGTCCTGAACATAGCCCCTGACTGCCAAGAAACTTTGCCCGCACAAAGACAGAAAAATGAATTTAATTTCTAGTCATCATCTCCTTTGTCCAGAGAAATCTAAAAGAGATCCTAGTGTTCTGAGAATTCAGTCTCTGCAAGTTTTAAATGTTAGGACATGAAGACAGAAGAAATCAGTCAAGATGATCTACATACAAAAGCCGGGAACACAATGAACAATGTTTACAAAGAGTTGCTGATGAATGTTCAATAAATCACGCTATCACCATGCTTTATTTTCATTTCTAATTCATGTGTCTCTTTTCCCACTAGACACATATGGAAGCAAGGTGAAAAGGCTCAGAAAACAAAATCTGAAGGTCGAACAAAACATTTCTTATAAATGTTACCCACATTATACCAAATCAGATAGATTTTAATTTTCTGTTTCATTAAACAATTCACAACATATAGTCTATTATTTGTCTTTCTCAATATTATCACCCACAAATAATATCCACGTCAACACTATTATGTGATACAAAACTAATTGTTGATAGTTTCTTCTGTCTCCTAAGGGTATAATTTTTTCCAGTGAGGAACTTGTCTCTATATTGCTCAATTCCATTTAAGGAGACAAGTGAGGAAAAGAGGAAAGATTGAAATGGAAAATCTCTGCCAGTCCTTCTGTGGGACTTCAGAGTAGGATCCAGGACAGGTGACTGTCAGAGAACATCAGTGATATTTTGGACCAAGAGAGAGATGCTGGGAAAACAAGCATCAGGGAGTTGTGAGAAGAGTCCAAAGGGAGAAACATGGTGGGAGACTGGAATCTACAGAAAAATGTGGCCAGTGAGAAATCACCAAGGGCACCCGGTTTGAAGAGCTTTCTAGGATTATAATGTCCAACGTTCAGTTCTAAGTTGTTTGTTTCTGTGATTGAACCCCTCACCCCTACTGTTCAAAACTTCAGTCCAGTCTACTGGACACAAATGCTTGGGGTAGTCCAAAGAAAGTCAAGACAAAGAGGCGGATTCTAACCCAGGTTGACATAGAGCAAAGGAAAGAAGAGAGTCACAGGCCACGAATATGAAGGAGCATCTGTGTCATGGAACCAAGAACCGTGGATCACAAATGATCATGAGAACGTGAGACCCAGTAAACTCACAGAAATTTGAGGGAGATCAATGGAGCTTTCCCACAGAAGAAATTTGGGACTTATTTTTATGTAAATCTCCAAAAGAGAGTGAGTTTAGCCTATATATAGGACATAATAACCAAATTTCAAAATAATTACATTAGACATATTGCAAATAGTCTATCACATGATGTCTAAGATAGCATTTGTAAAACTGTACACAAGTTTTTGTATTATATGGAAGAGCCCTAATTATTTTAATAGAGGTATTTAATAAATCACAAATGTTTTTCCTCTATTGGTTTCATTCAACATGTTACCAAATGGTTAATACCACTTCATCAATAACCTTCCCAAATAGGTTTAGAATTAGCCTTTGATAACAGTAAAAAGAATTCTTAAAATGGTTGAAATATACTTATAAAATACATATGCATCATTCAAGTGTAAAAGAGATCGTCTGAGAGGAGGATCTGGAATTTGTACTAATATATGGAAATACCGAGGAGAAGGCAATGGCACCCCTCTTCAATACTCTTGCCTGGAAAATCTCATGGACTGAGGAGCCTGGTAGGCTGCAGTCCATGGGGTCGCTGAGGGTCGGACATGACTGAGCGACTTCACTTTCACTTTTCCCTTTCATGCATTGGAGAAGGAAATGGCAACCCACTCCAGTGTTCTTGCCTGGAGAATCCCAGGGACGGGGGAGCTTGGTGGGTTGCCATCTATGGCATCGCACAGAGTCGGACACAACTGAAGTGACTTAGCAGCAGCAGCAGCATGGAAATACCGATAGAAAAATCTTTAAATCCTTCAAAGGTTGTTCCAAGCTTACCTTTGTATGGTGAATCAGACGCTCTACTTCATTCACTTTGTAGGTCTCCAATCCTAGCTCCTTGGATAATCTTAAGATATGATTCTGAGTTGGCCCAACGTAAGCTCCTCCAAGGTCCACATATTTAACTTTTTGGTTCTGTTTTCCCATGGAAAGAAATAAAAATAAATATTTGTGAAAATGTTATTCTTAAGATAAAAAAGCCCTAAAAAAAAAAAAAAGCAGATTGGCATTTCACAGGTTCTAAACACACCTTGAGGAGTATCTATAGAAAGTTGGACTCTGTTTTCAACTCTCCCTCATTCATGCAGCTAAACGGTTATTGTATCATTCCTAATTTTAAAGCAAAATTGATTGGACTTGAAATAAGCAAGAGAATTCTGAACCCCATCATTCTCACTACGTACCACAGTGCTCTGGGTTTTACTGGCTTAGATTTGTAAACTATGAATTATTGATGAATTTCTCTTTACTTAGCATTTCTGGTTAATTTTGAGGCACCTAATGCTAGAGGAAAAGCAAGAAAGGAAAAGACCACTTTTTTTAATTGAAGTATAGTTGATTTACAATGTTTCAAGTGTGTAGCAAAAAGGTTCAGTTTTATGTGTGTGTGTGTATATATATACATTCTTTTTCAGAGTCTTTTCCATTATAGGTCACTAGAAATTTTTGATATACTTCCCTGTGCTCTACAGTAGGTCCTTGTTGTTTGTCTGTTTTATACATAGTAGTGTGTATCTGTCAATCCCAAACTCCTAATTTTAATCTCAAACTCCCTTCCCCTCTATTCACTTTGGTAACCATAAATTTGTTTTCTATGTGAGTCAGTTTCTGTTTTGTAAGTTCAACTGTATCATTTTTAAAGCATCTACATATAAATGATATCATATGATAATTGTCTTTGTGTGACTTTCTCTATTAGTATGATAAACTCTAAGTCCATCCAGGAAATGACCATTTCTTTTGTGGTTTGTTAATCGAAATACTTGAAAGACAGTATTAGAGTCTTAATTTAAACCTTTGAAATTGCTCTTATTTTCAGTAGAAAGATTTTCATATGGTTTTGAATTAGCTTCATTTGCAATGACTAAGGACCAACCTTTAAAAAAGAGTGAACACATCCAAACATAACTGGATTCCTAATAGTCGGGGACACTAGAGCAGATCCTCCTTTTCTGCTTTTGTTTGTTTATTGTATGGTGGTATGGTTTAGTCTCTAGTTCAGTTCAGTTCAGTCGCTCAGTCGTGTCCGACTCTTTACGACCCCATAAATCACAGCACGCCAGGCTTCCCTGTCCATCACCAGTTGCATCCAATTCCTGAGATCCCATGGACTGTAGCCCGTGAGGCTCCTCTGTCCATGGGATTCTCCAGGCAAGAATACTGGAGTGGGTTGCCATTTCCTTTTCCAGGGGACCTTCCCTACCCAGGGATGGAACTTGGGTCTCTTGCATTGGCAGGTGGATTCTTTACCAATTGAGTCACTATAGCTCCCCCACTTAAAAAAAGGGGGAGTATATATTTCACAAGGGCAGGGAAATCTTTGTTTTACTCACTAATGTATTTCAAACATCTAATTATTGATGCAATCGTTTATGGGGAAAGTGCCAAGTGTTATGAGGCAAGAAGAGAAAAGGGACAGAAGAAAGCCATGGAAAGAAAGCAAATTGAGAGGCTGTGGAGTGTTTTGAAGTAATTTTCACTCTCTTGAAAAGAGTCAAGTGAAGTTCAAGACTTTCAGAAAGAAAAAAGGAAACTCAATTTCAGGGTCACATTTTTCCAGCCCATTCTTATTGTCTTACCCTAAGGGTGTAAGTCCTGCCTCCCACGCGGTCCCGGGCTTCCAGAACAATCACATTCAGACCAGAGTCATGCAGAAGTTTGGCTGCTGCCATACCTGGTAGAAAATACAAGAAGAAATCAGAACCAAACACTCAACTCCAGATAAGCTCCCCGTGCTAACAGCCAATGATTAAAGTCCAAGTTGGCTCATACACATAGCGAATCATCACGTTCAACTTAACCAACTTACTGCTGTCTAGGGTTTCTCTATAGAGACCCAGATTCCAAGTCTGCGAAACCAACTGCTATTTCTTGAAAGAATAAAAAAGGGTTTCATTTTTAGTAAAAGTCTCAAACCCTAAAAAACTTCTTTGGTCACTATATCAAAATGTTTATCTTTAAATTACATGATTATGTGTCTGACAACATGAAAGAAAACACAAAGCCCCACAAAAAAGAAATGTATAAGCCCCAGCAAACCCAGGACCAAATGGAGCAATTGACGTCATTCTCAGGGTAAATCTGAAAATCCAATAAATTTAAGTGAAGGAGCGAAGGGGGGAGTCAATCTTCAAAGCATGTGAAAGGACCTAAAATTCACTATTAAAACTGAACTTTTGGAATTTGATGTAAAGTTACAAAACCAAAGACATAACATGTAACTCATTTAATTGTCCTCACTCCCCATAGGATCCATCACTGAAGAATAAAATGACTCCATTCATTTATTCATCTATTAATGTAGTCAAAAATACTTTATGCCTACTATAATTCCAACATTATGAATTCAACATAACAAAACAGCTTCTTGAGATACATTTACATACAATAAACTTTAACCAATGAGTTCAGTGAGTTTTGATAAAGTATAAAGCTTAGTGTAAAGTTCAAATATGTGATTTTTGGTATAAGTACATCCTGAATGTAGTTTTTGATCTCACAAATCTTAAAATTCTGCATCTTTAACTTACAGAGTTTAGTAAGAGTTTTTCTCAGACAAGATAACTGGTATTCTTACCACAATGAATTGAATTTACTCAGTTCCAAATACCTTACTCATTTGCTTGATTGCTTTGATTATGAAATCAAACAAAATCAAGGAAATGCCAAGATGCTGTGCCATACAGAGAAATGAAACAATTTCTACCTTGTCTTTTAAAAATAATAGTTCTGGAACTTTTAGATCCCACTAGTGTGAAAAAGCGGAGAAGGCACTGGCACCCCACTCCAGTACTCTTGCCTGGAAAACCCTATGGACGGAGGAGCCTGGTAGGCTGCAGTCCATGGGGTCGCGAAGAGTCAGACACGACTGAGCGACTTCACTTTCACTTTCATGCATTGGAGAAGGAAATGGCAACCCACTCCAGTGTTCTTGCCTGGAGAATCCCAGGGACGGGGGAGCCTGGTGGGCTGGCATCTATGGCGTTGCAGAGAGTGAGACACGACTGAAGTGACTTAGCAGCAGCAGCAGTGTGCAAAAGGGCTTCCCCAGTGGCTCAGTGGTAAAGAATCCATCTGCCAAGGCAGGAGACACAGGTTCAATCCCCGGGTCAGGAAGATCCCCTGGAAGAGGAAATGGCAACCCACTCCAGTATTCTTGACCGGAAAACTCCATGGACAGAGGAGCCTGGCGGGCTACAGTCCATGGGATCACAAAGAGTCGGACACGACTGAGCAACTGAGCACAAGTGAGAAAAAAAAAAATCCCTACAAAAATAGCTCATATTCCTATAGTGTGCACAACATTGCAGATGCTATTCTGAGTGTTTTATTATATCAATTCAATGAATTTTCACAGCAATCCAATTTTAAAAAAGGTACTATTGATATTCCCATTTTATGGCTGAGGAAACTGAAGCACAAAGATCACATAATGAGCCAAGATCACATAATGTCCAAGATCACATAATGAGCCAACAGCAAAGCCCGGCACTTTCACTCCAGCGTCCGCTTCTATAACCACTATGAGCATTGGTTTCCATGGGGTCACAGAGCCATCCTTTTCATATATCGCATCTCTCAATTTCTGCTTCAGGGAGAAATTACATTTCAAAAGTGTTTTTCACTTTGTTTGGGTCACCATGTTTTGAAAGCACACTTGTATCTTGTGGTTTGAAAAGAACCCAAGGAACATAAGATATGAGTCTACTGTCGAAGCCATAATGAAAAGACGAGGCTCCATTCACCCTCTGTGAGCTGTCCTAAAAGAAGAAGCCTGTTTTTTTTTTTACGAAGCTGATGTGACATTTCATTATTTGAGTTAATTCACCTTCTGATAACTGTCCTTGGGTTCAAGGCCAGAACATCCAGCAGGTGGTAGGGTGATGGTGCCAAAGTCCACCCCCCGACACACAGTGTGCACGAGCATTGCACAACCCTAATTTAGAAATACAAGGCTTGGATTTTTAACTATAGTTTCCCAATTTTACCTCCATAAGGAAAAAAAAAGAAAACCTTTCTATTGAGTCAAAATTGCCCACGATTCAATGCCATCTCTCTTATTAAGCATCAGTTCAACAAATGAAATATGAAATAACATGCAGCCATAGTAACAGTGGTTATCATGGAATTCAGATAGACTTGCTAAGCACGTTGAGGCTTAAAAAGTGGCTCAGAATAAAACACAATATCACTCAAATACACTAGTATTTTATATTCCACAAAAGATACTACTAAGTAAGTACCTGATGCTATACAGAAACATTTACTAGAATGAGCCAGGGTCTTATCAAATCATTGACTAGAGTTCTCTAGGTTCGTGTGCCTTAAAAAGGCATAAATAGAAATTACAAAAGTATCTTTAAATAGAGCAATACAAAAATATGTTGTGGGAAATACCTCACAATTTGTCTCACCCATGCTCGTGTGGGGTGGTATTCAAAATGCTTGTTGGACATCAACTGACAAAGACTGATTTGAAAAATAATTTACCCAAATAACAATGGCTTAAAGAAAGTCCCTGAGGTTTGTTTCTGTTCAGTCGCTGAGTTGTATCTGACTCTTTGCAACCCCATGGACTTCCCTGTCCTTCACTATCCCCTGGAGTTTGCTCAAACTCATGTCCATTGAGTCGGTGATGCCATCCAACCATCTCACCCTCTGCATTTTAGGAAGAGGGAGTTTTAGGGTACCAAAGAAACTGAGGAGTTGGAGTCTGGTCTGGAGGTTATTAAGATTGTCAAGATGTATAAACAACAAGGTCTTATTGTACAGCACAGAGAACTATATTAAATATCCTCTGATAAATCACAATGGAAAAAACACTTTAAAAAGAATGTATGTGTGTGTATATATATATATAGAGAGAGATATATAACAGAATCACTATGCTATACAGCAGAAATTAACCCAACATT
>SJYA01004031.1:1506630-1539552 GCA_006410615.1 Neotragus moschatus | reverse complement strand
CACACCTAATGGAAAGGAAGTCAGATTTAAAAGATACCTGTTTACTGAAATATACCTTTTAAAAGAATGCAGTAGAAGAAAATGCTTTCTTATCCCCATCACTTCTCATACTATTCTGTTCACAAACTAAAACCCAGAAATAAAGCAAGCATAAACCCAAAAGATTTTTCTTTTGCAAATAAAATATTTTTGCCTCCCTTATCTTATACTCAGCTCAACCTTTTTTGTACTTTTCCCCATTTCTCAGACCTGTCCACTGGAAGTGCAACATCGTGGGCCAGCAGACTGATTTATCTACAGAAAACTCATTTCCCTTTGGATATATTCTTCATAAAATCAGGAAAAGGACCAAGGGGACAAAAGCAGACAACAGACAGTGTATTTTGGATGTTCTGCCTTTTATCAGCTAGGGTGGACCACGTGGTTTCCTTTCAAATTGTGACTGTTCCCACATGCAACCCAATTTCTGATGACAGAAAAGGCGTTTGTGATGTTCTCCTCTCCTCCTGAAGCCAGAAATATCACACTATCTACAAGTAAGACTAAAACAGCTGGGATAAGACATAATACTTGGAAACTCAACCCCAAGTTATCTTAGCATCTATTCTGACTTGGTCCGAGGGTGATCTCTTGAAAGGTACCCAGAAGCTTCTTTCATCAAAAAAAAAAGGACATTTTGGTGCATGCAATAACAATAAATGGGCACAAGAAATGTAATTTAACATCTTTCCTTGTGTGTGCACCTGGTTAAACTGGAACTGCTTCTTGACTGTTCATTCCTGGCACCTGGCACGTAGAAGGCACTCACTTCAGTTCAGTCACTAGTTGTGTCTAACTCTGCCACCCCATGGACTGCAGCACACCAGGATTCCCTGTCCATCACCAACTCCTGGAGCCTACTCAAACTCATGTCCATCAAGTTGGTGATGCCATCCAACCACCTCATCCTCTGTTGTCCCCTTCTCCTGCCTTCAGTCTTTCCCAGCATCAGGGTCTTTTCCAATGAGTCAGTTCTTCATATCAGGAGGCCAAAGTATTGGAGTTTCAGCTTCAGCACCAGTCCTTGCAATGAATATTCAGGAATATTTTCTTTAGGATTGACTGGTTGGATCCTCGCAGTCCATGGGACTCTCAAGAGTCTTCTCCAACATCACAGATCAAAAGCATCAATTCTTCGGCAATCAGCTTTCTTTATAGTCTAACTCTCACATCCNATATCAGGAGGCCAAAGTATTGGAGTTTCAGCTTCAGCACCAGTCCTTGCAATGAATATTCAGGAATATTTTCTTTAGGATTGACTGGTTGGATCCTCGCAGTCCATGGGACTCTCAAGAGTCTTCTCCAACATCACAGATCAAAAGCATCAATTCTTCGGCAATCAGCTTTCTTTATAGTCTAACTCTCACATCCATTGGAAAAAACCACACCTTTGACAAGACGGACCTTTGTTGGCAAAGTAATGTCTCTTCTTTTTAATATGCTGTCTAGGTTGTTCATAACTTTTCTTCCAAGGAGTAAGCATCTTTTAATTTCCTGGCTGCACTCATCATTGGCGGTGATTTTGGAGTCAAAAAAAATAAAGTCTCCCACTCTTTCCATTGTTTCCCCATCTATTTGCCATGAAGTGATGGGACCAGATGCCATCATCTTCGTTTTCTGAATGTTGAGTGTTAAGTCAACTTTGTCACTCTCCTCTTTCACTTTCATCAAAAAATAGAGTAGCCATCATAGTAAGCAAAAGAATCCGAGATGCAGTACTTAGATGCAATCTCAAAAATGACAGAATGATTTCTGTTCGTTTCCAAGGCAAACCATTCAATATCACAGTAATCCAAGTCTATGCCCTGACCAGCAGTGCTGAAGAAGCTGAAGATGAATGGTCGTATAAAGACCTACAAGATCTTCTAGAACTAATACCCAAAAAAGATGTTCTTTTCATTATAGGGGACTGAAATGCAAAAGTAGGAAGTCAAGAGATACCTGGAGTAACAGGCAAATTTGGCCTTGGAGTACAAAATCAAGCAAGTCAAAGCCTAACAGTTTTGCCAAGAGAATGCACTGGTTATAGCAAACACCCTCTTCCAACAACACTAAAGAAGACTCTACACATGGACATCACCAGATGGTCAACACCGAAATCAGATTGATTATATTCTTTGCAGCCAAAGATGGAGAAGCTCTATGTAGTCAGTAAAAACAAGACTGAGAGTTGACTGTAGCTCAGATCATAAACTCCTTACTGACAAATTCAGACTTAAATTGAAGAAAGTAGGGAAAACCACTAGGCCATTCAGGTATGACCTAAATCAAATCCCTTACTATGATACAGTGGAAATGACAGATAGATTCACGGGATTAGATCTGATAGAGTGCCTGAAGAACTATGGACGGATGTTAGTGACATTGTACAGGAGGCAGTGATCAAGACCATCCCCAAGAAAAAGAAACGCAAAAAGGCAAAATGGTTGTCTGAGGAGGCGTTACAAATAGCTGAGAAAAGAAGAGAAGCTAAAGGCAAAGGAGAAAAGGAAAGATATACCCATTTGAATGCAGAGTTCTAAAAATTAGCAAGGAGAGATAAGAAAGCCTACCTCAGTGATCAATGCAAAGAAATAGAGGGAAAAAATAGAATCGGAAAGACTAGAGATCTCTTCAAGAAAATTAGAGACACCAAGAGAACATTTTGTGCAAAGATGGGCACAGTAAAGGACAAAAACGGTAGGGACCTAACAGAAGCAGAAGATACTAAGAAGAGGTGGCAAGAATACACAGAAGAACTGTACAAAAAAGATCTTCATGACCCAGATAACCACGATGGTGTGGTCACTCACCTAGAGCCAGACATCCTGGANTTAGAGACACCAAGAGAACATTTTGTGCAAAGATGGGCACAGTAAAGGACAAAAACGGTAGGGACCTAACAGAAGCAGAAGATACTAAGAAGAGGTGGCAAGAATACACAGAAGAACTGTACAAAAAAGATCTTCATGACCCAGATAACCACGATGGTGTGGTCACTCACCTAGAGCCAGACATCCTGGAATGTGAAGTCAAGGGGGCCTTAGGAAGCATCACTACGAACAAAGCTAGTGGAGGTGATGGAATTCCAGTTGAGCTATTTCAAATCCTGAAAGATGATGCTCTGAAAGTGCTGTGCTCGATATGCCAGCAAATTTGGGAAACTCAGCAGTGACCACAGGCCTGGAAAAGGTCAGTTTTCATTCCAATCCCAAAGAAAGACAATGCCAAAGAATGCTCAAACTACCGCACAATTGCATTCATCTCACACGTTAGCAACATAATGCTTAAAATTCTCCAAGTCAGGCTTCAACAGTACGTGAACCGTGAACTTTTAGATGTTCAAGGTGGATTTAGAAAAGTCAGACGAACCAGAGATCAAACTGCCAACATCTGTTGGATCATTGAAAAAGCAAGGGTTTCAGAAAAAACATCTACTTCTGCTTTATTGACTAACCCCAAACCTTTGACTGTGTGGCTCACAACAAACTGTGGGAAATTCTGAAAGAGATGGGAATACCAGACCACCTTACCTGTCTCCTAAGAAATCTGTACGCAGGTCAAGAAGCAACAGTTAGAATTGGACATAGAACAACAGACTGGTTCCAAATTGGGAAAGGGGTACTTCAAGGCTGTGTATTGTCACCATGCTTATTTAACTTATATGCAGACTACATCATGTGAAATGCTGGGCTGGTTGAAGCACAAGCTGGTATCAAGATTGCTGGGAGAAATATCAATAATTTCAGATATGCAGATGACACCACTCATGTCAAAAAGCGAAGAAGAACTAAAGAGCCTCTTGATGAAAGTGAAAAAGGCTCTCGCTTAAATGTTTTCCCAATCTAAGACTAGCACCAGATGGATGGAGACGGATTGGCATGCTGCCAGCCAAGATTTTTTGATAGATTGTAAACAGAAGAAGCTGAATCACATGATTAAAAAGTAGACCACAATTTCCTTTTACAGACATTTCCATAAGTCATGGGCTTCATCTTTTTCAATCAGAGAACAGAATCCTCCAATTGTCAATGTCATTATAATACTAATAGTCTAGCTCTACAACGTTTGATCTGATGGGGGCATGGGAAGGATGGACTTTCTCTTTCTCTCTCCTCTGTTTTTCCATGGAATGGGACAGTGTGTTGTCCCTACTGGACTTCACATACTGCTGCATTATATATAGCCCTTGCCTTTTTCTATGCTTTTCCAATCATCTTCAAGATTCCTGTGTTTCTCAGTCCAGCAGAGGGACCTTCCAGACATCCCTAAACTTAGACTAAATGACTAGTTGTCTCCTCTGCCCAATTGTAAAATAGCAGATTAATTACTTTTTTTAAGGCATTTATTTTTCTGGCCTTTAAACCATTTGTTGAATCACACAGAGAATCCCATCTTGGATATGCTGATTCAAAATGTTGCAGCTCGTGTAAATGCTATTAATGGTCATTTCCAAGAAGTACAATCAAAAGATTTTCTGTCAAAACACTATAGCACTCTCCCTGGCAATCATGATCTATCTTTCTAGTTCACTTGTTCAAATCCATCTAATATGAATGCCCTTTAACCCAAGATCCTCAATCTATTAACCTCTCCACTCAAATTCTATCAACAGTTCCCTCACACTGTCACTTTCTCTCTTGTTCATCTGGGATTCCATCATCCATTTCTGTAATCATTTTCAGTATCTCTGGTTCCTTGTGAGAAATCCTACCGGGAGCTGCATAAAAATGGTTGTAGATTAGGGGAAGAATAGAGGTAGATACCAATGTAGATTTAAATGTCAAGCACATAACACTCTATTTGATGGAAGAATATTTGAATTGGCTAGCTATCTTTCCAATAAATCCTATCATCAAGTCTTCCTTTGGGTCCTCTGAGGCCCCAAGGTGAAGCCGCCATATTCCTCTCTTCTGTATCACCTGAACCAGATGAATTTATCTTCCTCAGCACACACCACCGCTCAGAGAGTTCACCTGTATGTAGCTGGATGTGCCTCCCTCTGCTTGGTGTACCCTTCAGAGAAGGAAACACGGATTACCCATCTGTATATTCCCATGTCTAGCCCCAAGCTTGGTAAATAGGGCCCTCGATAAGGGTTTATTGGATGAATGGATGAATCAACGAATTAACACACGACTTCTTTTTTCTCCCCTGCAGAAACAGCAAAATAAAACACGTTTGATGAAATGAGGATAACTCATCTGAGTGTATGTGTTTATAGGTGCTTATCATCACTACTTAACAAGGGCTATTTAATTTTAACAAGCATAGCATAAAAGGGCTATTCTGAAACAGCCAGCTGTATCTTACAGGACTCCTAAACAAACCAAAATCTATCACAGGATTTGAATGCAAACTGGAGAGGAAATTAAAATGTAAAACATGAAACAGCTGTTTGATTAGCTTTTACAATAGACCTTGGACCCAGGCAATATTCATTTCTTATCTAGATGGGCAAAAATAATCATAGAAAATGGTTTGCCACAGGACTATTCTTTTTTCTTTTCTGTGCTGAAACACACAGAATGATTTAGTTAATGATATCAAACTTCTAGAAGCACAGGATAATGGTATTCAAAAAATTTTTAATTTTAAATACCTAGTAAACAGCAGAAGGCATAAAGCATTCATTGCAAAAGTGGTTAGCCTGCATGTTATAGAGAGCAAGAAGAGCAAGAATTACATGCCACCACTGAAATTTTATGAAACTAAAGAACATTTACAAAATCTAGTACCTACAACTTTATTAAATTACAACTCTGAACTGGTGAAGATCCCTGGTTTTCTTTGTGTTGTGTCAAAGACGGAAAAATACTGGCTTCCTAGAGAAGTAACTAAGAAGCCCATTATTAAAATTTTACCTTAAATTGACAAAACTTTCTTGAAGTAACAATTTTGTGATCATTACCAAATGCCTTAAAATGATTCCTAACCCTTATGTCTAGGAATTTCCTAAAGAAGTAATCAGAATTATGCACAAAGGTTTAGGTACAAGGATATTCACAATAACTTTGTTTAAAATAGATATTTGGAAACAACACAAATGTTCAGCAATAGAAGATTGGTAAGTAAATACAATCTAATATAAAGTTATTAATACTGTATAGAAGAGAATTTAAGACATGGTTAAACATTCATAATATGTTGTTATTTATGTTAAAAAAGACTACCAGTGAGTATGGTAAATCCAGTAGATGATTTGCAAACAGAAAATACAGGTGACAATTTTAACAGTGGCTTTTTTGGTAGGAATCAATTATAGACTATTTTTGTTTTCTTTCTGCTCCTTTCTATAATTTACACATTTTTACAATAAGTATGTATTCCTCATACTCACATTATTAAAAGACATTCCTACCTCTCCAAAAAAAACTCCTTAAGCTGTAAATAACCAAGAAGGAATGTGATTTCATCTTTCATTTACACCAGTGGCCTGTCTTTCTAAAAACTCTCGAGGGAACTTTGGTTATTAATTTGATTATTAACTCTTTACCCGAAGTTATCTGAAAGGGGGCTGTGTTGGATAACAAAATTTTTCCAAAGTTGCTTTAATGTAAAAAACAGGAAAATAACCCAAAAAGTTAGATAGAATTAAACATGACTATAAACACACAATTTAAAACAGAAACACGACTAGGATCACAGGAATAAAAAAAATACAAAAGATGAGGTCAGGATTCCAAATTCACGATAAATGAATCATTGGAAATGTCTGCGAGATAAATTAAAAGGGGGGTGGTGTTTAGGTTGGAAGGAGAGCAAATAAAACTAAAGACCTAGAAGGACACTTTCAGCATTGTGCAATTCTGACAAATGTGGGGGTATTTTTTTTAAGTTTATAACAAGTTTTTAAGACTGCTTGAGGTACAAGGTGCAAATAGATGCTTCTCAAAATGAATGAACATACAAGTCATTATATATATTAAAAGCAGTATGTACATGTCAATCCCAAACTCCCTAACTATCCCTTTCCCCCAGCCTTCTCCCCCATGTGTGTTTAGTCGCTCAGTCGTGTCCAGCTCTTTGTGGCCCCACAGACTGTAGCCCATCAGGCTCCTCTGTCTATGGAATATCACTGGAGTGAGTTGCCATTACCTCTTCCAGGGAATCTTCCCGACCTAGGGGTCAAACCTGTTTCTCTTGTGTCTCCTGCATTGGCAGGCGGATTCTTCACCACTAGTTTCCTTCTCTAAGTGTGGCAGTCGGCTTCTGCTTTATAAATATGTTCATTTGCATCATTTTTTTAGATTAAATGTTGATGCTGATGATGAGTCCAGAGTGAAAGTGACCCAGGTAAGAGATGACTAACATAAGATCAAGAATGTAAACTTCTGACTTAAAATGGAAATTAACCAGAATATGACATTTAAGATGCCATTAAACAGAGACTCTGGTAACATAACTAACATTTGAAAGGTCAAACTTTGACCTCGCTTTCTGATTCTGCCCTCTCTCTCACAAAACAACCGGTTTCAGTGAAAACTCTTACATTACAAAATAGGATGAACTATTCACTTTGTGTTTGAGATTGCTCAAGATGTGTGTTTGTCATTTAGTAAGCTGGGTCATAACCCTTAGGGAGAAAATCTCTTTGATCTTATTTGTTCAAAAAAGGAAAATTTTAAATACAATCAAGTCCTTCCATTTCAACTATGAAACTTCAGGGGGAAAATACTAATTAATTTTTGTGATACCTCTCTTCTAGGTGTTTTCTCAGTAAAACAGAAGAACCTCTTCCCATTCTTGCCTCCCCTCACTTTCTCTTGCAATCTGCTTTGAGCTTCAGGATAACTCAATTCATTATAATCAGCTAATCACCTCTCAACCTATTCCTGAATTATTACCCATCTCTTGGTTTCTTTGGCTCTAGGGCTGCCCTCTTTCACAACTGCCCATCTTATCTTTTTAGCAAAAACTGTCAATGCTCCCTTAGTTCCAACCACTGAAAAACGTAACAAACTCACTTTGCTTTTCAACATTTCATTGCTTGATGCTGCCCTCCTCCTTCCAAATTTATTACCCATATCTCCATAGCTTACTATCTTAGACTTATTACACTTTTTGCCTTCTTATAAATAGAAATATCACCTGTAAACTGGAGCCTATGGCCTTATGATTTATATTATTCCTCTCATCTTTAAAACCTCTCTTTCTCTACCAACCCCAAACCTTGACTGTTCTTCAGGAACTGTTCCAATTTCACACCTCTAAGAAGAACTTCTCCAATTCCTGGGGTTTTCTGTGATTTACTTGGGTCCCACAATTATTTATTACTTCTAGTCATTTCTTATTGCCTATATGTGCTGGGCTTGTGTCTGCAATTGCATTTTAAGTTTTCTGAGAGTAAAAACTTTTTCTTACAGAAGACTTTCTGTACCTCCCTTAAGTAAACTGACAGATGACGACTTGAGATCATGGCTTACAGATCTTCATTTTCTGTAGTACTTTGTTTACTGAGTTAAACAAAGAGACTCAACATGGATCCATTTTGTAAACTTGAATGTAAAAACAGTGCATTTAAAATGTTAGTCATTTTTATCTTCCACATAGCATCATTTGGTCAGGTTCTTGTTCCAACTGCCCTTTCTCCTAAAGCTGAGGGTTCATCCTCCAGAACAGGGACTTTATTCACTGGAAAACCAGGTGCTGTCACTGGTAGATAAAACTAAAGATGCTTCCGTCTTCAGTCATCAATGACTCTATTAGAGCAAAAATTTTTTTCTGTACCATGTGGCATGCAGGATTTTTGTTCCCCTACCAGGGGTTGGAGCCATGCCCCTCTGAAGCAAAAGCAGAGTCCTAACCACTGGACAACCAAGAAATTCCTTAGAACATGTTTTTAGCTCAGAAGAGATTTATGGGATTTGGATGGTCAAAATCAGGAAAAAATTTTATACCATTATCAAGGGAATTACTGATTTCTAGTCAGTGAAAGTCACTCAGTCTTGTCCGACTCTTTGTGACCCCATGGAATAGTCCATGGAATTCTTCAGGCCAGAATACTGGAGTGGGTAATCATTCCCTTCTCCAGGCGGTGGCTAAATGGGTTCAGTCGTGTCCGACTCTGTGCAACTCCATAGACAGCAGCCCACCAGGCTCCTCTGTCCCTGGGATTCTCCAGGCAAGAATACTGGAGTGGGTTGCCATTTCCTTCTCCAGTGCATGAAAGTGAAAAGTGAAAGTGAAGTCGCTCAGTTGTGTCCAACTCTTCGAGACCCCATGGACTGTAGCCTACCAACCTCCTCTGTCCATGGGATTTTTCAGGCAAGAGTACTAGAGTGGGTTGCCATTGCCTTCTCCACTCCCTTCTCCAGGGGATCTTCTCAACCCAGGGATTGAACCCAGGTCTCCCACATTGCAGGCAGATTCTTTACCAGCTGAGCCACCAGGGAAGCCCCAAAATACTAGAGTGGGTAGTGTATCCCTTCTCCAGGGGATCTTCCTGACTCAGGAATCAAACCAGGGTCTCCTACATTGCAGGCAGATTCTTTACCAGCTGAGCTACTGGAGACACCCTTAAAAAGCTAAGCCCAAGAAGCCTGGGGTCCTTGCAAAATGATAATGCTGTATTTTCACATGAGGAAATTTCCAAAGTATTCTATTATGGGGACAAAAACCCTCATCCTGAACATGGTCTCTCCATTTGGCTCGGTTTTGGGGACCTAGAAGTGTATTCAATCTTGTACATTTCCAAGATCCCCTCAGTTAAGCCCTCCCTGCTGACTTGTAAAAATAGCAGAGTTAACATGATTGAGCATCCTAGGAACATCACTCCACTTAATAAGTGAATATCTAGAGGCTGAGGAAGTAGGTAACTAACCGAAGCTATACAGTTAGGGACACAGGTAGGATCTAAAGCCAACTGTTAGGCTCCTAGGGTTTTTGCATTTAACTTCTGTGTTATCCTGCTTCCTCCAGGAAGCAAAAAGTTAGTCCCATCCTTCCAATAGATCTCTGGTTGTAAGGCTTACCTTCTCTGAGCCCAAAGCCTGAGAAGACCCACAATCTTGATCAAGGGATTCTATCAATTTAATTCAATTTCTGGAGGCTAAGGCAAGCTGGGTTCTTTGCTAAACACCAGAGATAGGGAGATACATTGTACAAAGTCTTTGATTTTGAGCAGCCTATGATCAGGTGAATGTTCACGGATGCTTAAACAAGTAATTTAAACATGGTAAGTGAGATCCAGTAATAGACACACACACGGAACACTGCTAAGACTATATGTATGAAGTGAAAGTGAAGTTGCTCAGTCGTGTCTGACTCTTTGTGACCCCATAGACTGTCGCCTACCAGGCTCCTCTGTCCATGAGATTTTCCAGGCAATAGTACTGGAGTGGATTGCCATTTCCTTCTCCAGGGGATCTTCCCAACCCAGGGCTCGAACCTGGGTCTCCAGCATTGTAAACAGACACTTTACCATCTGAGCCACCAGGGAAGTCAAGACTATATGTATAATGGCCATCAAATCCAAAGATGAAAGAATAAATCAGCTGCTTTAATGATTTATACATTTTTGTCAATAAACATACAGATGGGCTCTGACTCAAATTTATCCTGTGAACTTGATGAGATAATTTAGTTTCTAACTTATGNCAGCATTGTAAACAGACACTTTACCATCTGAGCCACCAGGGAAGTCAAGACTATATGTATAATGGCCATCAAATCCAAAGATGAAAGAATAAATCAGCTGCTTTAATGATTTATACATTTTTGTCAATAAACATACAGATGGGCTCTGACTCAAATTTATCCTGTGAACTTGATGAGATAATTTAGTTTCTAACTTATGTCTCTAATATTTTGGGCTTCAGTGGCATTTTCATGTTCTAGTGACACAATAAAGTCAATAAAATGTTCCAGTATCAAGCATTTCTCCAGATATCAGTAATGACAACAAATGTTGCTATCACCGAATTCTAATGTTTGTACATTTCTTTATTCTTGTCAAGATTCAAAGTCTATATGCACATGCCCTTAACTGACGTACACTGAATTAGAACTTCTGCATTTTAAATAACATTTAGAATTAGGTAATATTGAATTATTGCAGGTGGCAAGGTCATAGTATAATGTCACCTGGGACACCTGGGACAAATGAAACGTGTACAGTAGCACATCACTCTGAATTGGAACTCACACTAATTTTAGTTTCATCTTTGGATTTGATGGCCATTATATATATAGTCTTAACACCTGGGACAAACTTTTAGAATGAGTTCCTCCTCCTGGGGGAGGTGGCTAGTGGCTTAGTGGCTGTGAATGTACATGTGCCAACACACACACACACTCATGGAATATTGTTTTATAACAGGGTTGTGTTTCACAGCTCTACTTTCTTGGCTTGTATATGATTTACCAACACAGATGATGGAAGAAACGTAGCAGCTAAACTGAAAGAAAAATCTGAAATTCTAATTATTTTTTGTATATAGTTAAGACAGAAATATGTCAGAGATTCTAAACAGAGAACAGATTTCTACACTAAGAGTTTGAATTCATTTGGTGCCTGGCAGATGCTAATATTAAGATCACCTCACTGTTACTCAATTTAGCATATAGACAGCACTCAAAATGCTGACTCTTCTATTATTATTAAATAATTCATATTATTCAAGAGATAAATAATAGCCCCACTTATTATTTCTTATAATTAAGATGGGTGTCAGGTGGCTGAAATGGAGACCAGATCAGAAAGGGAATAGCAGCCAGGCTGGGGTAGTGATGGAATACAGATGGAGGGTTTTGAAAATTTCTTCTGATAAGGAACACAATGGGTCTGGTGGCTCTGAAGCCCAGGATAAGCCTGAGTTCTCAGACTGCTCATTGGAGGGACTGAAGGGATGGGGGTGGGGCAGGATGAGGTCAGAATGATGCCTGTATGGATCCATATAAATGCTTATAAATGCCTCACAGCAAGAAAAATGACTGGTCAGTAAAGAGGAAGACCTGATTACAGAGATGCCTGCTTCTGCTCCCACATATTAAAAAACCCTAGAAGCTAAAAAAAAAGGATGTCTTTTCCAAAAAGACAAGCTGTCTTTTTAGTGCAAGCTGTGGTCATAATGGCCTCTTGTGTACAGTCCTTAACGTGCATTCTTTCTATTCCTAGCAACAAGTTCTTGGCCAGTAACGGCCCTGGGAAGCTCATTTTAAAAGGCAGCTGAAGAACAGAGAGGTGAGGGAAATTTTACGGTGACACAATAGCTAAGTATAGGAAACAGAATTCATAACGAGTCTGTTTGACGTCTGATCTATGCTCTTTTAACATTGCATACTGCCTCTTTATAGCCTGACTTTGGGATATACAGATTTCCAAGCACTTCCATCCAATTGCCATTTCTTAGAACATTCAGGTGGGCTATAGGCATCCAGGGAAGTTCTCCATCTTTCTTTATTAAAGGTGAGGCGGGGGCTTTGCCATTAACACACAGGCCTAATCTGCCTATCACATCCCTCAACTCATGATGCCCTGTGGGCCCTCTCTGATGCACACTGCCTAGGCTAGTCCCTCCAGCCTGCAGCAGGCTTGCCCCCCTGGCCCTTCTGGCTGGACAGATCACCTTCCAGGTGTTGATTACCACTTGGAAGGCTGACTTTGACTCTTCAAGGCTGTTAGCCCAGTGCCTGCAACCCTCAGATGGCCAAATCACTTCTCTGAAGCCTGGAAAAAAAAAGTCTCCTTTCTGTTTCAAGTTTCCCTTTTTTAGCTTGTATTTTGAGGCTTGAGCAAGAGCCATTCCAGAATTGCAAAAGATAGTTTCCATGGTTCTACCAAACCAAACATTAAAATCGAGACTCAGAACAGAAGCCGTATGCTGTTGTCCAGCTCCATGTGGGAAATGCCATTACTCTGCCAAGTCCCCAGAGATGACCTGCTCCTTGGGTGAAAGAGATGTCAGCAGGTGCGCGTTTATATGCTACACGCATTTCCCAAAACAAAAAGCTGTTCTACAGTTGCTTTGGAATTTTTCAAACACTAAAAAAAAAAAAAAAAAGGTTATATATTAACCATCTCTGCTTATGCCAAAGAGAGTGATTAAAATTTGCTGACAGCTTCGAAAACTATCAGAGAACTACCAGAATGGCCCAAGCTTAATAATTAACAAAGTTAACTGCATCAGTCACCAACTAATCCTAAAATTCTGATTTTACCATTTTTCCCTTACTCAATAAGATTTGGCAGGACATGCAATAGGGTCAGGAGTAAGTGGATGTGAATTTCAGATGCAATCAACTGCTGTTTTGTGGGGATAATGTTAAAATTTGTTCATTTAACACATTTATTGAGTGCTAACTAAGCCAGGCAGAGCTCTGGAGCTGGAGTTTGGGGGTTCTCCAGGAGACATAGAAACACTTCCCAGGGCTCCAGGGGCTTATAGTCTAGTGGAGGAGAAAATAATTGAACAAGAAATGACACTAATATGTGAACAATTAAAAACTCAAGATGGCAGAGGAGAGTTAAACAAAGACATCTCAACGCATTTGGAGGGATTTGGGAAGGCTGCCCCCGGTAAATGACATATGAGCTAAGATTTGAAATTAACCAAGTGTTTTTCCGGAGAAGGCAATGGCACTCCATTCCAGTACTCTTGCCTGGAAAATCCCATGGACGGAGGAGCCTGGTAGGCTGCAGTCCATGGGGTCGCTAAGAGTCGGATATGACTGAGTGACTTCACCTTCCCTTTTCACTTTCATGCATTGGAGAAGGAAATGGCAACCCACTCCAGTGTTCTTGCCTGGAGAATCCCAGGGACGGGGGAGCCTGGTGGGCTGCCGTCAATGGGGTCACACAGAGTCGGACACGACTGAAGCGGCTTAGCAGCAGCAAGTGTTTTTCAGTTTCTCAGTTTCCTCATCTCCCTCACCAAACTATAAAGACTGAAATATCTTCCTCCCAGTGGAGGAGGTGAGCACCCCCTCAACCAGTTCCATCCTAGGCATCCTCTCTTCTCTCTCCACTCTTGATTTGGGTCATTTCACAGACTTCAGGGGCTTCAACTAAAACATCTCTGTCACACAAATCTGTCAGCCCAACCTGTTCTTTGCACTCGCAGCTGCTAGACATCTCTCCCTGGATGTTCTATCAGCACCTTCAATTCTAGATGCTCCATCTTTCCCCAAACCTGCTCTTCTGCACTTTCCTCTTTTTGTACATCATATTCCTGTTCACTTGACATATCACTTTGTGAATGAAAAATCATTAGTTGACAGTGTGTGTGCTAAGTCACTCAGTCATGTCTGACTCTTTGTGACCCTATCCTCTGTCCATGGGATTCTCCAGGCAAGAATGCTGGAGTGGGTTGTCACGCTCTCCTCCAGGAGATCTTCCTGACCCAGGGATCGAATCTGCATCTCTTATGTCTCCTGCATTGGCAAGTGGGTTCTTTACCACTAGCACTACCTGGGAAGCCCCCCAAATTAGCCACTCAGTCATGTCTAACTCTTTGTGACCAAATGCACTGTAGCCCGCCAGGCCCCTCTGTCCATGGGATTTCCTAGGTAAGAATACTAGAGTGGGAAGCCATTCCCTTCTCCAGGGAATCTTCCTGACCCAGGGATTGAACCTGGGTCTCCTACATTGTAGGTGGATTCTGTACCATCTGAGCCACCAGGCAGCTAAATCTGTGGGTGATGACATACAAGGCTACCTACAATTCATCCCAACCCACGTTTGTAGCTTGGTCTCCCACAGGTCCCCCTCAATTCTCCACACTGAAGTTCTTTCTTTTCTTTTTTTTTTTTTTAAAGAATTTATCCTGTGGACTATTTTAAAAGTCTTAGTTGAATTTGTTACAACATTGCTTCTGTTTTATTTTTTGGGGTTTTTTTTGCCTTGAGGCATGTGGGATCTTAGCTCCCCGACCAGGGATTGAACCTGCAACCCCCTGCATTGGAAGGCCAAGTCTTAAACCACTGAAACACCAAGGAAGTCCCTGGCCTAAAGTTTTTATCTTTCCTAAGCACAAGAATATCTCACATATTTGTGATGTAAGCTATTCTTTAGCTTCAGATACTTTCTTCATCCAGTCTCCTGGTGAATTAATATCCATTCCTTAAGATCTACTTCACCATCCCTCTGAAGTCTGCTTGAATATTCTCAGGCAGAGTCCAACATTCACCTAGAGTTCAACATTCACCTTGCCTATAACCTTCAGTAGGAGGTCCTATGAAAAGGCATATATCATAGGTCATTAGTATCACTCATTCATGACTCTGCCTCCCACATCAGCTTGTGAGTACTCCAGGGGCAATGGCTCTGACTAATTCATCTTTCCTTCCCTTTGGGATAGGATGTGGGACAGAAAGCAAATGTTCCTTGAATGAATGGATAATGAACTAATGAATGGACCTCTCTTGTGGCACCTACCACTTTCTACCTTGTATTGTCTTTGTCTGGATACCTCATCTCTTTTCTTTGACAAATCTCCTGGGATGAAAAAAAAATGTGATCTAGTTTTGCATCTTCAACCACAGCCGGCCCTAATGTGTACTGTTTGAATAAATGAGCAAAACTCTCGTAATCCCTTGTGTCATACATATATCAGACTTTGCAAAGCCATTTTCACACACATTGCTTCACCTACCTTTTAGAATGATCTTGTAATCTAGCTATGACTAGTTGGTGTTATCCTCATATAGCAGATAAAGCAATTGAGTAAGGCCTTGGAACCCTGCTTTCTCAGTTTTTAGAATAATGCTTATTTCATGTGACATTCTTGAGAAAAGGCAGATCTACTCACCAGCCCCTTGTTTGGAGAGTTTGGGAGTCAAAAGCAGAGATTCACCACTGCTGTAAAAAATAGCTAAATCCTTATCTATCTTTCCAGTATGAGTCTTACATGAATAATTTGAGTGAGCGTGAAGGTTTGGAGAATGAATCAGGAAAAAAAAACAAAATAAAGGGGAAAAGAAAAATTGGAACACGTTAGACATAGTTTGGGTAACAAAAGGACTTTGAAGGTCTAGAAAGAGGGGTTTCCTCTTCCATAAGATGAGAGTGCTGTGCAAGGCAGCATGGACACGCACCGAGTTCCTCTAGGAGAGATGATGTCTAAAATACTGAATGAAAAAGCCAAAGCCCACCACAGCATGCTGTTGTACTTAAAGCATCTGTAGCTCTGTGCGCAGAGCTTGGCATGGGTGAGCTCAGGGAGGGAGTGGGGGACCCGGCAAACAGAAGGGATAGCCTGAGGTCTGACTCAAAGGTGAGGAAAGCTGGAATGGAGGCATGGCATCCAACAGCCAGCACCTTGCTTTCTTCACTTGCCACAAGAGGATCTGAGGGCCTCTGTCCTGCCCACCCCCCAAGGAGCAAGTTGGAGGCCGGGCTCCTGACATCTGGTTAGGACAACACAGTGGTGGATTTTGGAGGTGTCCTCATTATTGCTCAAGTACCAGGAGGTCCTGGGGGTCAGACCAAAGCATTCTCAGGGGTCTGTGATTCAGGCTGTTCTGGAAGCATCACTTAATATTCCACTGCCCCCTCCCCATAGGATCTGCCTGACTCTCTTCAGAGGGTGGGTTCCCCAGCTGATCCCATCCATCTTCTGGCGTCTGTTTCTCGAGGCCCAGTGCCACTTCCCTTCCCCGTGGCTATGAGGGTACTTTCTGTCCTCCATCCTTTCTAAGCCTTTTGGCCACCCTCCACCGAGTGTTGGGGGGAGGAGAAGAAGGAGCAGAGGGAGAGGAGACATTCGACAAGAAGGCATTTGACAAGAAGGCCCTGCAGCCACAGGTAGACCCATGGCAATTGTGGAATCAGAAAGAATTGGGTCAAAAGGGTCGATACCCCAGGGTCCAATCCCATCTTTTTGAACCGGAAGCTGTTCAAGGTCGTTTTCCTGGTTCCAGAATAACAACACGTGGTCCATGCCTGCTCCGGGTGAGGGTGTAGAGTGTCCAGGTCGGGCTGGAGCAAAAGGACTGACCTTTGCTTGGGGCAAGCGAGTGACCTTTATGCCACCCCTAGTGTCCCAGGGACGGGGGAGCCTGGTGGGCTGCCGTCTATGGGGTTGCACAGAGTCGAACATGACTGAAGTGACTTAGCTGCAGCAGTAAGAGTCTCTCCCCTGCCTGTTTTCTCACCACCACCACCTTCCCCGCCCCCCCACCCCCACCCCGGCGCTTTGAAAATTCCAGCAGTCTCAGGCTTGGCAGCTGTCCGGGGCAGAAGTTCAAAGTCTAGCCCCAGACCTTCAAAAGACATCCTCCGGCTTCTGTCCGAGGAGGGGAGGGAGCCACCAAATCCTTCTCCCCCTGAGGAAGGATTCTGTGTGCGACGCTTGGGACCCTTTAGATCCCCTCCTGCGCACGGAGAGTCTAGGGGCTCCGGGGGACACCCCGCCGCATGGCCACCCGGCGTGCCTCCCGGGGCGGCCACTTGTCGGAGCCCAGGGAGGGGGAAAGAGGGCGCGCAGCCGCCACTGACCTGAGATGCCGCCCCCCACCACGACCACGTCGCATTTGCTGCTCATGTTGCTCGCCCCTCTCCGGGCCACCCGGGTGCCAGCTGCTTCGGTGTCTGGATCTCGGCCCCCGCCCGCAGCGCTGCCCCCGCGCACTAGCGCCTCCACGGAGCGCCTATATTGGCGGCCCAGGGCTTCGGGTCGCGGAGCCCCGCCCCCTCGCCCGCCTACGCGCCAGCGGGGCTGGAGCGCACCGCCCTCGTTCCCGCCCGGAGGTCTGTGGCTCAAACCTGGGGAGGGCGGACGCTATGGCAGAAAGATCACCCAGGGCCCCCAAGAGTCCATCCCTGGGGCCACCACTCCCCGTTGGCCTTATGCACTGCGCGGCATTTTCCCATTAGCTTCCCTGGTGCTCTGTTCAGCTCGGGGGCTGGGAGGATGGCAGATCGGGATGTCCTCCTTCAGCACCTCAAATGACTGCCTGGAATGGAGCCTAGAGAAGCGCAAACATAATGTGAAGGCTTTTCTGGTACCAGGCACCGTCCTCAGCATTTTACATGCATAATTCCAGTTAAACCTTACAACAACCCATTTTATGGATGAGGGAAGTAAGATAAAGTCATTAAGGAGGAGCAAAGACAAGAGAAAGAGAAATAACAATTTCCCGAGGGCCAGGAAGATTCCAAGCCCTACCTTGATCTGCTACCCAGGATTGTCATTATCTTGGCATTGTTCTTGAATGGGAAATAGATGGGAAGAGAATGGAAACAGTGACAGACTTTACTTTCTTGAGCTCGAAAGTCACTGCAGATGGTGACTGAAGCCAAGAGATTAAATGATGCTTGCTCCTTGGAAGAAAAGCTCTGATCAAACTACATACCATATTAAAAAGCAGAGACATTACTTTGCCAACAACAGTCCATCTAGTAGCTATGGTTTTTCCAGTAGTCATGTATGGATGTGAGAGTTGGACCATATACCTGAGTGCCAAAGAATTGATGCTTTTTTTTTTTTGGGGTATAGCAGTGTTTTATTAAAGAATAAAAAGGGACAGAGAAAGCTTCTGACATAGACATCAGAAGGGGGACAGAGAGTGCCCCTTCACTAGTGTTAGCAAGGGAGTTATATACTTTTTAATTAATTATTACAATAAATCAAAAGAATGTCTCAAAGTTGTAAAGATCTTACTAGATCCACTCTCATAATTTACATTTTAAGATAACAGGATTAGCCAGAAGGCTCTCAGGAGGAGAAACTGTCCTCAAGCAGGATAGTTGTTGTTATATAATCCTTAGTACAGAGTTCAAACTGAGTTATTTGTTGTGTAATCATCAGTTCCGGGCTTAAAGAAAAAAACATTTTATGTGACTAAGACTAAGGAATGTAGAGGGAAAAAAAAGATGTTTGCCCTTTCCTCCTCTTTGAGAATTCCAGACCCCTATCTCCTCAAGAGCCCCAGACTCCTTTCTCCTTGAGGACCCTGGACTTCTTATCAACCTACCTAGGAAATTACTCTCTCATTTCCCCCTTTTCTTTTAGGAGAATTATGTTGAAAAGGGAAAGGGGCATCATTCTCATTCCATAACTACTTCCTGCTGTTGAAGGGCATCATCCCAAAATTGTTGAGGCAACATGTTCTCCTAACCCTCATATTGAGGGTTTCTGATCCAGAGGCCCCAAGTAATAGTTGGAGGAGACTAGGAGCCTGGACAATCATTTGTAACCTAAAAGCCTTCACACAGTTAGAAACAAACCCCGTTATATAGTTACAGATGTAAGGTGAAATAGTCATTAAATCAAGTTAAAACCTAATCAAAATTAAAAGTTACATTATGTCCATAGAACCCTCTTACACTGTTGGTGGGAATGCAAACTAGTACAGCCATTATGGAAAACAGTGTGGATATTCCTTTAAAAATTGCAAATAGAACTGTCATATGACCCAGCAATCTCACTGCTGGGCATATACACCGAGGAAACCAGAATTGAAAGAGACACATGTACCCCAATGTTCATCGCAGCACTATTTATAATAGCCAGGACATGGCAGCAACCTAGATGCCCATCAGCAGATGAATGGATAAGAAAGCTGTGGTACATATACACGATGGAGTATTACCCAGCCATTAAAAAGAATACATTTGAAGCAGTTCTAATGAGACGGATGAAACTGGAGCCGATTATACAGAGTGAAGTAAGCCAGAAAGAAAAACACCAATACAGTATACTAACACATATATATGAAATTTAGAAACATGGTAATGATAACCCTGTATGTGAGACAGCAAAAGAGACACAGATGTATAGAATGGACTTTTGGACTTTGAGGGATGATTTGGGAGAATGGCACTGAAACATGTATACTATCATGTAAGAAAAGAATCGCCAGTCTATGTTCGATACAGGATACAGGATGCTTGGGACTGGTGCATGGGGGTGATCCAGAGAGTTGATGTGGGGTAGGAGGTGGGGGGGGGTGTTCAAGATTGGGAACTTGTGTACACCTGAGACGGAAAAAAATAAATAAATAAATAAAAATAAAAACCTAATCAAAATTAAAAGTTACATTATGTCCATAGTTACATCAGTCTATCTTAGGATTGCTAGATGTCATCAGATCAATAAGAGGTGTCACATATGATTGTTGTTGGTAAAGGTATTCACAGAGCTGAAGAAAGTCCTTTCCTTGAAGTGGAGAAACCCACCATGGGAAGCTTTCAATTGATGAGGAGGTTGAAAAGCTGAAAGCTGACTCAAATAATTAGTTCTAAGGTTTTAGGACAGTCCCTTCTTCTTAGGGGCAGTTCAAGCCCTCATTAAAGCTATAGGTAAAGCTTTAAACTGTCTTGTGTTTCCTGAATTAGCTTACACTGATGTCTTTTAATAATGTCATTAGCCTTTTCAACTTTTTCTGAAGATTGGGGTTTTCAGAAACAGTGTAAGTGATATTCTATTCCTAGAGCTTTCAATATCCCTTGAATTATAGCAGCTTTAAAGATGGAGCATCTTCGCTCTGACCTTTAGAGTTTAAGATCCCACTTACATCGAGAAGTCAGTACAGTAAAATTTTGCCCATTAGTAAACTTATGAGCTTTAGGCATTAGCAAAACAATAGTAACAATTACCCTTAAGCAAGGTGGCCATAGCCTGTTTTTTTTTAATTTTTATTTTTTAGTTTGTTTTGGTTTATAATACTGTATTCGTTTTGCTATACATTGACATGAATCAGCCACGAGTGTACATGAGCTCCCAATCCCGACCCCCCTCCCCCCTCCTGCCCCACACCATCTCTCTGGATCATCCCCATGCATCAGTCCCAAGCATCCTGCATCCTGCATCGAACCTAAACCGGTGATTCATTTCACTTATGATATCATACATGTTACAATTTGGATTTTTTGTTTTTTGTTTTTTGTTTTCAGTAACAAACTCTGATCCTGTGGGCAAGCTCAAAGTGGGAGCCTGCAAGAGAGTAGTTTGAAAAGCCTTAAAAGCCTTTTGAGTCTCTGGGGACCAAACCAGCTAGTGGGTTTGCACTTGCTGAGTCTCAGTTATAAGTTTATATAAAGGCTGGGCAAGTCCCTATAATCTGGAATCCAAATGCAACAATAGCCTGTAATGCTCAAGAATACTCTCAATTGTCTTAAAATCATAGGTAGAGGATGATCTAACATAGGTTTAACTCTAGAAAGCATCCTTCAAGTAGATGATTGAAAAATATTTTGCTTTTTTAGGAATTTCAGACAATAACGTATAACGATTAAACACTTATTATTTGTATATCTTGAACAAGTCTCCATTTATCATTTGACTTATTTATACCCAAAATAGGAGTGTTGTATGGACTGTTACAGGGAATTAATAACCCCTGTTCCTTTAACTCTTCAATGATGGGTTTTAACCTTTCCTTACTTAACACTCAGGCTTAAATGGATACTGCTTTTGATGTGAAAATAGGTGAGGGTCATTGAGCCTGATGGCGACAGAAACAGTATTTTGTGCTTGACCCACAGTTTTTCCATCAGCTCACACTTTAGGATTTACATTTTGTTCAATTAAAAGAGCAGGTTCCATATTTATGAAAACAGAGGCCTGGACCTTGCTCAGTATATCCCTACCCAGAGTGGGTGAGGGAGACTCTGGCAAGGTTAGAAACTCGAGAAAATAGCACAAAGTCCCAGTTTCAGGTTAAAGGATGACTGAAGTAATAGCATTTGGGTTGTCCAGACAGCCTGCCTCATTATGGTAGTGGATCAGGAGGAAAGCAGACCAGGGGCTTTAGTGAGCAGAAAGTTGCCCCAGTGTCCAAAAGAAAATCAACGGGGCCTTGATAGGCCCTCCACAGTTATTAATACCTGGAGTTCCTCAGGTGTTATTAGAATAAGGGCTTGTGTGGGGACTCCTGGGCACCTTCAGTCCCAATTGTCTTGAGATTCCACCTCTGGGGCCTACACCTCGGAGGGCAGTCTCTTCTCCAGTATGGTCCTTTGCAGACTTGACATGGAGCCAGGGGCAGCTTAGGATGCCTGAGGGCAATCTTGCTTGAGATGCCCCCTCCTTTCCACAGTAATAACAAGTCCATCCCTTTTCACCTGGGTTCTTCTAGACATTTTCCCTCAGGCTGTTTCAGAGTAGATCTAACTGTCGTTGTTGGGGCTTCAGTCTATTGTCTGGTTCTTTTTTCCTCCTTGTATTCTCTACCATAATATACTGTCTGGGCCAGCTGTAACAGTTTTTTTAAAGACTGATTTGGTCCAAATTCCTGTTTTTGTAACGTACAGCAAGTATTTGGAGCCAACTGAGTGATCTATCTTTTAAGATCCTTTCTCCCTCTGAACTTTCTGGATCAACACCAGTAAACTTGCAGAGAGCCTCATGTAGTCTATCTAGGAATTTACCAGGAGTTTCTTCTCTCCCTGTTCTATGTTAACCAACTTAGCATAGTCTAAAGTCTCTCGATGTGCACTCATGTGAGTCCTTCAAGACTACACCTGACAAACTGGCTCTGTTATAGGAACTGCTTGGCTCCCAGCAGGGAGGAGGGCTATTTCGTGTTTCCTCTTTCCCCTTATCTCACGTGCAAGCCATTCATCTCCAAAAGTAGTAGCTTCTCCCAAAACTCAAATTTTCGAGTCAGGAGTCAGTGTCTGTCCCAAGTAAGCATCCCTCCAAGTAAGGTCATAATGTAAAGTTAGTACCGTAAAGTCTCTGTGTACTTTTTGGATCCTCTCGATAGTCTCGACCATAATATTTCTGCTGAGACTGAGGCAATCCCTCCCGGAAAGGTGCCCTTATTCTCAGTCTGTTCAGTTGGGAGCCCCAGATACAGGGGCAAAGTAAGAGAACAGGAGGCAGCTGAAGGTTTCACACCCAAATTTGCACCCTTAAGACATAAGTCTTGCATGTCTCACAGAGAAATAAAGAGTAACAGATATGACACTTTTACCCACTTCTCTTGTTTTCTACAGAACTGGTCTAGTTGTAAAACAGTAATAATTGAGATCCTTCAACAGGTCAGCATTCCCCATCTTCCCAAGGATATCGTGGCCATTCAATATCACAGAAGATCAAGCATGTCTTTTTAAATTCTGGGGATCAAACTTGTCCCAGTTTTTTTTTTAATACATTGCAAAGGAGTGGTTCTGAAACTGTTAGCTCCCATCTGTAAGAGACAAAAAAGTGGCATCCACAGCTGTGGCTTCTTTCCACTGGAGGCATCCCTCCCTGCTCTACATGGGGGCAGAGACAGACTTTCCACTGAAGCTTTCCTCCCTGGTTGGTCTTAGTCCGTCCCTTACTGATGCAGGCGCCTTACTTGTTCCTCTCGGTTCTACTATCGAGGTGGGGTGGAGAGGCACCAGAGGCAGACCTGATGGCATCCCAAACTGATTGAGTTTCATACCACCAAGACCTTCGATTTGATTTGTTCTTTTCTCTGGTGCGACCCAGAGTGTAACAGAGTAGCTTTCCCAGAAATGGTTCCTAAGCTAGGCCTCCTAGGGGAAGCATCCATCTTTACGTGTGTCTGTGCACATTCCTGAGTACAGTCCTGACCACAGTAGAAGCGGTGAGTCATAAAGGGATGAACAACAACCAAGATGTCCCTTCTCTGAGAGTCGCCACACCAGTATATGTGAGAGCAAAAGAATTAGTGAAGGGTCACCCAGGGAGGAAAAGTGATTTTTCATCCTCAAACTATTAGCGCCAATCCTTTCAGTGCATTTCCACAGATTCCACAAAAGGGTTATTTATCTAAGGAGTTGAGACAAAAGCCACCAGAGAGCCTCCTCTGATCCACTAACGGCACTACCAAAGGAAGAAGCCGCTGTACTTCCAACCTGGGATTCTCGACCTATGTTTTTAGAAACCTCATGCTCTCTAGCAGTGCATTCATCCATATGGTTTGGAGGCACAACTATGACAAGGACTCACTTTCAGGTCACTGGCCCCTGAGGTAGGCAGCCAAGAGAGACGCTGCTGAAGCTAGAATTCCACCTCATTCCCAAACGTGCTTCTAGCAAGTCTGGGTGTCACGTGACTATTCCAAGCTTGAGGTCTAAGAAGTACACAGTAATGGCAGGGATCACAAGTTCCTCAGAAATCCATGATCTGACACACTCGGTTAGTACTTCTAATTCCCCACACAATTATGAAATGGTCAAAGAGACCAGGAAAAGATGACCAAGAAAGGAAAGTCCACTTGCTTTGCCTATTTCTGGCTTCTCCCCTCACAGGGATGTTGGGTGTCTCTTGGCATTGGCATGTCTGTATAACAAGGCTCCCCTTGTTGGGACTGCCTTCAGTCATTAGGAGGCACTGCAAAACCGCAGAGCAGGACTCATCACTTGCTTCACACGGGGCATGTTATTCATTCACACAAGCACACTGTAGAGTTAGTAAAGTAAAGCAGAAAAATGCGTATACTGAGAAAGCAGAGATGCTAGAGCTCTGAGTGTTCTTACCTTGTCCTGAAGACCCCAGATGAGCCCCCAAGATGACAGCTTACAGTGAATAGTTTCGGATTTGTGATCTCCGAAGAAGATTTAACTTCAGGACAAGGGACTAGGCCTGATCACTCAAGAGCTTTTGTATAGCAGTTTTATTAAAGCATAAAAAAAGACAGAAAGCTTCTGACATAGACATCAGGAGGGGGACAGAGAGTGTCCCAAATTGATGACTTTGAACTGTGATATTGGAGAAGACTCTTGAGAGTCCCTTGGACTGCAAGGAGATCCAACCAGTCCATCCTAAAGGAAATCAGTCCTGAATATTCATTGGAAGGACTGATGCTGAAGCTGAAACTCCAATACTTTGGCCACCTGATGTGAAAACCTGACTCACTAGAAAAGACACTGATGCTGGGAAAGATTGAAGGCAAGAGGAGAAGGGGATGATAGAGAATGAGATGATTGGATGGCATCACCGACTGGATGGACATGAGTTTGAGGAAGCTCCAGGAGTTGGTGATGGACAGGCAAGCTTGGCAGGCTGCATTCCATGGGGTTGCAAAGAGTCAGACATGACTGAGCGACAGAAATGAACTGAACTGAACTGAACTTGAATGGGATCGTTAATCCTGCTCATGGGCTTCCCAGGTGGTTCAGTGGAAAAGAATACACCTACTAGTGTAGGAGACACATGAGACATGGGTTTGACCCCTGGGTTGGGGAGATCCCCTGTAAAAGGAAATGGCAACCCACCGCAGCATTCTTGCCTGGAGAATCCTATGGACAGAGGAGTCTGGCGGGCTACAGTCCATGGGGTTGCAAAGAGTCGGACACAACTGAAGCGACTGAGCATGGCACAAATCCCGCTCATCCTCCTTCTGGATACCCACTCTGTCCCTATTCTCCCCGCCCTGAATCCCCCAGTGAACTCAAGCAGGCTCTTTCCTAGTATTGCAAATGCAACACATAAAGGTTATCTTAAAAAATCTCATGTTTGCAAGTGATCAAAACAGACAACTGCTCCTGGAGCAACCCAGAGTGTCCCCACTGGAAGATGTTGAGGCAGGAGGCCAGGAAATTGGTGATGTCCAGGCAAGATTTTGGAGGGGCAGAGTGGAATTCAGAGCCCTCCTTGAAGCAGCAAGGGGGAATTAGCTATGAACTTGGGATATGGGTTTTGCCAAAGTAGGGTGATTCAGCAAGATGACAGGTGTTTAAGCTGAAGTAGTAAAATAGAGGTGTATTTCTTCAGACCACTCGAAAAGCCACCTCTGAGAACCAAAAACAGAAAGAAGCAGTGTAGGGTGGCTTTTCAAGAACTAATTGAGAAGTTTTTCTGTTCAGAATAGGTAAGCCGGCGGTCTGGTAAGGGGCTGGCTCCAGGTCTGGTGAATTGATGAGAGCCTGAAGTGAGCCCCTATCTTATCACACCCTAGTCCCTATATCCACTTGCTGCCAAAGAATCCTGAGTTTCTTCTGATCTCAGACTTGCTGTTGTTCACTTGCTCAGTCGTGTGTCTCTTTGCAACCCCATGGACTCCAGCACATCAGGCCTCCCTGTCCTTCAGTAATCCCCGGAGTTTGCTCCAATTCATGTGCATTGAGTCAGTGATGCCATCCAACCATCTCATCCTCTGTCATCCCCTTCTCCTCCCGCCCTCAATCTTTCCAGCAACAGGGTCTTTTCAAATGAGTCAGCTCTTTACATCAGGTGGCCAAAGTATTGGAGCTTCAGCTTCAGCATCAGTCCTTCCAATGAATATTCAGGGTTGATTTCCTTTAGGATGGACTGGTTTGATTTCCTTGCTGTCCAAGAGACTCTCAAGATTCTTCTCCAGCACCACAGTTTGAAAGCATCAATAACAACAGTGAAATATTAACAAGGAATAAAATTGTGGGAAGCATTGTGTGTATGTGTGTGTGCAAGCATGTTTCTCTTCCCAAGTAGATAATAAATTCCTACAGGAAGAGATCATGCATTATCTTTTATTCATCCATTCCAAAACAATTTGTTGAGCACCAACTTTGTGTCAGTCACTGTGCTCCTCATTGGAAATATGCTCTTATCAATAAGAAGTTATGCTAATCCTAGGAAAAAACAAATATGAAAACAGACAATTACCATGAGCCTAATTCATGTTCCAATAGATATGATCCTCAGCATCTATAACCAAGAAGCACAGAGGAATGCTGTTTGCCCTGAGCAGTGTTTATCTGCCTTTTCCAACTTGATGAAATCTGTGTTTCTTTCATCAATTAAAATGAACTTACTTTCTTTTCATTTTTTTATTAGAAGCCTGCCAAAGAGATAAACTGTCCTTATTACTTCTTTCTTGCTGTCTGACTTTTCATTAACAGATATCTCAGTGAGTCTCCTATGTAATGCTACAGGAGGTTTCAATAAAGAGGCAGACTGTGCAGAGCAGAATTCACCAGATATTATCTATGTTGTACATTTCACTTTTTTTTGAATGCTGAAAGCTTGACAAGGGATAGAAAATTTGTTTTAAAATTAGATCCTTTAGAGTTTACCAGTTTCTTTTCCCCAATTTCTCTGTTAACTTTTTTTTGAAACATAGATGGAAGGATCAAATGATGAAAGAGTCTCAGCCATGCCTTCTCTGTAACAATGTTAAATAAGAATTTTAACAACTTTTAGCAATGGTTAAATGTTATAGGACCTCTGGTTCTGCCCAGTGAAAAATCTGTCATCGGTTTGGATCCTAATCTGAGAGTGTCCAAATCCTCTCCTTGGGGACAACAAAAAGACAGTAGGGGACCTTTCATTGGGCCAAGACTTTACTTTTGGCTTCAAGGACTTACTTTAGAGGGGAATCATATCCTCAAACAGCCAGAGTCGAGGGAGCCCAGTTGCAATCCAAATCAAAGCCCTTCATNTGGATCCTAATCTGAGAGTGTCCAAATCCTCTCCTTGGGGACAACAAAAAGACAGTAGGGGACCTTTCATTGGGCCAAGACTTTACTTTTGGCTTCAAGGACTTACTTTAGAGGGGAATCATATCCTCAAACAGCCAGAGTCGAGGGAGCCCAGTTGCAATCCAAATCAAAGCCCTTCATGGGGGCACTGGGCTACAAGCTTGAGATCCAACTCAAAAGTCCAAATGCTGGTTTAAGATGCCAAAGGCCAAGGGACTGGTCATGAATTGGATCAAAGTACAGTTGGCAGGGTACAAGGCAAAAAACAGGTGGGTCTTCATGACTTCCCTTAATAGGCAGGCAGTGAGATGGATGCTCTGAGCTGGCCCATCGACACAAGATTGAGAGGGAAGAGAAAAGACTCTTCCTGCTCAAAGAACCGAAGGATGGCTCTTTCCTCCATGACCTTATTGCCACAACAGAGAAGGATGGCACAAAGGGGCACAACAGACAGAGGCAGGCCCCAGAACACATGGTCTCAGGCCAAAGCTACCAAGCAACAAGGCTTCAGAAAAACAGAGGTCATACCTAGACATGTTGCAGAGTCAGATGAAGAAAAACAACTCTTATCTGCAACCTAAGTGCTAAACCAACTGGACCAAAGTGATGTGTTTTTTTTTTAACAGTGACTGCATGTTGAGACTATTTCCAGAAATCATAATAAAGTTTCCTAAACAAGGGTGATAATCAGAAGACAAGGATTGTAGGGGACCCACAGAGGAAGAGCAAACTGCAAAATATTCAGCTCAGGAAGAAGAGAAGCTCAGAACATTTCCCAAGAACACAGTTAAGTGTTTTCACCAATTCTTTGGGGGAAGAAGAAATCAGAAATGAGTATTGGAGCCCCAACTCCAATAACTATTAGAGTATTGTTTTATATATGCTAGCTATTGGTTATTCAATAAAGTTATTTTCAATTAATTATTCTTTATATGATTCTCATTTCATACTGTGAGGCCATGGATGCAGAATGAACACTGGCTATCTTTATGTAGTGCTGCATTAAGTAATCTCTCCATGCTTTCACTTTTTTTTCAATATGTACTTATTTGACTCCACCAGCTCTTAGTTGCAACATATAGGATCTTTAGTTGTGGGTGGCATGTGGGTTCTAGCTCCCTGACCAGGGATTGAACTTAGGCCCCCTGCATTGGGAGTACAGTGTATTAGCCACTGGACCACCAGGAAAGTCTGCCATGTTTTCTTATAAATAAGACATTTGTGTTACTTATAAGAAATGGACTCCAGAGGATGATTGCAATCAAGTCTGGCAATCATGATAATTAGATGAGAAGAAGAGCTACCCTTATGGATGGTTACCACAGCAAGACATGTTCCTGGTGAGGACAGTTACACATTATAAAATGATGTTAATAGCTGGGGTTTGCATTGACTTGAACTCTTCTCAATAGTAGACATTCACTTTATATGAAATAATTGAAATCAAGGTATTAAAGAAGGAAAAATTATTCTTCACTATGGATGCTGTGACTTTTAGGAATTTAAACCATGAATAACTGTAAAGATNTTATACACATCTAGATGTGTATAAGAGACAGGGTTTGCATTGACTTGAACTCTTCTCAATAGTAGACATTCACTTTATATGAAATAATTGAAATCAAGGTATTAAAGAAGGAAAAATTATTCTTCACTATGGATGCTGTGACTTTTAGGAATTTAAACCATGAATAACTGTAAAGATAAGTGAAACAGGAATTGGGCAATCTACTGCAAAAACCTGAAATGTATTACAAAAGGTAGAAAACCTGAGCATACCTCTGATATATAACCTATAGTAATATATTGAATATAATAATAGAACTACATATTGCTGTTTTAGTTGCTCAGTCATGTCTGACTCTTTTACAACTCCATTGGCTGTAGCCCACCAGGTTCCTCTATCCATGGGATTTCTCTAGGCAAGAATACCAGAGTGGGTTGCCAGTTCCACCTCCAGGGTGTCTTCCTGACCCAGGGATCAAACTCACATCCCTTGAGTCTCCTTGTGTTGGCAGGCAGATTCTTTACTGCTGAGCCACCTGGGAAGCCCAGAGCTATATATTACTTATATGTATGTTAATGTAGTCTATATTAATTAATTATGTATTATCACTATTCACATACAATAATATATCTTAAGTAGACAGAACACAAGTAATTAAAATGGGTGTTTGACAGCTCATCCTCTTGTCTGTGGCAGATTGCAGAGCTGTAGCTGAGGATGTAGCGGCAAAGCTGAGCTCTACGGAAGATGTACATAACATCATCATGTTTTTAAATTCAGGCACCCACATCTACAAGGAAGAAAAATATTCCACATGAGAGGGAAAACTAGAGACACTGCAAGAAGTTACTGTCCCTCAGGAATATAGTGGTATCATACTGAGACTGAGATAATTTTCTTCAAGGACAGAGAGTAAAGCATGAGGCTGAGGGTACCATGTCTAATCCCACAGGATTGAGGAGTCTGTGCTCACAGATCAAGTCAAACCCTACAGCCTGGGTCACGGTCTAAATTACTAACGAAGCAGATTCTGAAATAGAGATGTTCAAAGATAAACTGAGGAGCATTAAAAGTTTCAGGAGTTTATCTGAGCAAAAATCTTTTCCAGTGGTGTGCTTAGTCACTCAGTCGTGTCTGACTCTTGGCGACCCCGTGAATTGTAGCCCTTCAGGCTCCTCTGTCCATGGGAATTCTCCAGGCTAGAATACTGGAGTGGGTTGCCATTTCCTCCTCCTGGGGATCTTCCTGACCCAGGGATCGAACCCAGGTCTCCTGCATTGCAGACGGATTGTTTACCATCTGAGCCACCAGGGAAGCCAAACTGAAAGTGATTGGAGGCATTCAGTGCTAAAGGCAAGGCTTTTTCACACAGCAGAGAAGAAAGCAAAGCAAGGAAATCATTCAATTAGCTAGAGATTAAGCAGTTGCCTATCTGGGAAAACCTAGCTGGCTGTTTATGACTGGTTGTTCCTAAGTTTCCATTTCTCAGATACATGTGCATGAACTGGGTTAGGTATCAGTTTGCTCACATAGGCTAGCAAAGCATCAGAGTTTTTCATCACTTTGAGGTTAGTGAGCAGATTTATTAGGGAGTGCTCTCAGGATCTAGGATCGCTGAAGGGAAAGGAAGGGAGCAGGAAGCTGAAAAAGTTGACCTGTAATTCAGTCCCACTGGAAGGTTTGGCCAACTGCGCAGGGAATTCTGGGACTGGACCGCCCCTATAGACTTGTATTATCTTCGGAGCAGGCCTTTGAACTCTTGCCTTGATTCTCTGCTGGTTTGGGGCTGCCTGGGGATGGTGACATGACTTTTAACAGCTGAGGCAACCCCTAAAGGAGGCTGACAGATTTTACTGGGATCTGTTAAATTTATAAAATTAACTTGGGAAAAACCAATGTTTCCATGACATTGACTCTTTTTATCCAAGCACATGAGATATTTTTCTACTTAATCAAGTATAATTTTGTATATTTCCAAACCGTTTTGTAATTTTTTTCCACATAGGTTTTCGATGTATGGTGTTAATTTTATGCCTAGATTTTTTTTCTATTGTGAATGAGGTCTTTGGTTTTATTATATCTTTGAATATTTCATTTCTATTGTTTTATTGAGATTTTGCATGTGTGCTAAGTCGCTTCAGTCACGTCCGACTCTTTGCGACCCTATGGACTGTAGCCTGCCAGGCTCCTCTGTCCATGGGATTTCCCGGGCAAGAATACTGGAGTGGGTTGCCATGCCCTCCTCCAGGGGTTCTTTCCAGCCCAGGGATTGAACCTGCATCTCCTGCACTGGCAGGCAGATTCTTTACCACTGAACCACCTGGGAAGCCCTCACCTCTACCATGTGCTGTGCTTAGTTGCTTCGGTTGTGTCTGACTCTTTGCAACCCCGTGAACTGTAATCCACCAGGATCCTCTGTCCACAGGGATTCTCCAGGCAAGAATACTGGAGTAGGTTGCCATGCCCTCCTCCAGGGGTTTTTTCCAGCTCAAGGATTGAACCTGCATCTCCTGTATCTCCTGCATTGGCAGGAGGATTCTTTACCGCTGAGCCATCTGAGAAACCCTGTATCTTATTCCTCATCAAATATTCAATGTATTTCCCTTACTATGTACAACAAGATGGACTCATGGATTCTTATTTTATTCAATAGACTCTAATCCACTACTATATTTATTTTGATGTTCAAATTGTCTGTGAATTGGGGTGCCCCTTCAAGATGACTTCTTTGTCTTTCTGATATGTCATCCCAAAGATGGAGCTATTAATAAATGGCACTTAAATAACTAGATAGCCATAAAGCAAAAGATAAAATTGAATACATATCTCACATTATATACCAGGATATATTCTAAACAGATCAATTTAAATGTAAATGATTAGACTATACAAGTGCTCAAAAAAATACTTGATAAACTAGCAATAGGGAAAACTTTTCTAACAATGACTCAGATACAAAAATATTAAGAGAAAAAATGAGAAAATGTCCTATGTCAAAGCCCTTTCCTCATTGTGATGATATTTAAATGTAGGGCTTTGGGGAGGTAGTTAGGTTTAGACAAGGTCATGAGGGTGGGGCCCTAATGATGGGATTAGTGCCTTCATTAGAAAGAGACACCCAAACCCTCTAGTGCTCTCTCCCTCTCCTCTCTCTCTCACTCTCCCCTGCCCACTCCCTTTGCCAAGTGAGAAGGCAGAGGGAATGAGAAGGTGGCCAAGTACAAGGCAAGAAGCCTCACCACAACTAGACCAGACTGGCATGCTGATCTCAGATTTCCAAGCCTCCAAACATGAGAAATTTCTGTTGTTTAAGCCACCGAGTGTATGATACTTTGTTATGGCAGATTAATGCACAATGTCAGGATTTTTCTTTCTCCTCTACTCTTAGCCCTTTTCAGGTACCTTCTTCTGAGTCGTTTGACTGAAGCCCCATGTACCTTCTGTGTTACTGCTGCTTGATTTTTTTTTTTCCCCTCTTGATCTGCTGCCATTTGGTTTCTCCAGTTTTCTGAACCTAGCTAGCTGCTTTGATGAAGTCTCGTATCCTACTAGAAATAGTGCATTTTCTCTTTCAGCAAATCAAATGACCCATTAGCTCTTCCTTGATATATCTTACACCCATAAAAAAACCTTGCAGTAGAAACATCTTCAAATTTTACTGTGATTTCTCTAATAACAAAAGCCTGACTTTAGGTAGATATTTTGGAGGTGTTTGCTTTAAATTGGAAAATGTTAGCTAAAGCATTTGTACGACAAAGCCAACAAAGCTCAACTAAATCCTTTACACATTTTCTGAAAGAAACTACGTGACAAAGACCATGATCTTTCTTTGGTTCTTTGTGTATCACTTGGAAGAAGCTCTCTATCCCAAAGTCCTAAACCACAGTCTCATATTCTTCATATTATTAACCACTTATTCACAGATATCCAGCCATGTGAAGTATAATTATTATTATACTATGAATCCCAGAAGGCTCTGCAATTCTGGAATGTTTTCTAAATTGTCCAGTGAAGAGATTAAACTGTGCTCACTATAAAAGAAACAAGAGACTCAACCAAATGCAATGTGTAGATTTGTTTGGATCTTGGTTAGAGTAAA
>SJYA01004031.1:1496203-1506454 GCA_006410615.1 Neotragus moschatus | reverse complement strand
GAGTAAACCAATTATATCTAGGGGACAGATGGAGAAATTTGACTATGGATTGGCTGCTAGATTATATTAAGCAATTATTGTTCATTTTGATATATGTGATAAGGGCATAGTGGTTATATAAAAATACCTTATCAATTAGAGATGCATACTAAATATTTAGAGTGTAAAACAGTGTAATATTTAAGATTTGCTTTAAAATACACTAGGAGAAAATAGAAAATAGTGACAGATGTAAATAAAATAAGACTGGCAAAGTAGTGACAGATATTGANAGGATACAGGATGCTTGGGGATGGGATGGGGAGAGAGGTGGGAGAGGGATTCAGGATGGGGAACACATGTATAGCTGTGGTGGATTCATGTCAATGTATGGCAAAACCAATACAATATTGTAAAGTAATTAGCCTCCAATTAAAATAAATAAATTTATATTAAAAATTATTTTATTGAAGTACAGTTGATTTACAATGTTGTGTCAACCTCTGCTGTACAGCAATGTACAATGTGTATATATATATATATAAATTCCTCTTCATATTCTTTTGCAATATGGTTTATCACTCGATATTGAATATAATTCCCTGTGCTATACAGTAAAATCTTGTTGTCCGAATAAACTTTTAAAATATAAGGGTGAAACATCCCTGGTGGCTCAGGGTAAAAAGCCTGCAATGTGGGAGACCTGGGTTCTATCCCTGGTTTGGGAAGATCCCTTGAAGGGGCGCATGGCAATCCACTCCAGTATTCTTGCCTGGAACCCAAAAGGTGTTCTGTACGACATTTGCAACACACTCATACTGAAAACATTAGACGGTGTTTATCCAAAATTCAAATTTAATTGGATGGCCCATAGCTTATTTGGCAACTCTAGCCCCAAAAAGATATTTTGTTATGATTCAGAAGGAGAAATCAATATCAAAAAAGTCAATTTGAGAGTAAAAAGTCGCAAGATATAATTATTAAATTGTGGGTTGTAATGAAAGGGAAGTGTTAGCAGAGGTTAGAATTCCTCCAGCAAAGAGTTACTCAAGGAACTCTGTCTTTGGGGGTTTTTTCGATGTCCCCCGCCCTTGGCATAGTGGTAGAGATGTTCTCTAGATTCTCAGTGTGTGTAATGAACGAACAAGTAAATGAATACACCCATGAGTGTTAGGGAACTTGAGGTGAGTCTTGAAGGAAGACCAAGATCTATAGGTAAAAAGCAGCAGAGAGAAGGCGTGAACTAATCTTGGCAGGAGTCTGAGCAGGAGGAGCTGTTCAAAAGAAAAATTTTCATTGCAGTGGTTCTCAATCACTTTTTGACTGAGAAAGACTTCCACAGAGAAAAAGATTTTATAACTGTTGATAAAACTACTCATTGCACTTTCCAGTGGGAACAGAACTAGTGCAACAAAATTCAATAAAAGTCTATGGAATTGTATGTGATCAGAAACACTAAAAATTTACATTTTTAGGTATGTTTACAGCTTTGCAGAGAACCCTTGTCACTCATTAGTGGTTTAAGGATTGTGTTTTGGGAAATGTCTAACTAGAATATAGGTGTTAAGTTTCTTGACTCCGAACACTGAAAAGTGAGAGACTAAATCTTAAATCTCTAATATTTTGATATGAAAGTGTTAATAGAACAGCATACTCTCTGGCCTGGCAGACTTCAAATGCATTTTTATAAGTCTTTTAAAATAATCTGAGACCAAGAAGGAACATGATTTAGATTCTGAAATTGCTTCAGGCTAGATCGGCGTTTCCCAACCTCTGCCTAGTTGACCCTTTGGACGGGACAATTCTTTGTTATAGTGGCTCTCTTGAGCATTGCAGGATGCTTGGCAGGACTCCTGGTGTCATGGTCAATGTTCTGTGTCAAACTGACTGGCCACAGAGTGTCCAGATTAAACATTATTTCTGGGTGTGTCTATGAGAGTGTTTTTGGGTGAGATCAGCATGTGAATCTGTGGACTAAGTAAAGCAGATTGCTCTCTCCAATGTAAGTGGGCAACGTGCAATCCACTGGCCTAAATAGAACAAAAGGTGAAGGAAGGAGGGAGGAATTTGCCCCTCTTGTTTCCTGCCTGCCTGCTTGACTTTGAACCTCTCATCTGATCTTTACCAGCCCTAAGACTGGAATTTAAACCATTGATTGATTCTTCTGGTTCTCAGGCTTTCCGATTTGGAGAGAATCACATTTTTTGGTTTTCCTGGGTTGCCGTCTTGCAAATGGCAGATCAGATTGTGGGACTTCTCACCCTTCACAATGGTGTGAGCCAATTCCTCATCATCTATGTATCTCCATCCTACTGGTTGTTTCTCTGGAGAACCCTAAATGATACACCAGGCTTCTACCCACTGGATACCAGTAGCACCACCACTGCTCTCCCCTTCCCCACCATTTGCATGCAACAAACAAAAATGTCTCTAGACATTGCCAAATGTCCCCTGGTGGGGGCAGGGGGGACCAGCCCCTGTTGAAAACCATTGGTCTAGATGAAAGCACCTTGCACTGATTGAATTGGATATCTAACAAGTCTCTAATGTAATTCTTTTCCTATCCAACTGAGACAAATCAGGGACAATTTGAGCAAATAAAGCCTATGCATTTGAAAAGCTCATTTCTAAGATGAATAAAAGTGCTGCCAGACATGAATACATGATGATGAAAAGGCAAATGATGAATTGTATCCATTAGGATCACACACGTTCACTTCAAAGATCTTGACATCAGCCGTCCTGGGTTGACCTCATCAGACTTGCTCATTAAAATAAGTGCATCATCAAGATTATTCTCCTGTTGCCAAAAATTAAAAAAAAAAAATAAGTGCATCTGAAAATGAAAGGGAAATCATTACTGGCTAATTATAGAGATGATTACCTTTAATAAATGCTTCTATATCTACAATTTGGGGGGGGGGCGGAAATTGCCCATGATAAAGGGAAAAAAGAAAGACCCTTGAAAATCTGGAGGCCCTCCCAAGAGGCATATCTCTTTAGCTGATAAAAACTTCTGTTAATTCAAAAATGCTTGAAAATTTTGCATATTCAAAATTATCCCACCAAAACAGTTGCCATATTGTTCATCTCTGGCTATCTTATCCTAGAGAGTTCATTTCTTCACTTTGACAAACAATTGCTACTGCTAACTACTATTTGGCACTTCCCTGGTGGCTCAGCAGTGAAAAATCTGCCTACCAATGCAGGAGATGAGAGTTTGATCCCTGGGTCAGGAAGAACCCCTGGAGAAGGGAATGGCTACCCACTCTAGTATTCTTGCCTGGAGAATCCCATGAACAGAAGAGCCTGGGGGTAGCGAAGGAGTTAGAGATAACTTAGCAACTAAACAACACAGCCAGCTACTATTTGGAAGTTAATTAAGAACTGATCTCTATGGGAGAGATAAGCAAGATGTATTCATAGCACATTTTTCCTGATTGAAGAAATTTTTCCCTTTAGTGAAGCTAGAAAAAAATCACTTTTTCTAGAAATCTATTAAGTGCAATGGATTAATGGATTCAAAAAAATGGATTAAATGGATGTATACTTTGAATGCATACTGTTTTAGGGAATTATTTACCAAATATTAGAAGAAACTCTTTTATCCTTGTTTTCTTTAAAAAGTAAAACATTGAGTGAAAGTTTTGGAACTCCAAGAGATAATCAGTCAAAGGGATTTTCAGTAAAGTCCCTTAATTTCCTACTCATGGTAATAACCGGATATAGGACTTCTATTTCCAGCAACATGATGTATATAGTAGATGCCCTGAAAATTTTTCCAATACAAAACAGCTGAAAATGCTAGATAAAATATAACAGACATCACATAATGCAAAACAAAAGAAGGCTGACACAAAAGGTCAAGATAGAATGATACTATTTATATGAAATATAAGCAATGGGTAAATCCATAATTACAGAAGGCAGCATAGCAATTGTCAGGGCCTGAGGGGTGGAAAATAAGGAATTAACTGCTGGATGGGTTCAGGGTTTCCCTTAAGGGTGATAAAAATTTATAGAAATAGACATAGGTGGTGATTGCACAACACTATGAATGTACTAAATATCACTAAACTGTACACTTCAAAATGGTTAATTTCATGTATTGTGGGATTTCTCTCAATACAAAACAGAGAGAGATGTAACAAACATCTGTTTACATGTGTGGCCAGGTTAATAATAAAGTGGTAGAGATTTGGAAGGGCTAAAACTTAGGAGGCAGATGGAAATGCAAGTGATCATATGAAACTATAGCTCTAGTGGGGCTATATGATTTTCCTAATGAAGGGAATTGACTTTTAAGGGCAGCACAGGGCAGGAGGCAGTGCTTTGGATACATGCTGTATCAGGTGAGACCACCGGATGAAGCCACAACACTGAAAAGAATGGTTCAGTGAAAGGGTTCATTGGAAACAAGCCACCTGCATGAAAGGTAGAAGAACTTATCTCAGCTTGGGATCTGAATGTGGGGGAAAAAGTTTCTTTCTGAAAAAAACTGTAACAGCAGGTTTCAGTTACAATGAATGCTAGAAATGATGGGGAAAAGTAACAGTTGAAAACATATAATTAAAAGGGATATTGAGCACATTAAACAATTACATAAAATTAAACAGAATGGTGGAAATATAAGGAGTTGAAATGAAAATAATTGGTTAATGCCTTGAAATTAAAGAAGAATGAAAATACTATAAAGGTGATTTTTAAAATTAAAGATCATGTAAAATGAAGAGGTAATCAAAAGGAAGAATTTTTAAATGAATAAATCTTAGAGTCAAAGACCAGAAAATGATGTACTAATCCACAAAAAAAAATAATTTAAAATAGGCTAAGCAGAGTAAGGGGGCTTCCCAGGTGGCTCAGTGATAAAGACTCTACCTGCCAATGCAATAGATGCCAATTCGATCCCTGGGTCAGGAAGATCCCCTGGAGAAGGAAATGGCAATCCACTCCAGTATTCTCGTCTGGGGACTCCCATGGGTAAAGGAGCCTAGTGGGCTACAGTCCCTGGATGTCACAAAAAAGTTGGCCACAACTTAGCAACTAAAGAACAACGATAAAACAAAATAAAGAGTATACAAAACCAGAAATGCCAAGGTACAAATAATTCTAAAATAAAGGATATATATACTCCATCACTGTGAGCAAAAATAACAGCCTCGCAAGCAATAACAAAGTGACTGAGACCTCCTAACTGGGAGTGGCCATACCCCAGAGTGGGAACTGGAAGAGGCCCTCAATGTCAGAGGGACATTGGTGGCAAAGTCCGAATTCCAGAGGTCACAGACATACCTTTGGTTATTTATAAGATGACTTGAAATCCAAGTCACCTCCTCAGTAAAAACACATGCAGACTGGGAGGCAGGAGATAGATAGGCCCCAGACTGAACAGTTTCTCCCCTGTGGACAGGAACTCCATAATAGTAGAAACTCCATAAAAGCAGGATGATGGAGGAGGCTGGGCCCTGTCCAGATAAGAGATAAAAGGCCACATATTCCTCATTCTCGAAATTAAGTAGACCTCCCCAACTACGCTTGCACAAAAGGCTCCTTGGAGGTCAATAAAGGAAGAGGAGTCACCTTATAATGAGTGATGCCAGTTACCCATAGACCTCTTCGCTGGAATCCATCTTGGCTAAGAGATGAGCACGCACACATGGGAGGACCCTGAGACGTACCAAATATGGACTCAGAACCAAGCAAATGAAAATGATCAGTCAAAAGAAACCTGGAATAAATGCCCCCAAAACGTGACTCAAACCACCATGAGGGCACAACCCTCCCTCTGAGTCTGCCCATGTGTTGTATCTACCTACACACACTGTACTCTTTTCTCCCCCTAATAAATACTTGCTTCACTACTTTTCATCTTTGTGGGAATTCTTTTCTGCAAAGCCACAGGGCCAGGGCCTTGTCACTGACTACTGGTCTAGTGGGTAGGGTTTGGTTCTCTCACCTCGACAACCTGACCTCAGTCTCTGGCTGGGAATGGAAATCCTGCTTCAAACCACTGTAGGCCAAGGGCCACTCGAGATTAAGAGTACCACGGATAGGGGCTTTTCCAACATCACACAACTGATAAATGGCAGAACTATGCGCATATGCCTGGGCAAAACTATTACTTCAAAAGTGGGGACAAAGGATGTGCTAGGAGGATTTGAGGCAATGCACCTGAAGGGTCTGATACAATGTTTTCGTCAAGTAGAAGAAAGATCCAGAAGCAGTTGCCTCATGATAAGCAACCAGCTTTCAAGTGAATCTTCAGCTGAATTTAATGCTCTTTCCATTAGCCCATAGCACTTCTGGCCCAGTGACAGCTTCAGTGGGCAGGCAGTTCTTCTTTTTTAATTTTCTTTCTTTCCTTGAGGGGCTTCCCAGGTGGCTCAGACAGTAAAAAAATGGCCTGCAATGCAGGAGACCAGGGTTCAATCCGAGTTGNCTTTCCATTAGCCCATAGCACTTCTGGCCCAGTGACAGCTTCAGTGGGCAGGCAGTTCTTCTTTTTTAATTTTCTTTCTTTCCTTGAGGGGCTTCCCAGGTGGCTCAGACAGTAAAAAAATGGCCTGCAATGCAGGAGACCAGGGTTCAATCCGAGTTGGGAAAATCCCTTGGAGAAGGGAATGGCAACCCACTCCAGTATTCTTGCCTGGAGAATTCCATGGACAGAGCCTGGTGGGCTACAGTCCATGGGGTTGCAAAGAGTTGAACACAACTGAGTGATTAACACTTTCACTTTCTGGTGTACAGCAAAGTGACACTGATAAGTATATATTTTTTTCGATTATGTTTATCACAAGATGTAGAATATAGTTCCCTGTGTTATACAGCAGGACCCTGTTGCTTATCCATTCTATATATAATAGTTTACACCCAGGCAGGTGTTTTACTAACACACCATGTAACCAACCCCAGCTGAGACTCTAGCTGGTGTCTTTAGGTTTCTTCCTTCCCAAGGTCCCTACTTTCCTCTCATATTTGCACAGTGACTGCAGTGATCTGCTCTTTGCATAATGACTTGATAATTCAGTTTCAAGTGTTACTGCAATGGGACTCCTTCAATTCTCCATGGCCTAGACTGGCTCAGTCCCAGCCTGGGTCAGGAATAAGGTGTCACATTTGTACAACCCTGCTAAAGTTACAGAACATTTTCACATGACATTTCTTGTGTAACCTTCACATCAGTCCTGGAGGAATCAAATAGTAAAAGTGACAGGTGCATTCCAGAGGTAGCATAGCAACCAAGTCATAAAATATTAGGATTTCTAACAATGTTCTTTCCTGCTAGATTCTAAATTTTTTTTACAACAATCTGGAGAGATAGCTCTTAGGCCCAAATAACTTTCTTCTTACAAGTTAAAGGTAGGACATTACAATGACCATGTTCTGTCACAGTTGTCATTATTCTTGAGTAAGCAACTGAAATCAATTCTACCTACCTTATGAAACAAAGAATGTGTTGGAAAGATACAGGTTGGTTAACAGAATCAGTGGGAAGACTTATGAACTAGGCTAATAAGTAAACAGGAATCAAAGTTACGGGGTTGGCTAGGTTATGTTTAAGCAGCTTAAATCAATAAAGTCTTATTTCTTACTCAATCCACATGTCCATTATGAGTTGACAAAGGATCTCTGCTCAACATAGTCCCTCAGGGCCCTAGGCTGATAAGGCAGCCACTATCTCAAACCTTGCCAGTAGTCACACCAGAAGGAAAAGATAGCTCTAGCGGGTTGTGTGGGTGTGTGCTCTGTTCCTTAGTCATGTCTGACTCTTTGCAACCCCATGAACTGTAGCCTGCCTGGCTCCTCTGTCCATGTGATTCTCCAGGCAAGAATACTGGAGTGGATTGCCATTTCCTCCTCCAAGGGATCTTCTCAACCCAGGAATTGAACCTATATCTCCTGCAATGGCAGGTGGATTCTTTACTAGGATCCACACTTGACCAATTAAACTCTCAGTCCTGAAGGAACACTCTTCACTTTCACTCCAGTTCATTGGCTATGTGGCTTCACCCAAAAACAAGGCAGCCAGAAAATGAAATTGTACCATGTTTCCAGAGGAAGGAAAGAACTGGAAGTCAATGGCAAATAGTACTCAGGACTGACACAGTCATGCAGAAGGAAAATTCACTGGTTAGCATGTCAACCCTGGGCACTATTAGCCACCATTAGCAATGGCAGAATAAAGCCTAAACTCTCCTTATCATTCATTCTGATTTCCAAACCCTGAATGCATCCTGAATTCAAAGTCCATATCAACTGACTGGGCTTGGGTCACATGACCATGCTTTAGTTGTCAGGACCTGTCTCCCACCATGTTGTTGTATGAATTCAACAGTAGATTCCCCAAATTCAAGGAGGAGGTTTAGATCCTGGGCAATCAAAAGGGAGAAAAATGTCTACTAAGCAACAAATGTCCAATATGCTTGCAGAAGAAAATTTTTAAAAATATATAAAGGACCTTATTTGAAGTGTCTTTTCTATTTGTTCTCCGATTCATTTGCAAATCAGTGCTACATGGGACATTCACTCATATCCATATCCATATATTCATTTAGGCAACAATGTTCACAGAGAGCTCATCTATTTCCAGGCATTCTGAGCACAACAAGATGAATAAGACATGGTCCTCTGGAAGCTTATGTTCCGATAGTAAGATAGACACTAAATAAATAATTGCAATACTCACCTGAAACTAACACAACATTGTAAGTCAACTATACTCCAACAATTTTTTTTTTTAAAAAAAGAAAATACTTTCTCCCATTCTACATATTGTCTTTTCATTTTGTTTATTGTTGCTTCTACTGTACAACAAATTTTTAATTTGATTGTCTCTTGTTTATTTTTGCTTTCATCATTTGAATTTTTGGTGTCACATCTTAAAAAATTATCCCCTAGACCCATGTTGAAGAGTTTTTCTCCTATATCTTCTTCTAGAAATTTTATGGCTACAGTTCCAATTGCATCCTTAATCTATTTCAGTTTTTTTAAAGTGGTATAAGAGAAAGCTCTAATTTTATTATTTGGCATGTGAATATTCAGATGGTAAAGAATCTACCTGCAACACAGGAGACCTGGGTTTGATCTTGGGTAGAAGATCCCGTGGATAAAGGCATGGCAGCGCACTCCTGTATTCTTGCCTGGAGAATCCCCATGGACCGAGGAGCCTGGTGAGCTACAGTCCATGGGGGTTGCAAACAGCTGGACATGGCTGAGCAATGAAGCATACATGCACATTCAGTTTTTCCAATGCTATCGACTGAAGACTGCCTTTTCCCTACTGTGTGTTTTTGGCTCTTTTAAAATCTTACTTGATAATAAAATGTAATAACTGCAATACAGTGTGATGTCTTTATATAGAGATTAATGTTAAAGAATGGTGTTGGCACAAAGTAGAGAGTAATTAACTTTAATAAGGAGGGACTGCATGGTCAGAGACGGTCATTCTGGGAAGATGCTATACAAGTGAGATGCTGCCTTGGAGAAAGATGATTACGGTAGTATATCAGGGGCATAGATGAGCAGATAGAGCTAGGGCTAGAATCCAGGCTGCCAGATTTAACAAATAAAAAAATAGGATGTCCAGTTAAATTTAAATTTCAAATGAACAATAAATACATTTTTTGTGTATGTCCCATACAATATGTGGGACATCTTTACTCTAAAAATTATACCAAAAATTGTTAGGAGAAGGAAATGGCAACCCACTCCATTGTTCTTGCCTGGAGAATCCCAGGGATGGGCGAGTCTGTTGGGCTTACGTCTGTGGGGTCGCACAGAGTAGGGCACGACTGAAGCGACTTAGCAGCAGCAGCAGCAGCAGCAAGACAGATAAATTGTGTGTCTGAATTGTATGTGGCCACCCTAACTGGAACGCTTTCTTACTCACTGTTTAGCATACATTTCAAATGTCCTGAACCCCTTGGTTTGCTTCAATACCTTCTTCCGGGCCCTTCTGGACTCACACATGTGCTTCCATCCTAGCATAGAGAACATTTTTGTGAAGTTATCCTTGGTACTGGGTGAATTGTCATAAAGAATTCCAAGAAATCATATCATAATCTTTGCAAAGCAACACAAAGTTCAAGCAACATAGAAGTTTGACCTTTCAGTGTAAATATATATTTGACATGAAACTTTAGAAAAAAGAATATTTTTCTGTTTCAGAATGCTGACGGAATGATAAGTACATATGAAGAATTAGTGCTTTAGGGGAAAAGCATTATTTAAAAGGTAAGTCATTAGGTAGCTTGGCAATTTCCTTGTTTTGAG
>SJYA01004031.1:1452137-1476827 GCA_006410615.1 Neotragus moschatus | reverse complement strand
CCTTCATGTAGCCCTGAGAAACCACCATTCTACTCTCTGCTTCTATGTGTTTGACTAATTTAGATTCCACATATAGTTTAGTTAGTTAATTGCTCAGTTGTGTCCAACTCTTTGCGACCCCATGGACTGTAGCCCACTAGGATCCTCTGTCCATGGGGATTATCCAGGCAAGAATACTGGAGTGGGTTGCCATGCCCTCTTCCAGAGGATCTTCCCAACCTGAGGATTGAAGCCAGATCTCCTGCATTGCAGGCAGATTCTTTAGCATCTGAGCCAGCAGGGAAGCCCCCACAGACAGGTGAGATAGTGCAAAATTTTTCTGTGTCTGCCGTGTTTCACTTGGCAAGAAGAAACTTCTAAGAGCACAGTTTAATAATGTAGCAAGTGATCTAGAGAGTGATTTGGGAGCAACAGGAATCATCCTAGAATAACCTCCAATCTTCCTTACTTTACCTATGGGTATGGTCATCAATAATAATACCGAAATCATAAAATTTCAGGCACAGACAAAATCTTGAATCTCTTCCTTTCCACCAGCACTTCAGAGTGGGAAACCAAGACCCAGTGAGCTGAAGGAATCTCCTTGAGGTATATCAGAAGCAGGCCTAGAAACCAGATCAGGCTTTGGGGTTCCCAGTTGAACCTTCCCTGATACTATATTTCAAGAGGAGGTGAGAAGGAAGATATCTGCAAAGGTGATAGTGATGCTGCTAAAGAGAAGTCCCATATGTGTAAAGTCTTCTTTTCACCTTGTTCTACAGAGGGACACTGATTTGCCATAGTGTGGTGTTATGGGCTGAATTATGCCCCCATCCCCACTCCCTCAACCTGCCAAATTTGAATGCTGACGTCTTAACCCGCAGCACCTGAGACTGTAACACTATCTGGAGACAAGGTCTTTAAAGAGGTCAGTAAGTTAAAGTGGGATCATTAGAGTAGGTGCTAATCTAATATGACTAGCGTCCTTTTAAGAAGAGGAGGTTAGGAAGCAGACAGCACAAAGTGATCACCATGTAGGGACCCAGCTAGAAAGCGGCCGTCTGCAAACCAAAGAGAGAGACCGCAGAAGGAATTAAACCTGCCAACACCTTGATCTTGAACTTCCAGCCTCCAGTTCTGTGAGGCAGTAAGTTTCTGTTGTTTAAGCCACCAGTCCGTGGTATTTTGCCATGGCAGTCTGAGTAAACTAATATATATGGCAATTTTGTCCTTTTTATGAAAGCAATTAGCCAGTTATTTGCATTGATTCCTCTTGCTTATTAGAACTGGTGCTGATCACTTGTGCCCTTCTCATGGGGAAATCTTTCATGAGTGAAGGCCTGGGAGAAAGGAAAGAAGTGCAAAGATGAATCAACAAAGGAATTCAACCCTAAACAAAGTAGAAGAGGATAGAGAATGAAGTTGGTTAAAAACTGACAGACAATATAGGGAAAATATCACCCTTGTGAGTGAATTTTTTCTTGGGTTTAGGAAAATTTTCTTTTTGTTTACAGAGATTTCAATGTTGATCTAAATGGATTTCCCTCCCTTGAAGCCTTTCACCTGCAACTTCTTTTTTATTTAACTTTAATTAATTTACTTTAGTTGAAGGCTAATTACTTGACAATATTGTGGTGGTTTTTGCCATGCATCAGTATGAATCAGCCATGGGTATAGATGTAGCCCACCATCCTGAATCCCTTCGCACCTCCCTCCCCACCCGTTCCTCTGGGTTGTCCCAGAGCACCAGCATTGGGTACCCTGCTTCCTGCATCGAATTTTCACTGGTCATCTATTTTACATACACCTGCATCTTCTTTATCATTGTATTTAATTACATAATAACTACATTTTGCATTGATTTTATAAGTGGAAAAAACAAGACTTCCATGGTTCAGTGAATATGAAATTATAAAAACTCATCATCATCCTGTACATAACAAATCATATCAACTGAAAATTAGCAAGATATTTATTTTGATCTGCTATGATGTGTCACAAAGAAGCCCATGTCACTTGTGTGCATACAAGCAGCTTTAACCTGCAAGGGAGTGTGTTCTCATTGTGAAAGCGAGTCACTCTTAGACATTCCATTTCACCAATTAACTGAGTGCCTGCCCACTTATTATTTACCTCAAAGAAAAGATTTATGCTGCTGGCTCAAATCAGTATATATTTGTTTTTTAAGATGTTGATTACAGTTTATTTCTTGCTTTATTGTTTGCTCTCTTTCACAAAGGTACTGATGACCTGAGAAAGAAAGGATAAGTAGTGTATACTCAGACAGAGAATTTTTTAAACTTAGAAACCTTTGACAAATAAAGTTACTGCATTTTCAACCTATGTATTTACATGTCCAAGACTAAAAATGCCTGTACTTTTTATTCTCTGTTTATCAATATTTTAGCAAGAAACATCAAGGCCTACAGAATCAAGGTGTTTTTGTAGGGTGTTGTAGATGAACTTTTATTTTTAAATTGTAAGTCTTACCTTATCATCAAATAATTTCTTCATAACTTAGACACAATGCGTATCTCATGGTAACTCTCCAGTAACTGATTATATAAGCCCTGATGGCAAACTTATAATTATGAAGGGGCCTTTTTTTTTCTTTTTCAGACAGATAAAAAGCTTCTGGGATAAGTCTCTCAAGGTTAAGATGTCATATTTCTAGCTTTTTCTTTGAGATCATTTAAATTAAAATTGAAGCTGAAAAACAGTATGTCAAATATTATCTAGTGATTTCAAATACCCTGAGTTCATTAGAACAGCAAAATACTTGCTAAGAATTTATCAGAAACTGAACAAAGTGGTACCGACCAGGCAAAGCAAAGTATGTTTCATATGCAGCTTAATTAAAGAGTAAAAGATTGTGATGATCATATGAATCATATATTTTCAAAAGACAAGTGACAGAGGGAGGGGATATGCGTACATATATAGATGAGTCACTCTGTTGTACAGCAGAAACTAGCACAACATTGTAAAGCAATTATACATTAATTTAAAAAACAACACAAAATTGTCCATAGAAATCTAGGTAGGCCATAATAAATTATAGTAAAAATCCATGCAATTTTAACTTTTGGAAGGTTCTTGAGAGAATGAAGATTTAGTTTGAGTAGAAGTTTGAGTGCCAGGCAATTGTGTGCATGAAATTTAGATTTCATGATGACTCATCAGATGGCTCTATGTAACTTTGGGCTTTAGTTCTTTCACACATGGAAGGAATTACAATTTATTTTCTCACATAAATCTTGGTAAATGTTGGTTTAAAAAAATCAGTCCATCAACCCAAAGTATTTTATTTGGAGCCTTCTAGGCATGTGTGGTCCCTCTGGTTCGTGACTTTTTTCAAAACAGACACAAAGAATGATTAAGAATAAGTCATTCGCATACAAACATGATGAAGTGGTCTTCTTTTCAAAAAGCATTTTAGTTTCCAGAGTTTGGGGACCTAGAATCATGAGACAGAGGAAATACAGTTCCAGTTCCTCAAGAAATGCACCCACTCTCTGGGAGTTAAAAAGAAAATTTTCTTTCTTTTTACCACACAGAGGATACTTTCTTGGCAGACTAAAACACCACCTAACAGCCTTTATTTAATTTTGAATTAAGTGCATTTTGCTGGGAGAATGAGACAAATTAATGACAATATGTCAATTCTCATAGTTATCAAGAAAAGCAGTCGCAACAATTTTAACAGAAATTTTGTCAGAATGTAATATCCGAGGGTTTTTTATTCGCAAAGTCTCTGCTGTCTCTTACAGCTGTGCCATCCAGTTATTCAATCTGTTTACAATTTCTATAAGCATAGGACAGAGATAGACTGGTAGATATAGGTGTGGAACTGTATGGATAACTCTCGTGACAAATTGCTCTGGTTTCAGTTCATATATGATGTGTAAGGATATTATGGAAATAAACCAATTTCCTCTTCCAAAACATTGTCAAAAGCTAAAAGCACAAAAGGTTGTGCTGGCTATCTCACCACCTTCCTCTGACTTCTGAAGCTTTCTTAACCAGCAAACAGTTCTCATACTTCTCTGAGAAACCTATATGTTACTGTATCAGTTCGGTTTTTGCTACACAACAAACTACTCCAAAATTAAATTACTTAAAACTCCTATTATTTAATTTGCAGTTCCGTGGATTGGCAGTTTGGACTGGGACTGGCTTCTGCTGATCTTGACTAGGCTTCCTTATTGGTCAAAGGCGAGGGTCAGTAAACTTTTTTTGTAAAGGGCCAGATGTAACTATCTTGGGTTTTTAAGGCAATAGTATCTCTGTCATGATTATGCAACCCTGCCAGTATAGCACTAAAGCCATAGATAGAAGTGAATGAATGAGCTTGGCTGTTTTCCAATAAAACTTTATTTACAAAAACAGGCAGCTAGCCAGTCAACCTCTGGTCTAGGGTCAGTTGTTTGTCTGCTGTGAGCTGACTGGTCTAGAAGGGCATCAGCTGAAATGATGAATGTTTTTCAAGCTTCTGTTAACATCTTGTTTGCTCACTTCCCATCAACCAAAGCAAATCACCAGGCCAACCCAAATTCAAGAGCTGCAGAAATAGACTACCCCTCTTGATGGGAGGGGAAGTATTTGTGGCCATTTGTGCTCCTTTAGCTTCCAGCCAATGATACTTGACTTATCTAAATGATCTTTGGAAATACATGCTAAGGACCAAAGACACAGCTAAGGCTCATAGTAGCCAGGCATAGACAGGTTGCCTGTGTTGATCTTGAATTCCGCCTCTGCTGGCAGAGATAAAATTCACAAAATCTCCTTGAAGGGTTCTCCTTTCCAGGATTTGGGCAGATGGCCCTGGAGAGATTGCCACCCTGTGCATCTTTTAAAAAACATTTTATTTTATATTGTAGTATAGGTGGCGCCAGTGGTAAACAATCTGCCTGCCAATTCAGGAGACACAAGAGCCATGGGTTCAATCAATCCCTGTGTCAGAGAGATCCCCTGGAGTAAGAAATGGCAACCCACTCCAGTGTTCTTGCCTGGAAAATTCCATGGACAGAGGAGCCTGGCTGGCTACAGTCCATGGGGCAGCAGAGAGTGGGACATGACTGAGTGCACACACACACACACACATAACCGATTAACAGTGCTGTGATAGTTTCAGGTGCACAGCAGATCTACTCAGCCATGCATATACTTGTATCCACACTCTATGCATCTTATGTGTATTAAATGACCAGGTAGGCTAACCTAAGAATGAGAAAGCATCAACAACCACCAACAGCATATCTTTCACCATTAGAACCACTTCTTTGGAGTAAACTATAGGGAAGCACCTGTCCTCAGGGGCATCCAAAGTGCAGTCAGGCCACAGAAAGACCCACTTAAAGCTCTGATTTACTATCTGCCATCTTGCCAAGCACCTTAGAACCCAAAGGGCCCCACTGTGTCTGTCAGCTGCTCTCACACCACACACAGTACTTTCATGTTGTTGTGTAATGGTCTCTTCCTGACTGTTCTATTTGTTCCTTGTCATTGACAGTAGGAGCAGGCCTTATCTACCCAATGTCTACTCAAGGGCCACTCAGAAGTAAATTTAGGGCACAGATGTAAGTACAGCAGAAGGGAGAGAAAGTATAGGCACAGAGGGCACATGCTTAGGAATGTAAATCTTAGAGAAGTCTTGCTCAGGCCTGTTAATGACAACATGAAAACATCTCAAATCAAATGCATACTGTTTCATGACTTGCGTGGAAAAAGCCTTTCATCAGCTGAGTCTCTGCCATCTTATCTGCCCATCTTTAAGAACTTGGCTTACATTCCCTTATTTACTCTTCCTAAGAAGCCCATGGTATACATATTATTGTGCCGATTTTACAGATCAAAAACCCGAGACTCAGAAAAGTTCAGTCCTAGGCCATTCAGCTAGTAAATGACAGAATCAAGATCAAAGCTCAAAACATGTTCTGACAACTCTGCTTCCTCCAAGATGGGTTATATGGGTGTTTCTTCCTTCATATTGTCTCATTCCTTCTTATCAGGCAACATTAACTTTCCAAGTGTTTGACACCCAGACTCTCCTTTACACTTTGGTCTGATGGGTTTTCAAGACTGCAGCGATCATCAGAAACAAATGGTAGTTTGAGTTTGGACCATGACACATGACACACTCTCGTATTCAGAATCTTGTCATCTCTTATTAGAATTAAGAGAGACCCAAAGAAATAGTCCATCTTGTCTGGCCCTGACTCCAAGGTTGAGAAGCTGCCTCAATCTCTCTCAGATTGCTATCTTGTTCCTTTCTCAAGGATCTCTGGCAGAAAATCCATACCTTTTGCCCTGCATACCTCTTCCAGTGTTTTCTTCTCTTGAAAGAAAGGATTTTTTTCTAATGAAGATCTAAAGTTATTGCAGTTTTGACTTAAATCTTTTACTCTATTTTTGTCTTCTAAGAAGATAAAGAAAAGTGACCCAACTTATCCCCATGAAAATTCTACTATATGTTTAAAGACAGTAATCATGAGTTAGATGAGGAAACAATGGAAACAGTGAGAGACTTTATTTTCTTGGGCTCCAAAATCACTACAGATGGTGACTGCAGCCATGAAATTAAAAGATATTTGCTCCTTGGAAGAAAAGCTATCACCAACCTAGATAGCATATTAAAAAGTAGGGACATTACTTTGCCAACAAAGGTCCATTTAGTCAAAGCTATGGTTTTTCCAGTTGTCATGTATGGATGTGAGATTTGGACTATAAAGAAAGCTGAGCGCTGAAGAATTGGTGCTTTTGAACTGTGGTGTTGCAGAAGACTCTTGAGAGTCCTTTGGACTGGAAGGAGATCCAACCAGTCCATCCTAAAGGAGATCAGTCCTGAATATCCATTGGAAGAACTGATGCTGAAGCTGAAACTCCAATACTTTGGCCCCCTGTTGTGAAGAGTTGACTCATTTTAAAAGACCCTGATGCTGGGAAAGATTGAAGACAGGAGGAGAAGGGGACAGCATGAGTTTGAGCAAGCTCTGGGAGTTGGTGATGGACAGGGAATCCTGGCGTGCTGCAGTTCATGCGGTTGCAAAGAGTCGAACATGACTGAGCAACTGAATTGTAATCATTCCTTCAGCTCCTCTTGATTTCCTCTACTTCCCCAGCTAGTTTTTGGCATCCTTTAAGAATAATAATCATATTATCATTAACATAATAATCGTAATAATAATCATATATGTTTTTATCTTTAGAGACTACTTATTTACAAAGACTAGACTGACGGTCATAATTCCATCTCTTAAGAGATGAGCCTTTGGACTTGATCAGGTGAAGTAATAAAAAGAGCAAGGAATTTGGAATTAGATAGTCTAGGTTTCAGCCCTGGGTCTACTGACGATTATTTTATTTCCTTCTGGGCCTCAGTTTTTCCTTAAATATATTTTATTTGTTCTCTTTCTTTTTGGAGGGAGGCACAAGAGATGCAGATCCTATCCCTGGGTCAGGAAGATCCCCTGGAGTAATGAAATGGCAACCCATTTCTGTATTCCTGTCTATGGGAAATCCCATGGACAGAAGAGGCTGATGGGCTACAGTCCACAGGGTCACAAAGAATTGCACACAACAGAGCACACACACATATATTTTGACATTTGGGAAGTTTTATGTTTTTGTTGGAATCTAGGACACAACTGAAGTGACTTAGCAGCAGCAGCAGCAGTATTTAGTTATTGTGACAAAAAGAATAATGCCTTCTCCAAAGGTGTCCATGTCTTAATTCCTAGAACTTATGAATATTTTATATTACATGGTAAATGGAAGTCTCAATGGGCATGAGTTTGAGCAAGCTCTGGTAGACGGCAAAGGACAGGGAAGCCTGGCATGGTGAAGTCCATGGGCTCACAAAGATTAGGACACAATGAGCGCCTGAACAACAACAAAGGGGAGTTAAGGTTGCAGATGGAATTAGAGTTCTTAGTTAGCTGACTTTAACATAAGGAGATTATTTAGGACTGCCTGGCTTCCCAGGTGGCCCAGTGGTTAAAGAACACACCTGCCAATGTAGGAGACATGGGTTTGATCTTTGGGTTGGGAAGATCCCCTGGAGGAGGACATCGCAACCCACTCCAGTATTCTTGTCTGGAAAAATCCCATGGACAGAGGAGCCTGATGGGTTATAGTCCAAAGAGTTGAGCACAACTGGGCACATACACACTTGCATTATTCAGGGTTATCTGCGTGGCTCAATGTAAACACAACAGTCAAGTGGAAGAGGGAGAAAGGAGAGGCAGAGGGAGATATGATGATGGAAGCAAGGTCAGAAGGATGCAATGTGAGAAGCACTTGACTCACACAATGAGCTTTGAAGATGGAGAAAGGGGACCATGAGCCAAGGGATGTGGTATCTCTAGAAGCTGGAAAGGCAAGGAAATGAAGTCTCCGCTAGCATCTCCAAAGGAAATTCAGCACTACCAGCACCTGGATTTTAGCCCAGTGAGACCCATTTTGGACTTCTGACCTCCAGAACTGTAAAACAATAAATTTATATTGTTTAATCTGTTCTTTACCAACTGAGCCACCAGGAAAGCCCTTAAGCTGCTAAGTTTGTGATAATTTGTGATGACAGCAATAGAAAATGAATATGATTACCTATACACTGTCTTTATCAATTACCTTAATCCTTTTTTGTTTATACTGTCTACAATGAGCAATTTTTAAATTACTCATAAACACTTTCTAACCCCTCTGCCTCCCCTAGTATATAATTTTGATCCCAATTTATGTATATGTAAGACAGTCAGCAAATTTATCCTACTTTCTGTGTATTCTCTCTCATTAAATTTTTTAAACACTACATTTACATGGTCAGAGATAACCATTACAAACTACTTTCTTCCTTATCACTATGATTTTAGTCTTAGGTCATTTTTTGGTTTTCTGAAGTTTATTTTTCAGTAGATTTTTTTCAGAAAGGGCTTATGAGAATAATATTCCCAAAATTCTTATAGATTTTGCAACAGTTTGCCTGTGGCCTCTATATTTAAAGGTCAGTTGGGTTGCTTATCAAAAACCTTGGCTCGCATTTTCTTTCCCTTAGCATCATGAATGGAGAAGACTGGAGAAGACTCTTGAGAGTCCCTTAGACTGCAAGGAGATCAAACCAGTCAACCCTAAAGGAAATCAGTCCTGAATATTCATTGAAAGGACTGATGCTGAAGCTGAAACTCCAGTACTTTGGCCACCTGATGCAAAGAGCTGACTCATTAGAAAAGACCCTGATGCTGGGAAAGATTGAGGGCAGGAAAAGAAGGGGACAACAAAGGATGAGATGGTTGGATGGCATCGCCGACTCAGTAGACATGAATTTGAGCAAACTTCACAAGATAGTGAAGGACAGAGGAGTCTGGCATCCTGAAGTCCATGGGGTTGCAAAGAATTGAACGTGACTTAGTGACTGAACAACAGTGTCATAAATATGCTGACTCCATTGTCTTTGTGCATACATAGTCTAATGTCAATCTGATCTATCTCCCTCATCAGTGACATGGTCTTCTAGCTTGAAAACACCAATAATTTTCTTAGCATATGTCTTAATGCTGATTGTTTTGGTGAATTGTCCTAAATGGCTTTCCAAGTTTTCTTCATTTTTTTTCAGGAAAATTTTCTTGAATTCCTTCCTGAGCTTTGCTGTCTCACTTATGCTTATTTTTCCTTGCCTCTAGAGCAACTCTTTCTACTCATGTGGGTCTATTTATTAGGTCAGCTTTGAGAGTTTTAGGGCCCACACCACTCCAGTGAAATTCTACCTTAACACGGTTCCTAGATTGGAACCTAGAAATACCCTTGCTAGTTTCAGCTCTTCTCAGGTTGACTCCTGATCTTTCCATGCTAAAGGGCATTTTGGAGAATCAATGGGCGATATCTGGATTATCTCTTTCTTGTGGTCACTGAAAATTCCCATTCTTTTCCTCTCTTTTCCCCTGGACCATGGCTGGTTCTATACCAGTCTTGTTGGTGGTGGTGTTTTGTCCCAAATCTGTTTCTCTTTCAGAGTTGATGAGGACACCTTGCCACTTGCTTTTATTATAGATGTTTTTAGATTTACTATCTTAGTTTCCCTTTATTTTGTGTGTATGTGAGCAGATTCAAAAGATATGCTGCTGCCAGCACCAGTACCTTCCTAGGATTCCTTTCAATAAAATGAGATTGATAAATGATAGTAATAAAACTTATCTTGTGCCACAAGGTTGTTACAGAAATCAAGTGAGATAACGTCCATAACATGTGTAAGACACGGGATAATCCACACATGTTTCTTTGAATCGCTGTGGGAGAGACTATAGCCCTTTCATTGCTCAGACCACATTCAATCCAGCCTCCACCCAACAGACATTCACAAGCTCACTTTCACGATCAGTGATGGCTCAGTGTCACATGGAGGTAAGGAGCAATCAGACCCCATACACTGAAATCAAAACTCTTGTATTTCCAGAGGATTAGTGCTATACTATTAAACTACACACTGAAAACAGACCACAAGTATTTAACATCTTAGTACTCTAATCCTCAATACAACATGCCAGAAGTAAAACCTGATGAAGATGAAGATAAGGAAAAGGAATAAAGGGAAGAAGGAGAAAGTCTAAATAAATAAATTGGTTGAATAAAATAAGTCCATGGGAAAAGGGAAATTCATATTGTCATGGTTGGATTTTCTCCAAAATGTTCCCAGATTTAAAACTGCAGCTGTACTACATGAAACTGAATGAAATTAGAATACCCTGTGACTCAGATGGTAAAGCATCTGCCTACAATGCAGGAGACCCGGGTTCGATCCCTGGGTCAGGAAGATCCCTTGAAGAAGGAAATGGCAACCCACTCCAGTACTCTTACCTGAAAAACTCCAAGGACTGTCTGCTGAGGAGCCTGGTAGTCGACAGTCCATGGAGTCACAAAGTCGGACATGACTGAATGACTTTCACTTAACCCCATACACAAAAATAAACTCAAAATAGGTTAAAGGCCTAAATGTAAGGCTTGATACTATAAAACTCCTAGAGGAAAACATTAGGTAGACCACTCTTAGACATAAAACACAGCAAGATCTTTTTCAATCCACTGCCTAGAAAATGAAAACAAAAGCAAAAATAAATAAACAGAAAAAATAAATAAACAAGACTTAATTAAACTTAAAAGCTTTTACACAGCGAAGGATATCATAAACAAAACTAAAACAATGGGAGAAAATATTTGCAAATGAAGCAACCGACCAGGGATTAATCTCCAAACTATACAAACAGCTCATGCAGCTTAATATCATAAAAACAAAAAACCCAGTCAAAAATGACAAATCTAAATAGACATTTCACCAAAGAAGACATACAGATGGCCAATAAATGCATGAAAAGATACTCCACATCACTATTTATTAGAGAAATTTAAATAAAAACTACAATGAGGTATCACCTAACAGTGGTCATAAAGACCATCATCGAAAATCTACAAACAATAAATGCTGGAGGTGTGGAAAAAAGGGAGCCCTCTTACACTGTTGGTGAGAATGTAAATTGGTATAGTCACTATGGAGAACAGTATGGAGGCTCCCTAAAAAACTAAAAATAGAGCCACCATATGATCCAACAAGGGCTTCACAGGTGGCACTAGTGGTAAAGAACCCACCTGCCAATGCAGGAGACATAAGCTACACAGGTTCAGTCCCTGGGTTGGGAAGATCCCCTGGAGGAGGACATGGTAACCCATTCCAGTATTCTTGCCTAGAGAATCCCATGGACAGAGGAGCCTGGTGGGTTATAGTCCATAAGGTCTCACAGGGTCAGACACTACTGAAGTGACTTAGCATGCATGCACAGTAGATCCAGCTATTCCATTCATGGGTATACAACTGGAGAAAATCATAATTTGAAAGTATGCATGCATCCCAGTGTTCATGGCAGCACTATTTACCATAGCCAGGACACAGAAGCAATGTAAATGGCCATCAACAGGGGAATGGATAAAGAAGATGTGGTACATATATACAATGGAATATTAGCCATAAAAAAGGATGAAATGATGCCATTTGTAGGGACATGGATGGACCTAGAGACTGTCATACAGAGTGAAGTAAGTTAGACAGAGAAAGACAAACATCATATAATTTCACTTATATGTAGAATCTAGAAAAACGATAAGGATGAACTTACTTGCAGAACAGAAANGTAGATCCAGCTATTCCATTCATGGGTATACAACTGGAGAAAATCATAATTTGAAAGTATGCATGCATCCCAGTGTTCATGGCAGCACTATTTACCATAGCCAGGACACAGAAGCAATGTAAATGGCCATCAACAGGGGAATGGATAAAGAAGATGTGGTACATATATACAATGGAATATTAGCCATAAAAAAGGATGAAATGATGCCATTTGTAGGGACATGGATGGACCTAGAGACTGTCATACAGAGTGAAGTAAGTTAGACAGAGAAAGACAAACATCATATAATTTCACTTATATGTAGAATCTAGAAAAACGATAAGGATGAACTTACTTGCAGAACAGAAATAGAGTCATAGATATAGAAAACAAACTTATGGTTTATCAAGGAGGGAAGGGGGTGGGACAGAAATTTACTTTTAAAATGATTTTTTTTAATGGGCTCAATAGAAATAGCTAAAAGGAGAATGGTAAAAGTGAAAAAAAATCAATAAAAATATGGAAATCCATTTTAAAGATGCCAGAGGCAAGATTTGGGTACTGAAAAATAATGGAAGTATGCAAACATATTACAGAACATCAAAGCTCTTGTCAGTTTCCTGACTCCTTTGACTTCTTATGATAATTATCATAAGGAGTAATTATCCTGAAAGGTCAGAGAAGAGTTCTCCTGACTATGCAAACTAAGACAATAAATGTTGTATTAAAGGAAGTAGAGGGCACTGGAGAACAGTAAGTTTGTGTCAGCAGGTCCTGGGTAGGGCAGAGTAGGCCATAGGAACTCACCCCTCTGGACTCTTCCTCCCTCCCTGCCCAGGAAATCTGAAAAAAGCCTGGTGGATTTTCTTGCTAGCTTCATTTCTGCAGCCTTCAGTCCCCACCATCCACCTCCCCTGGCAGTCGGGCCCCTTTCCTCTACACTTTGATGGCAAGTCTCTGACCAAGGTCAACAAAGATTCCCCCAAATGCCACTAAATCCTCTAGTCTTCACACAGTCCTTGGCTAGATGACGCACTGCTGACTACCCCCTGGATCTTCGCCAACTCCCACTTCCTCAACTCCTTCTTTCCTGATTTTGCCTCAGCATCTCTGACAGAAACCACTCAGATGTCTCCAGCAGGGCCGGTTTTCTACTTTCCCCTTAAATGTGGGTGGTTCTAGGGTCCCCTGAAAGGTTTGCTTGCTCTCATGGCTTCCACTGCCATTTCTGTGCTGAATACTGCTATACCTGTGTCTGGTTTTGGCTTCCATCTTGCCGAGCCCAGCCAAGAGCTTCTAAGGATTTAGCACTCTACCTACTGCAGACTGTGCAGGGAAACTTACAATTAGCCCATTTTACCACCACCTCCAGAATCTAAACACCTAACCTCATCTGCAAGTCACTTGTCCTTTCTTTCTCTATTCCTCCTCCCATTACGCCTTTATCTAACCCTTAGGAGGTGACAGATGTCACCAGTGGAAAAACAACCTTGGTCTTCAGATATGATCACATCGTTCCACTAGTAAATGTGAAGTGTCCACTCAGATGCTCCCTGCTCTGTGAGTACTACCTTGTCCAGCCAACTTCAAACCTCTTTCACTTCCCCACCGGCCTTCCCAAACCCTTTTACCTTGCTCTACTTTCTTTTTTCCATAATACTTACCACCTTCTGGCACACTGTACAATTAACTTATTGATTATATGCATTTTTGTTGCCTCTCTCCCAGTTAGAATGAAAGCTACAAAAAGGCAGAAATGTTTCTTTTATTCTCTGGTGTATCCCCAGTGCTTAGTGCTAAACTTGCAATAATTCATTTTTGTATGAATAAGTGAATAAAGCAACAACACAAGAGCAATTCACGAGGCATATGAGAATCAGAAAGAGATATAGGATGCACATGAGTCCAGAGGATATGGTTCAAAAGTCCATCCATTATAGTGTAAGAAGCATTAGTAGGGTATTATTAGGGGTTCCTTGGTGGCTCAGAAAGAATCAACCTGCAATGCAGGAGACCCAGGTTTGATCCCTGGGTCGGGAAGAGGGTATTATCAGTGGCTATGCAAAAGAGAATAATCAGTGAGCTTAAAAATGGCCCCAGCTAATATATTACATGAATACTTGCAAGTCAGAAATACTATGCTATATTGGATGTTTAGATCCTGAAATTTGTGTGGTTTGTTAAATCCCACTTGTCAGGTAACATGGTAGACAAAAGCTGACCACAAGAAGGAGGCTTTCCCAATAGTTTCCTGCTTCACCTTAAGTGGGCTGTCCAGGGTATACTAGTCATGTTTTTTTTGAATTTTCTGTATTTTATGATGCTTTGACATCTTGGGACCTTGTGGACTTAGAGGAGGACTACTTCCTCCCCTAAGGTTAGTTAATTCCTAGAAATAGCAAACAACTTGCTGCAAACCAACCAATCCTAAGTCTATACCCCCCAGCTACCTCCTTTTATCAGGATCCTGCCTCCCAAGACAATATCCCTCTGCCCTAAATCACTCCAGGGCTAGGTACCAGAAAACCAGGGACCATCCTCATGGCCCAGAGCCTGTCAAAATTATTCACACTATTCAAGCCTGCTCTGTGTTTCTGCCTCACTCATTGCTTTTCACAAAAACTGCACTAAAGGCTCTTGCTTACATTTCCCCCTGACTCTTTTTGCCTCCTGACTGACTCTGGTGCTTCCTCATGTGGCCCTGAATTGTGTGAAGCGCTTCCTGATTCTAGGAATCTGTAAGAACTTATTCTTTCATGGTAGTCATTTCCATGTCTGTGCGTCTTACCATAATTCAATAAAAGAAATCCCAGGAATTTTTTAAAATACAGGGCCTGTGATGCTTCTGGTCAGCCTTTTACAATCCAGAATTTCTGACTAAGAAACCTCAGCTAAACTGAACTGGCAAATATATTCCATTTGCTTAACTAAGTAACACAAGGAAGGTATTAAAAACAAGAACACTTTGGGAACGTTCTGTTTGGACAAATGTACTGACAAATGTTGAAGGCTTGTGTTGTTCCAAATGGGCTTCTCTTTTCTTTTTTTAAGATCTTTGAAATGCTTAAGAGAATTTGATCCACTAAATGTTAGGAAAGTTTTTCACATTAGATTTGTAAATCTGTCTTTGTAGCTGTGAGAGAACCAAATGCATTAACTTTGTAAATATAGTTCGAAACACCTAAGATCATTCAATTAATTCAAGTTGAAACTGATGCTAAATATTGAGGAAAATTTGGTTTGTCAAATTTATGAAATAAGAGCATATTAATCAAATAACCAATTAAAGTGATGGTTTTTTTTCTTACACAGGAATCACTTAGGTTATAAATATAGCTATATGTTGAGCTTAAAAGCTGAAAAGTAGTGGTTTTTATATTTATTATGTTGATAAATTAAATAGTAAGACACAAGTAACTGTAAGAATATTTTTCTGCGCATGAAAGCTCTTTGCACAGAAAAGTCACTAACCCTTAAAATTTTTCAAAGGCTTCACAAGGCACCTAAAATCAAGTCTAAAATCCTTAGCACAGTGCAAAGTACCAGAGGCAAGCCAGCCAGTGCATCCCTCTCCTTGTCATCCCTATGCTCCTTCACCCTCTGCCTCACTTCCCACACCGGGTCTCTGGGGCTGCCTCTTGCTGGCTGCCAGCTTCCCTATCCCCACAGGCGCTGGTGTCATCTTAACCTTCCTCTTCACCTGGCTCTTTTGTGCCCTTCCTTCAAGTCTCAGCTTGAATGTCTCTTCCAACCAAGCCCCATCTGAAACAAACACATATGATATTCTGTATTTTGCAACTAAAATCCACATTAGAATTCCCAGCTATGGGGACTTCCATGGAGGTCCAGTGGTTAAGAGTCCAGCTACCAAAGCAGGCAGTGAAGGTCTGATCTCTGGTTGGTCAGGGAACTAAGATACCATGTGCTGTGCAGTGAGACAATAAATAAATAAATAATAAATAAGAATTCCCACCTGTGTGTTAATTTCTGTGTTCTCCCCTGGGCAGGAACAACTTCCCCAGAGTGGTGGTCCCTAATAGGTGTTTTTTAAAGCAATGAGCAAGCCTCTTGTCTTCTGCAGTTCAAAACAAAGATCACAAGTGACCCTTCAGACCCCCGGGACTAATACCAACTACTGATGTTTGAGGCAAGACAATGCAAGCCCTCTGCCCCTCATATGACCACCCCCTCCCAATGTCATGTCCTCTCTGTCCAGTCTTTCATTTGAGTGCAACCTTTTGGCCAAATCCCTTCATCTACGAAAGATATGATGATTAGCATGATAATAATATTCTAAAGAAATGGAACTGGGCCAGTTGTATAGAAAACAGAGAAACTTGACTTCTACCTCACTCCATTCACGCACACACAAAATTATTTTGAGGTGTATTATAAATTTAAAGGTAAAATCTAGGACTACAAAAGATTCCATAAGAAGGCCTAAGAGGATATTTTCACCACTTTGGAGCAGACAGATTTCATACACAGGACACAGAAAGCCTTAGTCACAAAGGGATGGGGTTGTTGAGTTTATTTAAATCTTGTATTCTGCCATACTGGTAAGCACAATAGGATATACTTGCCAAACTGATATTTGAAAATTGATATTTGATACAGACCCTTTCACTTCTGAAAATCCAAAATCTTAAAAAGCTCATACTTGTTAGCATCACCAGAAATGTATACAAGTGGATCCTGGAATCAGAGGGGAAAAATAGTTACAAAGTATACCATTCAAAAATTGCTGAAATTTGAGTATGGAGTGTATAATTTTACTCAAGTTATGTAAAGTAGTGAAAGTGTTAGTTCCTCAGTCATGTCTGACTCTTTGTGACCCTGTGGACTGTAGCCCACCAGGCTCCTCTGTCCATGGGATTTTTCAGGCAAGAATACTAGAGTGTGTTGCCATCCCCTTCTGCAGGAAATCTTCCCAACCCAGGGATCAAACCCAGGTCTACCACATTGCAGGCAGATTCTTTACGTCTGAGCCACCAGGGAAGCCCCAAGTTATGCAAGAGAATGTCATTATTATGAAATGCATGATGAAATATTTAGATATATAAGGATATTTACATGTCATTTACATTCAAATGAGTCAGGGGAAAACACATATGAGAAAGAATGAGAAAGAGAGAGACAAGACAGAGATAGGGAGCAAATGTGGCAAAATATTAACAACTGAGGAATCTAGATCAACAACATATGAGTGTTCTTTGTACCATTCTTGTAACTCTTTGGTAAGCTAGAGATTAAAAAAAATATATATATATCAAATTTATTTTAATATCTAGTTTCATTTTTAAATTAAAGCTATTGGACAGTTTTTTGTAATTTAAAATTCATTATCAGAGATGAGGAATTAATAAGCTTTTAACTATTGATGACAACTAAAATTATTAACCATGTATTTTTAAAAGCCATGTTAGAGTAAACAGTTCCAGTTATACTACTTATGCTTCCTAACGAAGGAACTATCCTTTAACTCTTTATTTCTAATTATAGTCGCATTTTGACATAATGTACATCTTTTTCATCCAATCAATACTATGCCAAACAAAAATTTTCCAAATGTTAAGCCTTTCTTTACTATTTATGAAATGTGACTTAACTGTTACTTTTTAAAAGTTCCTTAAAGGAAATTTGAAATTTTAATCTTCACCGTGAATCTGTTTGGTCAAAAAGGTAAAGGATGTCACTACCACATTAATTAAAACAAAGAATAGAATAAAAAGCAAAACTGGCATTTATATAATCAACAAATTATCTGAAAAAATTTCACATTTCTTCTTAGCACAAGTGAGAATAAATTGGTTCCAAGGTACTACAGGTTTGGCATTTTTACAACAAGCTTTAAATCATATTGTTACTATACTCAAATCATCTCTAAGAAAATGGTGGTGTTCGCAAGTACAAAAATTATTATATCCAGTAAGTGGTGTTCTACACAGTCAAGATAATAAGACAATTCTTTACAAAATTATATTTTGAGAAATGCAGAATGTCTGACAATTACCAGTATCACAAAAGCTAAAATGAGAAAAATACAGAAAATAGAAGTACTCATTAAATAATATTATTTTGCTTTGAGGAAGCCAGAAATGATTCTATTTGAGGAAATAAGTGATAATGATAAGATGTAATTAATACACCCTATCTCTTTTAAGCCAAAGCCTGCTTTTCACCTCAGGACAATTTTGATTTTTGCATTCTTAATCTCCTTTGTCCAGAACAAGGCCCCATTTTAAGCCATTGTTTGAATAGAGTTCATAATCTAAAGCCATTTTTCTCCACAGGATGTTTTCATTTTAGTATTAATACATAAGTTGCAAAAAGGCAAATGACTAAGTCAGTTACAAAGAATTTGTAGCATAATAAGAGCCAATTTATAGTAACTGTCAACCGACTTCTATACTGAAGCCAAAAAGTTGCTACTGTACAGGTGAGAACTAACAGCATTCTTCCATATGCTCAGACTTCGTTTACTAAAAAATACCACCATTAGATCTGAAAAGAAACCTTACTGGGTCCTTCCAAAGCTGAATAATTTTCCAAACGATTTTCCTCTGGTTGCAGAGCCTGTTCATGCCTTCAATGTTTTTTCAGTCATTTAGCTTTTGCAATATTTTTTGGATGTTTTTGTTTCTTCTTTTGCTCCTTTTCCCAATCATCTTAGCCAGTTTCCAAGACAATATAGCACTTGCTAGAAACAATTACATTAGGGCCAAAATAACTGTTGAAAAGAAGTCATATGGGTCCTTTGAAGCCCATTCCACAACATACTCAGCCTAAGCCTTTATATCAACTCTTTGCAACTCCATGGACTATAACCTGCCAAGCTGTTCTGTCCACGGAATTCTCCAGGCAAGAATACTGGAGTGAATGGCCACTTCCTACTCCAGGGGATCTTCCCAACCCAGGAATCGAACCTGAATCCCTTTCATCTCCTGGATTGGTAGGCGGATTCTTCACCACTAATGCCACCTGGGATTATTAGCCAATCATAATTTCATATGATCCTTGGTTTGTTGTCTTCTTCTTTAGCTCTACCGTAAATTCTGACTGAAGGCTTAAATTTTTTTAAATTTCTTTACTTTCTTTTCTTTTTTAAAAAAATATAAATTTATTTATTTTAATTGGAGGTTAATTACTTTAAAATATTGTATTGGTTTNGGAGGTGGGTCATAGAGGATCCTGCTGTGATTTATGTCAGAGAGTGTTTTGCCTATGTTCTCCTCTAGGAGTTTTATAGTTTCTGATCTTACGTTTAGACCTTTAATCCATTTTGAGTTTATTTTTGTGTATGGTGTTAGAAAGTTTTCTAGTTTCATTCTTTTACAAATGGTTGACCAGTTTATATATTCCAGGGTGGAGGCAGGAAGGCAGAAGCAGTGGCCTTCCCAATCCACCCACGGGCCAGTGCTCACCTGGATCCTGTTGTTTTAATTTTAAGAACAACAACAACAATAAAAAGTTCTTGCTAAAACTGAGTTGAATTCTGTCCCTTCTGTGATCTTTCCAGACAAACATGTTTTTCCACTATAATACCATTTCAGACATTAGAATGATGGTATCATGACTCTCCCAGCTTTTTCTCAGCAGATAATCTGGGTGGGAACTTCACCTCTTTCCTGATCGCTATCCTTCTTTGCTCTTTGTTGTTTGCTCTAGTTGTTCTTTCTCTGCCACTCAGGGCAGATAGAAACACACGTACACACACACAAACACACTCACAAGTGTATATATTAAGTGTGATGTCTTACTTTGGGAACCTCTGTCAGCTCCTACATATGGAGAGCCGTCCATGGGAATGCACAAGGAGTAATTTTCTTCTGTGCATAAAAATCTCAACAATGTCAAAGGCTTCTCAATGAGACTGTGACACAGCCTGTCACTCACTGCATTGGCAAAGAAAAAACTAGAGAGCAAAGCATTGTCTCTTTTGGCAGGACTGTGAGACAAATGGAGTCTCAGGAACTCACAGTGTGTGGAAAAGAGAAGAAATAAGACATAAAAGCCTGCCGTAGAAAGGTTGCTATGGTGTGATGTGTTTCCCCCACCCCACCACTCTTTTCAGAGGCAGAAAAAAAATGAACGATGGTAGATTTCACCAATTCTTTCATAAGTGAATGAATGAGGCTTTCCCGAAGAAAACTGTCTCACAAAATGAATGGCTCCATTATACAAATCTGGTGACACAATCAGACATTAGGAACCAAGATAGCCACAAATTCTACTCAGTGCACAAAGGCACAGATGGATCTGAATTCTGAGGATGTATATTCACATTTAAAGCATTGACTGATGGCATGGATTGCATGAGATCTACCAAGAGTGAAAAGTGAAAGCGAAATTGTTAGTCTATCAGTCGTGTCTGACTCTGTGACCACATGGACTGTAGCCCACCAGGCTCCTCTGTCCATGGAATTTCCCCAGGCAAGAATACTGGCGTGAGTAGCCATTTCCTTCTCCAGAGAATTTTCCCAACCCAGGGATCAAGCTCAGGTCTCCTGCATCATAGGCAGATTCTTTACTGTCTGAGCCACCAGGGAAGTCCCAAGAACACGAGTGGCTAGCCATTCCCTTCTCCGGGGGAGCTTTCTGACCCACTAATGCGAACCTGGGTCTCCTGCATTGTAGCTGATTCTTCACCATCTGAGCCACCCGGTAAGACACATTCAGCATGACCAAAACCTAGCTATAGCAATGAACGCCTCTGAAATGTATTTTTACCAAGATAGCTCCAAACCTGTTTGCCGGTGTGTTCCCAGGGCTTGGAACAGGAGATTTGAAATATAGCTAGCTTCTCAAGGTCCTTTCTACCTCCTTGATGCTGAGCACAAAGTTCTTGCAGACTCTGTGTTAAAAGTAGAACATTAGCACCATCTAAAGGCTACATTCCAAATGTCTTGCTAGTATAAGACACGTTGCCTGAAATAGTGTTTACTGTGTATTTTTGGGGGCTCCAAAATCACTGCAGATGGTGATTGCAGCCATGAAATTAAAAGACACTTACTCCTCCTTGGAAGGAAAGTTATGACCAACCTAGACAGCATATTGAAAAGCAGAGATATTATTTTGCCAACAAAGGTCCGTCTAGTCAAGGCTATGGTTTTTCCAGTGGTCTTGTATGGACGTGAAAGTTGGACTGTGAATAAAGCTGAGCACTGAAGAATTGATGCTTTTGAACTGTGGTGTTGGAGAAGACTCTTGAGAGTCCCTTGGACTGCAAGGAGATCCAACCAGTCCATCCTAAAGGAGATCAGTTCTGGGTGTTCATTGGAAAGACTGATGCTGAAGCTGAAACTCCAATACTTTGGCCACCTCATGTGAAGAGTTGACTCCTTGGAAAAGACTCCGATGCTGGGAGGGATTGGGGGCAGGAGGAGAAGGGGACGACAGAGGATGAGATGGCTGGATGGCATCACCGACTCGGTGGACATGAGTTTGAGTGAACTTTGGGAGTTGGTGATGGACAGGGAGGCCTGGCGTGCTGCAATTCATGGGGTCGCAAAGAGTCGGACACAACTAAGCAACTGAACTGAACTGAATGCTTTGGAGTATTGACACTGAAAATTTTTCCCTACTGAGAATGAAGCAGTGGCCCAGTATCACATGCTATGTGTCTGAGATGGTTATATTTCTGGAGAGGCACATGTTATCTGTAGTGCTTGCCTGTTTGAAAGAGTAGGCCTTTAAAAAATTTTTATAGAAATATTGATTTACAATGTTGTTTTTCAGGTGTACAACAAAGTGGTTCAGTTATACCTATATGTATAAACACATGCATTAGTTTTTCTTTACATTCTCTCCCCTTATAGGTTATTATAAGATATTGAGTAGAGTTCTCCATGCTAAACAGTAGGTCTTTGTTGTTTATCTATTTATATATAGCAGTTTGTACCTGCTAATCCCAAACTCCTAATTTATCCATCTCTCCCCTTCCCAAAAGTAGGTCGTGTTTATCAAAAGCTGTACTGACTTGCTATATTGTAGGGACCTGTTATTCCTTAGCTCAAACTGCCAGTGGGTCTAGTCTGAACTTGGCCATTGGTGGGAGGGAGGCGGTTGAGGGGCAGGGGACTGGGCGGTTATGAAATAGCCATTAGCCTGGTAGGAGAGATGGGGGCCCCAGGTCTGCTTTGCTGTTTGCTAGTTTGTGGCTTTAACCCCTCTGATCCTCTTAGGCATACAGCAAGGTTGCTCAATTAGATTATCTTTAGGGACCTCTCCTTTTCTACCATCAGTGTGGCCCTGCGTTTTGAGACGATGATGTAACCTGGTCCCATACTTCTATTTTATATCATTTTGGGGAGCAAAAGAAAATGATCCCGGAAACTTTCTGTTATGTTAAACCCAGCTGAGTTGTACCCAAATCCTTTGGGTTCAAAGGCAAGGAAAGTCTGACTTAAAGTTTCTTTGGAAAGTTTCCAGGGCCCCAGTAGTAAGCTAGAGTCCCCAGATTCTATTAGAAATAGGAGCTGGTCTTTAAAAGACTTGGGTGATAGGAGGATTTTACAATAGATTGACCCTCTGATACAGTCATCCGATGGAAATGTGACTTCTGAGGGTCAAACCTTGGCAGGTGTGGGGACAAAGAGTGGATTCAGCAAAAAGAAAAAGAATTTTAAGCTTAGTAGATAGAGATCTAGGGCTTTCCAGCTGGCGTTAGTGGTAAAGAACCCGCCTGACAATGCAGGAGTCAAAAGAGACATAGACTCAATCCCTAAGTCAAGAAGGTCCCCTGGAGGAGGGCATGGCAACCCACCCCAGTATTCTTGCCTGGAGCATCCCATGGACAGAAGAGCCTGGTGGGCTACAGTCCATGGGGTCACACAGAGCCGGAGATGACTGAAGCTACTGAGTACACGCACAGGCAGACAGAGATCTGTGGTTAGTTTGCCTCTGCCCCTTACTGGTCGTGAGATTCAGGACAAATCACCCAACCACTCTAAGCTTTGGTTTCCATGTCTGTAAAATGCACCTAACAACCAAGTTGTTGAGAGGATTAAATTAGACACTCTACTCATCTAGTCTAGCCCAATACTGGATGCAGCATAAATATCCCACGAATGATGTCACAAGCTTAGTATTTTAAAAGCAGATTCTCCCGTTTAAGGCAACACAGTGAACAAAGAAAGGTTTGAGATTCTTGTGCATTATAGCACAAGCCCCAGCAATAGATTTTGAGTCTCAGATCTAACAATGCTTGCCAGGTTCCTCTGACACACAGCCCGGGTTCTTGCTTTTGTCTTTCAAAATGGCCTCTTAGCTCTGTGCTTCTTGAGTGTCTGCCATCATTTGCACCTTTCCTCTGCACCATCTTGCTTCTGCTTTTAGCACAGGTGGCTTTGCTGTCAGGGTATCTGAAGTCTTCCTTTGATGGCCCTGCAACTAAGCAACTTAATTATGAATGAGCACTCTGCCTAAAAGCCTGTATGGCTCTGCTCTTGTTTTTGTTCAAGTACCCCTGGCATATAGCCAGGGACTCAATACACAAAAGCAAAGGGATGACCGACCCACCCCCCCACCACTGAACAACCCCACTCCCTTCCCATCGATCTGCTGCCTGCTGCCTTTGTTAGAAGGGAAGAGAGGAAGAGTGAGCCATGAGGAAAAGATCATGAAAATATATTTTTGTGAAATATATTGATAACATATTTAACCTTTAAAAAAAAGTTCTCAAAATGAAGGATGCACTATCAGCAATTCATTCTGTTCCAAGATTGGTCAAAGCAATGAGCTTATTTTTATTTTTAATCACTTATATAAAATATCACCCATGTACAGCTCTTGAAAAGAAGAAAAGGAAACATGAGAAACTCAATAAGTAAAAGTACAAGGTTTCTTTGTGGCGAAAGTACAGCAGAAACTGTATCTTAAGAATAGTTAAGTGTTAGAGCAGGGCTGTGTGGGGGTGTGTGTGTATAGAATATTCATGATATGGGAAGAGATCTTCATAATCTGGTCTACAAAACTGAGTAGTAGAAAGCATAAGTGATGCTCTCTGGATCACACAGCCGGTTGGTGGTGGAGCCAGGAGGGCATTTGGACTTCCGGACTCCAGTAAAGTCTCCAAAATGTCCAAGTAACTGTTGCTTGTGTTACTGTTGCTTTTGAACTGTTGCTAAACCAGTTCAGCCTCTTTTTTTGTTCCCTCAGTCTCTTTGCTCTCGTTCTTAGACTTGTGCACTATGTTTGCTCCCTTTTTACACAAAGATTTCAGTACATATATTTCAAAAATAATATATGGTTGGAATTGACATGCACTGTGAATGTAAAATAAGCACCAGATTTCAAAGACTTGATATGACAAAAAGAATGTGAACAATCTTAGTGATAACGTTTCTTATTGATTATATGTTGAAACAACATTTGGGACAGATTGGATTGAGTAAAATACGTTGTTAAAATTAATTTTACCTGTTTAAGAAAATTTTAATGTTGCTACTATGGAGTTAAAAATGATTTATGTGGCTCACATTACAGCTTCAATCATGTAGAATTATAATCTTCCAATTTGAATTAGATATTCTACTCTTTGTTCAAATCTAAGATTTGC
>SJYA01004031.1:1409003-1429498 GCA_006410615.1 Neotragus moschatus | reverse complement strand
TAAAATAATTTTGTAAGCAAATGTTATGACATTTATACTGATAAACAGCGAGTTAATGTCATACAAAATGTAACTCTGTTATTTGATTTTCTCTTTAAAGATAAGCTGAGCCAAAAAGTAGTAATAAAGATAAAGTATAAAAGAATGACAGAAGAAATATTGCTTCAGCATTAATAAGAAATAGACGTTTTCATTTCAACACTCTCATAAAGCATGATACTTTTTGTTCAGTTGTTATATTAAACTCTGACACAAGAACGCAAGCAACAGTGTAAATATGCCACAGAACTCACAGAACCCTTGGAGCGTGAAAGCCTGATCCTTGCAACAGAACGCTGGGATTTTTGCCTTGTGCTCAAATTGAATGAACCAACACTGCTGTGTTGAAGAAGAAGTAAGCAGAATGCTCAAGAAAAGAGTGATTCTAATTAAGTCAAGTTGCCTTAACATTGTGTTGGTCTGGATGTCCACAGGTGAGGGTGTACAGAGTGCCCTGGGAAGCACTCGCAAAGAGGAAAATCAGGAATGAAGGCGATTTACATCGCTTGAGATGAGATACCCCTTAGATGGCAGACTAGGGGTATCTATGTCTGTCTTGTAGGAGCTTCTGTTATTTCTCTCGAAATTAAATTAATTCTAACTTGCTTTAATTTTGTTAAAGCCATGTAACATAAAAATCAAATGCTACCAATGAAGACTTAGAACCTCAGCCCAGCCAGTGATGGACTGAGTGAGAAAGTGACTGTCTCGTTGAACTCGGTAGACCTGGGTTGCTCAGTGCTCCGGATACAGTCTCTGAGACATGAACTTGGCCGATATACAGAGCCCACATTCTAATAGATCCAATGTGGAGCCTCTGCCGGCAGGAGAGGCACGTAGGCTGGCGTGCCCGACTTTGGAGCTACCCTCCAAATGATACCAGTGGAAAAGAACAACTGGTGCCCAGATTTCCCCACCTGTCACCCTCAGCGAAATAATATAGCAGAGCTTACAGTGGGCCCAGCCTCCTGGGTGAGAGATGGTGTTGTATCCACAGATCAACTCACTCTTGGGCTGACCTTCTCCCTGGCAAAGGATAAAGTACTGGTTTCACACAAGTTATTCCAGCAATTGGCTAAGACAAGTGACATGTGCCGAGTGGCCTTATTCTTGCCCTGCTTGCCAGACAAGGGAGGGCGGTACTCAGCATCCATATTTCCCCCCGGACTGTTTTTCAGTATAATACATGCACGTTTTACCTCCTGAAGCTAATCTTTACAAATACATATTTAACACATCTTCACACTGAACAGCTACTATGAGTCTCCTTTTGCTCTAGCAGATGAGACTTAAGGGTCAGGAAGAAAAATAGGTCCTATTCTAGTTCCTTCTTCCAGCTCACTGCATCCACAAGCAAAGAGTCTTGGCCTGTTGTCTTTCTGGGTAATCTTTTCGGACATGCTGATGAACTCGCTTGACATCTAATTCATGTGCAACATCCATTGCATCATTCCTAAGAAGATCAAGTTAAGCAGATGAAATCTAGCGACTTTGGAATGACGTCAGTGTGCCAGACTGAATTATTCGATGTTTACTGTCATTTAAAACAATCATCTCAGGCATGAGTAAGGTAAAGATGGCAGAACATAGAGCCTCTCTCAAAGGAACTGCACACACACAAAATCAGAGATTTAAAAGTGGAAGAAAGCTTGTCACTAGATAACACTTCACACTAGAATTAAAAAAACAAAAACTTAAAGTCTCATCAGAGAGTGTAAAGTGCTAAGTAGCCCCTTCCCAGGAACTCAAAGAATTCCAATTGGATCTAGTCAACGAGATGCCTTGGAGAATAAGTCAGATGCTCTTCCCAAGGCACTTAATTTATAAACTGTAAACAGCATGCTGGATTTTATAAAGCATCCCATGTGCTCAGTAAATGGTTTTTTATATTATTCCTATCTGACAGCACATCAGTAGCAACAAAGAGGTCAAGCTTGGGCTCATCCAAAGGCAGCCTTCAAGCCTGCCCACCCCAGGTATCTCCAAGGAGGGGCAGCCCCAAGGTCAGTGGGGAGGAAGCAGCTCCTACCCCTGGCATCTCAAGTATGGTGTCTGTTCTACACTTAGAGGTGGCAGAACATGGGAGGCAATGCTTGCCCCCACAGAGTCATTTTAGGAAAAAGATGACATCCTTGGGATTAAACAACAGCTCTCTAGTCTCGGAGAGCCTCTTTTCTCCCAGCCTGTATTACAAGGCGTGCTCAGTCACTCAGTCACGTCCAACTCTTTGTGACCCCTGCACCACATCCCACCACGCTCCTCTGTCCAAGGGACTTCCCAGGCAAGAATACTGGAGTGGGTTGCCATTTCCTTTTCCAGGCAGACATGGCCAAACTCAGGGGTGGTGGTGAGAAGAGATGGAAACAAGCAAAGAGATGGAACAAGCAAAAGCGAACAAGAAATAGAGCCCAAGAAGGAAGCAACAAATCAAAGGCTAGGATAAAGAGGGATGTAAAAAAGAAGGACTGGGAATAGAAGTAATTTCTGACCAACTGTCAAGTGGCGCCACCTGTGTGTGTCCTTGGATGGAATAGTCTTACTCTCTGGGCCAGGACTGGTGTGGGAGGACTGGACCTAGAACCTGACTGAAACTTCAAATCCTGATATTTCAGGAAATCCAGAGAAACCACTCACTGTGATCCAAACTCCCACCTATCTACAGTTTTCATCTCTTCCTCCCCAAACCTATTTCTAGCCTGTGTCCTGCAACCCAGTGTCTTACATTTATTTATCAGAAATATTAGATAACTAGTCGGCAATCATTTGAAACTCAAAGGGCATTCTACTGTTGTCTGCTCTGGCAGAAGAAAGGCCATATTGAGGAGCTGAAAACTCTGAGCCCTACCTACTTTCCTGTCACTGGCTGTGTGATCTTGAGCAAGTCAGTTGCCTTCTCTAGGGCTCAGTTTTCTCATCCACAAAAAGAACAGATTGGTCTAGATATTTCTATGGTTCTATCTGTTTCTAACATTCTCTAACTCTACCCAAGCTTATCAGAGTATATGTCTGCTTTGGGGCTGGGCTACATGGTCCTCAAAGAAATACTGCAGAAAAAGTTCTTTTCTTTTTCAAGAAGTTAATGATTACAGAAAAGTCCAAACAAGTTCTAATGTGGGGCCTAAGCCAAAATTTGAAGGTCAAACTATGAGAATTTGACACTTGATGAGGCCATATTGGTGCCCAGAAATAAAAATAGCCCTTAATAATCAGTTGACTTGGTGTTTGAATGTACTATGATTTATAAATTAATAACATGTTGTTAACAATAGGAATCAGTTAATGAAGATACTTAACCAGTTCTTATTTCTCTTAAAGCTGTCCTAAAATTTGAAGTGTTTCTTTCTAGTCTTCACCAAGTGAGGAGAAGAGAAAGACTAAGAGTAGTCAATCATGGTAAAATTAAACTTCTTTCAATTGAGGATGTTGATGATGATACAGGCTGAATTCAACCTTCTTGCACCTTTCCTGTGAATGACCCTTATTCCTAATGGATTGAGTCACAGATCTTCATGCCCTAGGGGGGCATTTGTGATGCTCTGGTTCAGGATAGAAGAGGAAGACTGGTTAGAAGAACTTTCTTCTCTGCAGATGTGGTCAAGAGCAAGGCACTCTGCTTGGTAAAGCATCTATGGAAAGTTGTGCTAGGGTTCCTGAAGCTCTAGGTTGGACATTAGTTAGTGTTAGTCACTGAGTCGTCTCTTTGTGACCTCATGGACTGTAGCCTGCCAGGCTCCTCTGTGAGTGGGATTCTCCTGGCAAGAATACTGGAGTGGGTAGCCATTCCCTTCTCCAGGAGATCTTCCCCACCCAGCGATCAAACCCAGGTCTCCTGGATTGCAGGCAGATTCTTTTGCCATCTGAGCCACCAGGGAAGCCCTTCTAGGCTGTGAGTTAGACTAAAAGAGCTGTCCATTGGGTATGGGTTCTGGATCCTACGCTGGGCTTCTGTAGGCTTCTATAGTTTCTATACAAAGACTCATTCTGAGTTCTTAACAGTTGACATAACTGACTTTTAGAGGACAAAGCTTGCATAAATTGGAAATGACCAAGTTTGATTACCCACGTGTCAAGAAGTAGGATACAGCTGAAGGCTTCTCCTCTGGAGGTTTGGATTATTTCTGTAAATCCACTCCACTAAAAGCTGTAACTGATATGGTGATGAGCTACCAGAAAATGTATAGGGGTGGCCTTTTTGCAGTGCTAAAAATCAACAGTAGCCCTAAACACGGAGCCTGCTTCCATTCTTTCATCAATAACAGGGAGAGAGGAAGCCACAAAAGAAGTAACAAGAGAGATGGAGGAAGCATGATTTTTATGTTTCAATCCTGTCACTGCCCTCTCAGTGATTTCAGATAGCAAAATTCTACAAGGGGATGCTTTCCTTCATTTCACCCACTCTTCCCCAGGAAGGGGCTTTCACACGAGGACTGAGACATACTCCACTACTCACCTTGTCTAAGACCCTTTGGAAGGAAAGCAGGGGAGTTCTGAGCTACCCAGTACAGGGCACTGTCTCATCAAAACGTGACTATGCACTCTCTCTGTAGAAAAGGAAAGGTCCCCAGGTGTTCCGCGGACCCCCTGTGCTGATGTAAGTTGATACTTGCTCTGCCACCGGACCACTGGCTGTGCTATGGCCTCAGTAGAAGAGGGATAACCAATGTTAGCTCAGGGTACAAGCTCCTGTTCACCCTGGAGCCAAATGAGTATGTTGGCGTTGCTTCCAAGTGTCCAGCAAAGCATTTCCAAAGCTGCATTTGCATCTGCTCACCCACAACAGCGTTCTGGAACGGTGGGTAGTGATCTCACCTAACAGCTGTGGAGCCCTTAGTTAGACGTTGGGCATAAACAATAGAGCAACTCAGTATTCCATTCCCCATCCAATTTGCCTTTTCTGCCTAGTGATGGGACTTGAATACTGAATCCCCTCCTGTGGCAATCCAGAAGCAACACTTGCAGACAAAGATTCATGTCAAAGGGGCAAGGTTAAAGCCCAGGGAACTCTACTCAGTTTTCTGTAATAAACTATATGAGAAAAGAATCTGAAAAAGAATACACACACACACACACACACACACACACACACACACACACACACATATGTGAAAGTGAAAGTGTAGTCACTCAGTCGCGTTCAAATCTTTGCCACCCCATGGACTGTAGCCCGCCAGGCTCCTCTTCCATGGGATTCTCCAGGCAAGAATACTGGAGTGGGTAGCCACTTCCTTCTCCAGGGGATCTTTCTAACCCAGGGATCAAACCTGGGTATCCTGCATTGCCAACAGATTCTTTACCATCTGAGCCACCAGGGAAGCCCGCCCCCGCCACATACACACATATAACTAATTCACTTTGCTGTGCACCTGAAATTAATACAACATTGTAAGTCAACTATACTCCAATACCAATTTTTTTTCAAAGTGAGAAAAAAGCCAATCACATAAAAATGTGTTTCCCAGGACTTCCCTGATGGTCCAGTGACTAAGACTCTGTGCTCCCAACGCAGGGGGCCAGGGTTTGATCCCTGGTCAGGGAGCTAGATCCCATATACTGCAACTAAAGATCCTGCATGTCACAACTAAGACTCCTGTGCAGCCAAATAAACACATATTAAAAATGTGTTTCCCTCTATCGCTAATCCCTCTGAACTTACTGGCCTTTTGGTTTTCTGTTTGTATTTTGCTTTGCTTAAACCACACACACTTTGGTTATGTTTCTTGATTGCCAGCCCCATGTGACACTTCTATTCTGCCGCCTTTAGATTGCAAACTTCAAAAGAAAAATTTTAATTCTGAAAAGAAGTCATTTCCCTAACTGGGAGGAAGTCACAGAAATGTATTAAGCCCTTAAATACTGCCTTGAGCTTTAAAGAAAAACTGACCTCGATCAAGAATTGAATTTCTTTGACTCGTCACATCCCTATTAGGAATGTGAGTGCCTACATCATTTTACTTAGATTTAAGCAAGGGGAATTTTTTTTCACCTGAAGAGTTGACTTCTTTTTCTAATGACAAGTAAAGAAGACAACTTCAGAGTTCAAGTCCCTCTTCTTGGCAAGGAATAGGTGAAATTAAGGGAACCTTCCCTTTCTGAAATTATGCTATTTGAAAATCTCCAGTAGCAGATTTTGAGCATCAAAAATAATCCTTTCTCCTTTTTTTTTTTTTCACTTCTCCCATGGCCTACTCTTTTCCTATCTTTATTCCCTATTGATGAAAGGATAGGAGGAGACTCCATCTTTAGGGCTATTGTTGGTGGGTGGCACCACAGAAGGGTCACCCCTGAACATTTTCTGACAACTCATCAACTTTCTTGAATGTATTAACCTGTTGCCCTTTCATTTTTAAAGGATATGGCAATCGGTTGGATCACAGTTTAAAAGAAAAAGTTGGGATTGAGCCAGGCTTTGGAAGAGAGAACATGGTATGAAAAGATTCTTAGCTTTTGTAGAAAAAAACAAAAAGAAAAACATATCTACTGGAAATCTTAAAGAACTGAGTTTAAAGCTATAGACCATATTCATGTACAGATTTGGACATGAGGGCGAAATGCACTCTAATTGGATGAATTCCTGATTCTAAGCATGAGGGATATATTGCCTCCTAAAGCCACCCATTCTTTGCATTTCTGAATCAGCAGTCTTTCTAACAAGAAAGTAGTTGTCCCAGACTGTGAACCCCCAACCAGGGAGTTACATTCTAACGACTGAAAATGGCTCTGGTAAGGGGGGAGTTGTGATTCTTAGCAGTATAGTCTTACCCACCAGACTCTGAGACCCTCTGATGAGGGAGACAGGAAGGATGGATGGTACCAAGCAAATTATTGCCAGACACACAAGAGAAAAGCTTTGCAGATGTGAGAGCAGCTTGCATCAGAAAGCATGCTATGGAACAATCTTCCTTAAAAACTCCAGTGTGTGGGTGTGTGAATTTGCCACATGCAACCTGCGTGGCCAAGTCAGCACTCGCTGAAGTACCAGCTACTCCCACCCAGCTGCATATGCACTGGGCGTTCGGCAGGATTCCCCACCCTTTGTTTTTTTCCTGGATGCCAACATAGAAGTTTATGGTTGCTGATCTAAAGGGTGAGGAGTGGGTACTAAAGCTGGAATGTTGCCACTGGTAGGGGCAGACAGGAAAATAGGAAGGCTCTTAATGTCCTCCCAAAGAAAACCTTTGATGGACAAAAGAGTGGTTGTATTTTTACCCTCTCTCTTCATGCTGCCAGGCGTCTTTAAATAGATTCTCTAGACTAGGGACTTGTATGGAATAATTCATATTAAAACCTAAGAAGTGGCAACAGAGGGGAGTTGGTTCTTTCTTCGCTTTCTTTTCTTTTCCTTCTTGTCAAGCTAACAACAACAACAAAAAGGCTCATTTTAATTCAGCTGTGTTCAATTTTTCCTTTTGGGTCTTTTAATGGACTTTAGCTAATTTGGAAAGACTACCAAAGCCCCCAGGAAAGAAAAGGAATAGGAAGCTGCGTTGTAGAGTGCTCCTTAATACCTTTTGGACCCGAGGACATTAGTAGCATCTTTTAAGGATGCTGCACCTATAGGGGGTTACACAGGCTCTTAAATGGGAATGTCTAACTGAGAAGTCATGTCATTCCATTTGCAGCTCATAAACTGATCTGTTGTTCTGCTGTTTAAAGAGAGAACAAGAGACATCCTCCCCACCTCCCTAGCCCCATGAATTTTTAGTTCCACTCAACCCAGGAACCATTTCTCCCCTCTCTCTTTCACAAAACGGGTTTCCTAAAGATGTTCAGCCCCACACTAGCCAAATTAAAAGTCCTGTCTGTCCTTCTTTTTCCTTGGTAAGGGAAGGCTGTGGGAAGGACAGAGCAAGGGGGCGGGTCCAGGTCCAAGGATCCAGGGAGCTTTGTTTCAAGTCACTTGTCTCTCTCCTTGAAACAGAGAACAACCACATTTCTCTTAATGTAGGCTGAACTGCATTCAGGCGTTCCCATAGCACTCCCACCCCCGGCCCTTTGCTGGAGATGTGCGGGTCACTGTGATGGTATGCCGGTCCCTGCCAGCCCGGGTCACTCCAGTCCTTCTCTCAGAAGCCTAAAGGGCAGCCTGAGCCATGAGGCTGCTCCTCTCTGCGAATGGGCTCAGGCTCGGGGTGCTCCAAAAAGACCCCCGATCCCATCAGCCCGGCAGAGCTGCTGCCAAGAATGACATCCTGGGAATACTATGGATATGGGGAGACCTCATGGGCTGTTGGCCTCGGATGGGACAGGACCCAGGCTGTCTGCAAAACAGACTGAGCAAAGAGTGAGCTCACAATGGAAGGAGCTCAGGCGAGGGGAATAGGGGGCGGGGTGGGAGTGGTGGAGAGCAAAATCGAAGAAAAGCCGCATGCCACCCAGGAAGATTCCAGGGAAGGCGGGAGGAGGTGGTGGAGGAAGGACTTGCAGGAAACTAGTACCCAGACATGGCACTGCCAGTCTAGCTGGATTCTTTTCTGAACCAGATTATGCGAAAGAAAGAGGGGAAATATATAGCCTGCCAGCTGTTCAAAGGCTTACAACCTTGCTTTTATTGTCCGGGTAAGTTGGTGAGGTGGGGCATCAGAGGAATTCCAAACATACCATCCCAGAGAAATTTTAATATGTTCCACAGTGTCATACACGAAGAGGAAATGACAGCTGATCACAGCCAGGGCAGGCTGCAGCAATCTGGGCCTTGGGGCTCACCAACCCTCCCATGGCCCAGCTTCCCTCCTCTCTCTGTCCTGCCACCTGCCGCCCCATCCCTCCTGCTCCCACTGGCTCAGCCAGGGGGCCTGGACAAAGTTGCCTTAGTTGACTTTCATGGGAAGAGGTGAGGATGAGCTTGAAGGCTGCTGGCCAAGAAGTTGAGGGCTGGCTAGGGTGAGTCAGCCCCCCTCCACCTCCCCCCACCCCAGGGAGTCAGAGGCATCTTAATTCAACCTCAGGGGATTATCTGCTGATAAGGACCAAATCAAGGACTCTGGTGATGCTGCCTTCAGGGTCCCCCCTGCCACCCCACCCCCAGTAACCTACTGGTGTCAAAAACAAAAGATTGGATTATTTGAAAGCAACATTGTTAGTGGCTCTGATTGAGACCTAGGTTTGGGGAAGGACTTCCAGCAACTTCTTCCCAGGGGCCTCTGAAATTTAGGCCAGGCCCAGAGGTCATTGGTTTCGATCCTGGGGGTGGAACAACTAAGTGGGGGGAGATACTGGCTACATCGTCCTCCGGGTGTGTTTCTAATTCAATGATTCATCAAGCAGCCCTGGTGTAAGCCACTGAGTAGGTGACTCATAGCCGTCCCTGATACAGACAGCACGTGGTCCTTTCCAAAGGGGGCTCAAGAGAGCAGAGAGAGGATAAACTGCCCTTTTGCCAGGCTTCTCCTAGCCAGGAGGGAAAGATCTGGGCTGTGCTAGCTGTGAGTGACGTGTCCCCAGGATCCGATGATAAAGGCCTAAGGGGAACTCCATTATCATAAATGGAAAGAAAACCGACCGATATGAGACCATCATTTCTAGTAAATCTGGGTACCAGCAGATATGTGAAATGGTTCTAACAAGGAACTCATTGACCAGTTTGCCCACTGGCCAAGTCCATGTCACCTACAAAATCTAACTGGAAATACCATAGAGACTGAGAATTAGGGCATGAGACAGTATCTCATTCACCTTTACATCCATCAGGACTGGCATAACATTAAAAGAATGATGGCATGAATAATTATCCAATAAGAAAAATAGGCCTTGAATTGTAAGTTCTCAAAATACAGTAAAAATTGCTGGCCACCACTGGTGGCTATAATTCCGAGAAACTCACCACATTTTTCAAGGGCCGAGGAAAATAAATGAGTTGGAAATTGTTAAATGTATTGAAAAATGATTTATTTTCCCCTTGACAGTGTCATTGGGACTCCAATTAAGATTTAAACCTCCACAGACGTGTTTCCATCTGTGGCTGTCAGCTGATGGTACATGGTCATCTAGAAGGCTTCAGCCAGCTCTCCTTCTACCAGAACCCAATGTACGCTAAAGTAAACGATGCAAAACATTGCGTTTTGTGCTCACTCACATATTATGGTCTGAATAATAGTTTTAAAAAATTGTTTTGATTTGGCTAAATGCTTTGTTAACAGCAGTAGTTTAAAATTGTATAGCAATAGAATCCATGGTATTTTCTCAGACTTTCTCAAATAAATAATGCCTCTCTCAAAGCTGTAAATTAGCTCATTCAAAAGCCAGATTTTCATTCAACAATGCTTGTTCCCTTCGTTATTAGAGAAAATCACACGAGTTTCCCCAGAAAGCACATTCCTGCTCCACGATAAAAATTGGCCACTCTGATGCTAAAGTTTACTTTCAGAAGCCAGACGGATGAGAAGAAAATAGGCAGATATTTGCATTTGATCTAAACACACAACTGAGAAGCATCCAGCAGTCCCCATGGTAGGTATTTGGTAGACACCTATAGCCAACTCTGCATTTTAGGCATCTCTACGTTTGCAAATACATCTGGCATTTAATTTAGGCATGGAAGCAGTTTGCCAATGCCAGCTCCTTGTAATTAACATACACTAGTATAAATGAAAAGAGACACGCTTCACAGCATTCAGATCTGCTATTCATGACAGTTTCCAAGCATAGAATGAGGGACTCCCCTCTTGCCAAAGAGTTTCCTTTCCTACACCTGAATCTCAGCAGAGAAGGAAGGCTACCTTTTTTTCAAGTAGGTTTATCTCAGCTCCTCCCTGACAATGAGCCTCAGTTACAGGGCGTTCAGAATCATTAACATTCTGTACACAGTCAAACTTCCCGTCCCCCAAGAAAGAGTTATGCCCAGGCCTCCTACAGCCCAATTGTTCATTTAAAGAGATAACTTGTATTCAGGAGTTTGAAGGAACCCTCTGAATATTCCTCAGGTGTTTGTAGGAGTCATCCCTACATGTCCTGGTTCCCGGGCTGGTGGGAGCATCCTTTCCCGGTTACTTCTTGGGCAAGGTAGCATCAGTGGAGCTGTAGAGACAAGCTGATTTACTAAAAATAACCCTTTGCAATAAGGCCAAGGCAAACAACATGCATTTCCCCGGACTTTTTGCGGAATGCAAATCCTATAGTAAACCCATACTCCTCTCTCCCTGGGGCTCCTGACCGCATCTATGGAAGTGAAGATCTTGCAAGTTGGGAGAAAGGTGCAAAGGAACAGGATTCCTGCAAAGCGTGACACAGATAGGTAGAAATAAATGTTGCCTATTGTTTGAAGTCATTCTAAGCAGTCCGGCAGAGCCCTGGCAGGAGATCAGCAGCATACATAAGTAGTAATAAAAGTAAACAGTGCGCTTTTAAACTCGCAGGCTCGCCCGCGTTCACAGTGCCCCATTGTAAGAGGGATGAGGGCGGCGGGGAAGATAACCGGGGCTTCAGGAATCCATGTCGGCGAGTAGCTGCTTCTCAGTCTCCTTTCACCGGGACAAATAGAAGAATCTTTACAAAGTTCCATCTAACTACGCACAGTCTGAAAATCCAATCCCTTTCAGTCCAGCCAAAGGAGATTTTCCAGCCTCTCTTGGAGGCTCCCCTGCTCTGTCACCGACTTCAAAGACCCGTTCATTTACAAAACACAATGCTAGCGCGCTACAGATTAATGCAAATTCAATTAATGCAAATTTAAGTGGTATTTAAAGGTTGTCTCTTTGTCTGAGAGGAGGATGAAACGCTCGCTTTGGAAAGAAGTAATTTCCTAGGCAAGCCGTCAGCGCTGTTTTCCTGCTTACCTTGGGGGAAACGCAGGGCTCCTTTCTCCCCAGACTTTTCTGAGAGCTAGAAAGAGGTCGTGCTACTTCCAATTGCTTTTGTTCTTCTGTCCCTCTGTCACATGGCTTGCCTTTTATATTTGCAACACACAAAAGTTAGGACTGTTGTTTAAGCGACACAGGGGGAGAGAGAGAGAGAGAGAGGGAGAGAGAGAGGGAGAGAGAGAGAATGTCAAATGGAAAAGAGCCATTGCAGTCATATATCAATCAGGCGTGCGGCCGCAGCAGCGCACTAGCAAATGGGAATGCCAGGGAAATGTGAGGCGCCCGGTATCGGGGACTCGCCGCCTCTGCCCACCGCTCGGCTCCCTTCCACCGAGCATCTTATGATGGGAACCTCATAGGACTAACAAGGGCAAGGAAGTCCCCACCCCCGCCCCACTTCTTCTTTTTCTTCTTCTTTTTTCTTTTTTTTTTTTTTGGTGTTTTGGAAATATTTAATAAGGGGCTCCATAATATTCGGGATTTAATTCTTTGGCAAGCATGCGGCTGCCCTAAAGAGGTGGCGTCCGCAAGAAAGACACAGAAATACAGAGTGGCACTCTGCTTAACGATTCAGCAGCTGACCAGGATGAAGTTGAAATTCTCAGAAACAGAGGAGAAACATGGGAATACGAACTCCTTCTCAGGAGATGCTGTGGTAGCAAGTGCAAAAGGCTGCCCTGTTTGGTCACGCTGTGGGTGGGTGGTGAGAGTTCTCCTTTTCTGAGTTGTTTATCCAGTAAATGATTTTTAGCAGCAGATCCATGATTAAATTCACAATAGTACTTAAATCAGCGCCTTCTTCAGCGTCATTTGAATAAAACTCTAGATCTGATTTAGACACAATGACAAAGTGGGAGTCCTTGACTCCTGGAGTTCTCTGAGGGCGAGAATAATAGCAGGTAAAGCCAACCCACTGCACCGCAACTAGTAGAAAAATGACAAAGGTAACTATGTGTGTGGGCTAAACGCTTGCTAGCTGGATAATACTGTTATGAGCTGTGGGAATACAAAGGGAAATATTTCATAATTCTTGCCCTTAAAAGCTGAAAATTAAGACAGAAAACCATCAGCAACTTTTTGTGGAAAACACAAAGATCCATTTATAAATTTTTTTATGTCAGATGAACCCAGCTCTAGAATGTTTTTTTTTTAATGAACACTGATGAAGAATTAAACTGAGAATATAAAAATGTGATAAATATGTCATAGAATTTCAGAAGAAATTTCTTGTGAGACCTCCATCTAATTGTTGATGCTAAAAGTGTTATGTTCAACTAGATCACATCACTTATTATTCATTCATAAATAGGCAATCACATTATTACTTTCCCACAGAACCTTTACTTCAGTCGCTGAAGTTTATAAGAGGTGTCTTATATTTTTCAGTTTGATCTCCACACTTTTCTTTTGCTTTACCAGGAAAACTTAGTCTACCTGGGACCAGCCAGTCACAAAACAGAATCTACTTTCAAGGATAAAGGACAAATGACAAGCTCAAAGCCTTGAAAGGAAATCTGGCACTTGGCCAATGATGATATTGGCCGAAATGTCTTAAAAGCAGAAGATCAAAAAGCAAATGGAAATTGGACCTTAAAAATGGAAATAATCTGAAAGGGGAAATGACTTGTAGCTGAGTAAGAGCCATGGAAAGAGTCATGAACACATTTTCTGGCTCAATTTTGTGGGTCAGATTGAGAGGGTGGATAAATCCTTTGGCCACCAACATTTTCAAATATCAGAGCTTGACGGCCATCCACCTTTTCACTTCTCCTAATAATTTGTGAAGTTTTTCCTCAACATGTGTGTGTCACTCCATCCTGCTATCTTTTGAGGGTTCTCAGAGTCACTCTATCTGCTCTGAAGTAACATGAAAAGGTGTGGTTCTTCCTGGTTGGAATTTTCCAGGCTCCTACAAGCAATAGCAACACAGAAAATGTAAAAATTGCAAACACATTGATTGCTTGGCCACAGAAGACAGGCTGTCTCCCAGATGGAGCCCCACTGCTTCCTCCAGGAGTTATTCTGTTAGGGATGGCAAAGAGTACCATCTGCTGCCCCTTTCAAGAGGGAGATTTGCCTCCGCCCTTTGGGCTCCAGAGGACCCGTTTCTCAGTAGGTATCTGGCAACATGACTCTTTTCATCACATCACCATGCTTTTCAGAAAGTTCACTGTGCCACCCATGGTTACTTTACCAGCCATCATTAACATTCCTGAGAAAGGAGGACTCTCTTTACATTTCTATCTATGCCAAAGGGGGTGAAAACGGTCCTGCTGTTATTTCATATGTGCTCAGGATGGGAAGAGTTTTGGAGAAGGTGCTGTCTATAAGCTGGATGGGAAATTCTTCAGGGGACCCTCCTGACCCTTTATTTTCTGGTTCTGTTTTCAGCTTGCCTCTTTCTTGTTGCTCTAGTGGATATTTACAGGAATCTCCCATCATCCAATTACCCCTGAAGGACGGGAAATCCCAAGGCTGCCTTCTCCCATCAGAACCTGTTCCCTCTTCTGAACAGCTGGAGAGTCAGGTGTGACCAAGCTTACCAGATGTGCCATTCAGGAGGCATGGTTAAGACCTGTAGACCTTCAGAGGTTATTCCCTATGGGTGCACTGGAGGTCCCAGAGGATACAGTAGCCAATGTCAAGGGCAACAGAGCCCAGCATGTGACAAAGGGTGTTCTGCGGACAAAATCCATGATGGCATTTTGAGCAGTCTGGTCTTTTGGGCTTCATCCATGTTTCTCACCATTTTATGAGCCTGAATCTCCAGCTTTCCTGGTGATTCTGCGAACTGCCTCCCTCATCATCACCCCCACAAAGAGCCTACCAAGAAATTCTTTTCTGCTTTAATTAGCTAGAGAAGTTTTTGAGGTTGGCAACCAAGAGTCCTGACCTGAACAGTCCATTTTCCAAGTTTAGGTGACTAACATCATTAACATACAAATGAGAATGTAGCCGCTTCTTCTGCCTAACTACTTTTCCAAACAAATAAATGGTTTCAGATTCATTGTCAGTCTGCTATAGCTACATTTGGAAAGTAGAAAATTTCTAGGTGGATGTATGATAAGATACACATATATACTGTGTGGACTTCCCAGGTGGCGTTAGTGGTAAAGCACCCGCCTGCCAGTGCAGGAGACATAGAGATGTGCGTTTGATCCCTGGGTCAGGAAGATCCCCTGGAGGAGGGCAGGGCAACCTGCTCTAATAGTCTTGCCTGGGAAATCCCATGGACAGAGGAACCTGGCAGGCTATAGTGCATGGTGTTGCAAAGAGTCAGACATGACTGAACTGACTCAGCATGCATGCATGACTATACTGTATACTTATTAAGATATTCACCAAAACCCAACAACATTTGACATCATGCCTAACATGGATATAGATAGGTGTGTGTTTGTGTGTAAAATCTCAACATACCAGCATGCCAGTCTGCCAAGCATGATTTATAATTATCTATGAGAATACTAGTCTTTACCATGCTCATGAATATAATAGTATTTATTCAAACATATCTATTAATAATAATAGCAACTATTTAATGAGTGTATACTCTCTACTGGGCTGTGTGAAAAATATTCTATATGGATTATCTCTTTTAGAGAAATACACAGCAATCCTATGAGGTCGATACTATTCTCTATTTTGTAAGTAGGGAAACTGGAGTTCTGAGTTGACAGGTGATTTCCCTGAGGTTGACCAAGTAAACAAATAGCAGATACAAGTCCTGGCTTTACTGTCTTTTTTCAAAAAATAATAATGAATGTTCATTGAAAGATTTCTCTGTGCCAGGTACAAAGTGCTTTACTTAACAGTAACTTGTTAAATCCGAATAACCATTTAATGACATGTGGTTAGTTGCTCAGTTGTGTCCAACTCTTTGCAATCCCATGGACTGTAGCCCACCAGGCTCCTCTGTCTATGGGGATTCTCCAGGCAAGAACACTTGAGTGGGTTGCCAATGCCCACCTCCAGGGTATCTTCCCAACCCAGGGATCAAAACCAGATCTCCCGCACTGCAGACGGATTCTTTACTGTCTGAGCCACCAGAGAAGCCCAAGAATACTGGAGTGGGTAGCCCATCCCTTCTCCAAGAGAACTTCCTGACTCAGGAATTGAACCAGTGTCTCCTGCTTTGGCAGGTGGATTCTTTACCACTTGAGCCACCTAGGAAGCCTAAGCAACTATTGTTTCTTTAATGTTTGTTCCAGCATATGTAGATTTTTTAAATCTTAAATATTTCTTTGCTTTGCGTATACTTGGATGGTTAAGCTTTGTTTTGTTTTCTTAACTGGTGACTTTTTAAAAACATCAGTCCTTGGATTTTCTAAGAAGATAGTCCTAACATTTTAACCTCCCTTTAAAAAAATTCATTGGAGTATAATTGCTTTACAAAGTTGTATTAGTTTCTGCTGTACAGCAAAGTGAATCAACTATATGTATACATATATTCCCTCACTCTTGAGCCACCCTCTCAGCCCCTATTCCAGCCCTCTAGGTTGTCACTGAATGCCAGGTTGGGTTCCCTGTGTTGTATAGCAACTCTCCACTAGCTACCTGTCTTACATATGGAAGTGTATATGTGTCAATGCTATTCTCCCAGTTCATCCCACCTTCCCCTTCCCCCACTGTGTGCACAGTCTTTTCTCTACGTCTGCATCTGTATTCCTGGATGGACCTAGAGTCTGTCATACAGAATGAAAAAAGTCACAAAGAGAAAAGCAAATATCTTATCTTAATGCATATATATATATACCCACACACATATGAAATCTAGAAAAAAGTACTACAAGCTAAGTTACTTCAGTCGTGTCTGACTCTGCAACACTTTCAAGGCAAGAAACAAAGCCCTTAAAGATCAATGGCTTCAAACATAAGGACATTGATGGTACTCAATCAGGCAGTAATAACTTGACAGTTGGTACAGTAGTCCTGGTATCATCAGCCTCTCAAGCTCCTCCCACTTTCATCATGCTCAATACGGTTGGGTTCTGTTCTCCTCTGGAAGATCAATTCATGCACACGAGATGGCTGGTGGAACTCTAGAAATCAGACTGAAATTCAGGAGTCAAGAGGGAAAGAGAGAAGAGCTTGTTTTGTTTTTTCTCTGCTTCTGCAATCAGGAGGAAAGTCTTTCCAGAAACCCCAAGGACTTCCCATTGCATCCCATTGACCAGAACCTGGCCACATTCCCACTCCAACAGTAATCTCTGCAATGTTGTTGCTGTTGTTGTTGTTTAGTCACTAAGTCATATCCAACTCTTTGCAACCCCTTGGATTGTAGCCCACCAGGCACCTTTGTCCATGGAATTTCCCAGGCAAGAATATGGGAGAGGGTTGCCATTTCCTTCTCCAGGGGATCTTCCTGACCCAGGGATTGAACCTGTGTCTCTGAGTTTCCTGCATTGGCAGGTGGATTCTTTACCACTGAGCTACCCAGGGAAGCCCCAATCTCTGCAAAGGAAAGCACAATTGCCATGACTGGTCTGGCCCAATCATGATCCATGCCCTGGGGCTGGATGCATGGCAGACTAGACATAGATTCTTAGTGATGAAAGAGGATGAACTGTAGTATCTGCCGCCGTGAGAAAGACAATATAAACACCAGGTGACTGCAGAGTGTGACAAATGCTATGAGGAAAATGAAATACTAATGAACTAGACAGTAACTGAAGTAGTACAGAAAGAGGAGTGAGTTAATAGTGTGCCTGACCAGAGTTGGTTTCTCTGTGGACATGACATTTGAATTTAAATGCTAAGAGCAAAGTGGTCAAGCAGAACTGCCTGGAACAGAGTGAGAGGGGCAAGCAGTAGGTGATGTGATCAGAGATGAGAGCAGGGGGCATATATACAAGCTTTATTACATAAAGCTTGATTGGTCAGTGTAGGGAGTTTGGGGTTTTGTTCTTGGTTGAATTGTGTCTCCTCCAAATAAGATATATTGAAGTCCTAACCCCCAGTAGCTTAGAATGCCACCTTATTTCAAAATTGAGTTATTATAAAGATAAATAGTGAAGTCATTAAGATGGGTCCTAATCCAATATGACCAGTGTTCTTATAAAAAGGAGAATTTTAGACACAGAAACATACATACACAGAAGGAAGGAAGTGTAAAGACACAAACAGCCAGAAGATGGCTGTGTGACTGTAGTGAAGCATCAGTAAGCTAAGGAAGATCAAGGGTTTCCAACAAACACCAGAAGCTAGAAGAGACAAGGAAGGACGCTCCCCTGAAGCCGTCAGAGAAAGCATGGCCCTGCTGACAACTTGATTTCAGACTTCTGGCCCCAAGAAATGTGGGATAATATATTTCTGTAGTTTCTTTTTTCTTTTTTTTTCCCCCCTCTCACAAAGATGGCTCTCTTTATTCTTTGACTCCAATATTTATCACTCACCACCTGAACATCACTTTTGTGTTTTCCAAGCAGCACACATAGCCTGTTTCAAATAACCCATATTTTGATACCTATTATACTCTTAAGAATTATCATGTAGTGTTTTAAAAGTTAACCACACATCTGTTCTCATTACAAAGCACATTATCAAATCAGTGCCCTATAGTAGCAATCACCATACCTTTCCTCAGCAGTGAAAGATAAGGGCAGCAGCACGCACTTAATAACATCCTTCCCAGTACTAGTTCATCTGGTCTATTATTTTATTTCTTATCATAATCTTCTCTAATAACTCAGTTGAGGCACAAAAATTATAAAGAGACAATTTTCATGTTGAAATGAAATGAAATCAGAGATAATCTCTGTGTAAAAATTTGAGACACTTCTTGAATATATACACATGCCTGAATTTTTTTTTTCCTGAAAGAGGGTTGGATAACCATGGTGACTAGACTACAGCTTTTAACTGTGAGTTAATCTTCTAATGGCAGAAACTCCATTCTCAAAAGTAATTAAAATATGATCACACACAGGTAGATGGAATCACACTCTATGTGGACTTGCATCGTAACTTGGTTATTGCTCTCTGTGTTACTTTAAAGTTGTTTTCCAAAGATAAAAACTTTTAATTGGCTATTTAATTGCCTATTTTTTATTATTTGTTTTTTACTTTACAATACTGTATTGGTTTTGCCATACATCAATGTGAATCCGCCACGGATGTACACGTGTTCCCAATCCTGAACCCTCCTCCCACCTTCCTCCCCATACCATCTATTTTTGATAATTTTAGCTTATTCCAAAAGAGTACATGCTGCTGCTGCTGCTTCTGCTAAGTTGCTTCAGTCATGTCTGACTCCGTACGACCCCACAGACGGCAGCCACCAGGTTCTGCCATCCCTGGGATTCTCCAGGCAAGAACACTGGAGTGGGCTGCCATTTCCTTCTCCAATTTCTGTAGTTTTAAACCACCTAGGTTTTGGTACTTTGGTATGGCAACCCTTGGAAACAAACAGTTTTGCTTGCAAAAGGATGGGAATTCATTGGTGGGTTTAAAGAAATGATTTACATTTTTTTAGAAACTCACTCTGGTTCATATGCAGAGATGGATCATGGGCAGATGAGGAAATGGGAAGTGACAAAGAGTGGAAGGAGAGAGGTCACTGAAATCTCCCAGGGAAGAGAAAGCAGTGGTTTGCACTGTGGTTGAAGTAGTCCAAGTGGAGTGGAGTGGACAGACTTTGGATGTATTTGGAGGGTGTAGAATATACATGACTTGCCTCCAAATTGTATATGGAGAGGCCAAAAAGAGAAAACATCAGTCTTATGCTTGCCCCGTGGTGGGCTGAGGGAAGTACCGGTTGGTTTGATGATGTGTGGGGCTGGAATCATTGAATTCAACTTGGAACAGGTTCAGTTTAGTATTCTTATAAGACATCCAAATTGAAACTCAGAAAAGATAATGTGATATACTAGTTTGGATTTCAAGGGCAATTTCAGAGATGGAGGAAAAAACATGTGGACATTGTCAACCTATGGAGGGTAGTTACAGTAAGTGGTGATGAAGATCACTGAGGAAGAGAATGTAGCTAGAGAAGAGGTGAGGAGGGACTTCCCGGGCAGTCCAGTGGTTAAGAATTTGACTTTCAATGCAAAGGGTGCTGGTTCGATCCCTGGTCAGGGCACTAAGATCCCACATGCCTCCAGAGCCAAAAACCAAAACATAAAGCAGGAACAATATTGTAACAAATTCAATAAAGACTAAAAATGGTCCACATCAGGAAAAAAAAAAAAGAGAGAGAGAGAGAGAAATGGAGAACTAGGATAAAGCCCCAGAGCTCACCTACATTAAGTGAGATTGAAAAGATCAGAAAGGTAAGAGGAAAATCAGGACATTGGGCCATCACGAGAAAAACAAATAACAAGTTTTGTTTTCTTGTTTTTTAATTATAGAAAGTTGTTGCCTAAAAGCAGAGAAAGGAAACTATGGCATTAGGCTTCTGTTCCTTCAATTTAGAATTAACTAGAGAGTGTTACTAAGCAACTAACACACACACAGTGTTAAAATGCTGTTGCCCAGGTCTCACTCAGATTAACCAAAACAGACTCTTTAGGGGTGAAGAGTTGGGCATTTGATATCTTTAAATACTCTTCTTGCTTCCTGAAAAAATTAAACATAGGACTCTCATATGATCCAGCAACATCACTCCTGGATATTTATCCAAAGGAAATAAAAACAGGATTTCAAAGAGATATGTGTACCCTC
>SJYA01004031.1:1380606-1402962 GCA_006410615.1 Neotragus moschatus | reverse complement strand
GTAGTACTACATATTTATATATTATGTAGTTAAAACATAATGATATATCATATGCATTATTATATTAACATATGATACATATATAGTATGTCACATTGTAAAACCTGACATTGTCTGATAACTTGTAACCCTCTGTTACAGAAACCAAGAAATAATCTCTAATCTCAGGTTTTACTTCATGATTTATTTTCTCCTATAATACAGTGCTTCAAATAAAGCCACATTTGCACAATCATTTCAGCAAGGAAGAGGATTCTTTATTCTTTCTCAATATTGGTTAGGGTAAAATTTATCCAGCAAGTTAATTTCTTTTTGGAGTCTTGGAAATAGAGTTTATTATTTCCATTTGGAGTATGCTTGTTGATAGTAAATGAAAAGCAAAAGATGTCTTTTTGGTTTCATCACTGACTATTTGGTTTCACAGATATTTTCTTGGAATTGAACTTTTTCTTCACAGATACATAGAAATAAAATGAAGACAGTAATTTATGATAGTTTCTACATTCAAAAGGTTATTTTCTTTTGCTATTGTTCACCTTTATTTTGTTTAACAGTAGGGCCATTAAATGAAACGAGACACTCGAAATTTTCCAAACGCTAAACTAGCCTAATTGACAATATCATCAATTTCCTGGATTTTCTAATGATATAAACAGGAAATTGCAGAATATATATAAAGGGAAGCTCAAAGCTATGCTATCCAGTTTCATTACCATTTGTTCCTCATCCTTTTCAAAGGTAAGGATTTTATAACCAGTTGTTTTCCTGAAGCTCAGTCTTCCACTAGAATCAAAATATACCAAGGTTAATCTGAATGCAATATTTCTTTGATGTTGTAAACAGATGGAGCCTTCCGATGGCTGACCGAAAGCATTTCGTTTGAAAATTATATAATGGCTGGTGAAGACGACATATAGATGAACACCGAAGCTGTAACCGGACCACTTCCAGGCGTGTTTTCCATCTCTGACAATCCTTTTGCCACATCTCATGCTATATTCTTCAAGTTCGGTTTCACTGACGTCTCTAGGACCAATTTCCCTGTATTGTTGTGCTCTAAGCAAAGTAAACCATTGTCGTTTATAAACACAAGATAACCATTCTGAAGGTATTAGAGCATCTTGTTCAATAACTTTTGTGGAGGCCAGGTCACAAATGATATGCTGAAACCTCAATTTTTTAAATGCTGGTTGAAATACCATGCCTTGTGTAGTTTCAAGAAAGGAAATGCTACCACCATGTTCCCTGTGCCTGGAAAACCAGTTGTTTGCATTAACTAAAAGCTGTTTNTTGTTCCTCATCCTTTTCAAAGGTAAGGATTTTATAACCAGTTGTTTTCCTGAAGCTCAGTCTTCCACTAGAATCAAAATATACCAAGGTTAATCTGAATGCAATATTTCTTTGATGTTGTAAACAGATGGAGCCTTCCGATGGCTGACCGAAAGCATTTCGTTTGAAAATTATATAATGGCTGGTGAAGACGACATATAGATGAACACCGAAGCTGTAACCGGACCACTTCCAGGCGTGTTTTCCATCTCTGACAATCCTTTTGCCACATCTCATGCTATATTCTTCAAGTTCGGTTTCACTGACGTCTCTAGGACCAATTTCCCTGTATTGTTGTGCTCTAAGCAAAGTAAACCATTGTCGTTTATAAACACAAGATAACCATTCTGAAGGTATTAGAGCATCTTGTTCAATAACTTTTGTGGAGGCCAGGTCACAAATGATATGCTGAAACCTCAAATTTTTAAATGCTGGTTGAAATACCATGCCTTGTGTAGTTTCAAGAAAGGAAATGCTACCACCATGTTCCCTGTGCCTGGAAAACCAGTTGTTTGCATTAACTAAAAGCTGTTTCATTCTGCCTTTCCAACCTGGGTTAAGGCGGAGGAACATCCACTGTTTAAGTGTAGTATATATATCGATTTCCTTTTGCATTACTAATAAATTAGAAGAAGAAATGACCAGAGTCATAAGATCTATACTGAGTTCTTTGTAAAGTTCAACACTTGGATGAGTCATCAGATTGTGGAGAAGCCATTCAAAGCATCCTGTCTTTACAGAATGTAACCCATAGGTCTCTGCTGCCACATAGAAGCTACATACAGTCTTCGCATTAATTGTTTCCTTCATGGTCTTATCACACTGCTGAATTAAGTCCTCTACTTGAAGCAGGCGTGCGGTTGCCAAAACTCCTGGAACTTGAAGGGGCTCAATTACGACGTACTCATCCCTATACAACGAGCCTAATACAAAACGCCAGGATTCTACATTTATATTTTGGTCATTGATCTCCAAGTCAATAATATCTTTGTGACATTCATCTCTAAACATTGTAGCAAAGTAGTCCGACTGACATAAAAACATTCTGTGTAAACACCATACTCTGCCCAGAGCACGGATTTTAACGTCACTGGTTTCCCCATTTAAAAATAAAGTTTGGTAAGCATACTCAGATTTGATCTTAACTTTTTTACCCTGCCTTGTACAGACGACTTGCTGTAGATCCTCCTCCTGGTTGTGGCTCCTCTCAGACTCTGAGCCCGAGCTGGGACCGGTGCTCTGTTTGCGTTTTCGGCTACCAGACACATAACTGGGGCCCGCCTGGGGTTCTGGCTGCTGTAGTTCCTCTGTGCCAGATTCCCTGCATTGCAGAATCCGACTGTTCAAGGGCCCCATAGATAAAGGCTGTTAGAGCCCCTAAAGAGACTGCTGCAGAGACTTCTCTGCCACAGCATTGCTGTGGCGTGCCACTTCTGCTGAGGCCCTAGTCTCACTTGGACATTTTAGCACAGTCCCAAACGTCACAGTGGGGGCTCTGCATTCTTCATTCTTTGCTCCAGCCCCTCCCTCCCTGTGGCCCCGCCCACTGCCTCCAGTCTTCCATTCAGTCTAGCCTATTGTTCAGGGCCCTTGCCTCCGGGTTTTCCTTGAAAATACTTTCCTATAAGGGAAATGACTGAATCAAAGGCTTTTGGATCAGTGTTAAAGAGTGAGTGTACATATTCACATTTCTGCTGCAAGTGGGAGAATTCTTTTCTCAGCTATCAGCAGTATTGAATATAATCATCTGCCTTCAAATTTAGGAATTTTAGAAAGATGAACAGTGGTATACCATTATCTTATTATTCCTCTTTCATTATAGAGAAGGAAAACTTTTATTTGATGTATGTGTGGATATGCATATATATGCACAAAATTATACATATATACAAAATTATATATGTATAATTTTGAAATATCAGTAGAGAGAAAGATATTTCAAAATTTTCTGATAAGGTACATCTTCATATTCTTTGCTTATTTCTTTATGAAAAGTGTTAGTCACTAAACCGTGTCTAACTCTTTGAAAGCCTATGGTCTGTAGCCTGCCAGGCTCTTCTGTCCATGGGATTCTCAAGGAAGAATACTGGAGTGGGTAGCCATTTCCTTCCCCAGGGGATCTTCCTGAACCAGGAATGGAACCCTGGTCTCCCACACTGCGGGCAGTTTCTTTACTGAGCCACCAAGGAAGCCCCGAAAGAAAGCATTAGTTGCTTGGTCATGTCCAACTCTTTGTGACCCCATGGACTGCAACCTGCCAGAGTCCTCTGTCCATGAAAGTCTCTAGGCAAGAAAACTGGAGTGGGTTGCCATTTCCCTCTCCAGGGAAATTTCTGACACAGGGCTCAAACCCGGTCTCCTGCACTGCAGGCAGATTCTTTATTGTTTGAGCTACCAGGGAAATGTTTATCTCTGTATATATATATATTCTCCTTAGTGATTGTCAAAAGCTTATTAGCTTCTTATAATGTAAGACTACACATATGTATGGTGTACATGCATGCTAAGTCACCTTCAGTCGTGTCCCACTCTTTATGACCCTTCGGACTGTAGCACACCAGGCTCCTCTGTCTTTGGGGATTCTCCAGGCAAGAATACTGGAGTGGGTTGCCATGACTTCCTCCAGGGCATCTGTCTGATCCAGGTATCAAACCTGCATCTCTTACCTCTTCTGAATTGGCAGGTGGGTTCTTTACTACTAGTGCCACCTTGGAAGACCATATATATGCATATATACATATAAAAATGAAAATTGTTAAAAGGTTATATTTTGTTGTTGTTCAGTCACTCAGTCAAGTCCAACTTTTTGTGACCCCATAGCCTACAGCACACCAGGCTTTCCTGTCTTTCACCATCTCCTGGAGCTTGCCCAAACTCATGCCCATTGAATCAGAGATGTCATTCAACTATCACATCCTCTGCCGTCCCCTTCTCCTCCTGCCTTCAATCTTTCCCAGCATCAGGGTGTTTTCTAATTAGCTGGCTGTTCGCATCAGGTGGCCAAAGTATTAGAGCTTCAGTTTCAGCATCGGTCCTTCCAAGGAATATTCAGGATTGATTTCCTTTAGGATTGACTGATTAGGTCTCCTTGCTGTCTGAAGGACTGTCAAGAGTCTTCTCCAACATCACAGTTCAAAAACATCAACTCTTTGGCATTCAGCCTTCTTTATGGTCCAATTTTCACACCCATACATAACTACTGGAAAAATCACAGCTTTTACTGTATAGAACTTTGTCAGCAAAGTAATATCTCTGCTTTTTAATATGCTGTCTAAGTTTTTCATAACTTTCCTTCCAAGGAGCAAGTGTCTTTTAATTTCATGGCTGCAGTCACCATCTGCAGTGATTTTGGAGCCCAAGAAAATAGTTTGTAACTGTTTCCATTGTTTCCCTGTCTATTTGCCATGAATTGATGGACTGGATGTCATGATTTTAGTTTTTTTAATACTGAGTTTTAAGCCAGCTTTTTCACTCTCCTTTTTCACCTCCACCAAGAGGCTCTATAGTTCCTATTCACTTGCTGCCATAAGGATGGTGTCATCTGCNCCCAAGAAAATAGTTTGTAACTGTTTCCATTGTTTCCCTGTCTATTTGCCATGAATTGATGGACTGGATGTCATGATTTTAGTTTTTTTAATACTGAGTTTTAAGCCAGCTTTTTCACTCTCCTTTTTCACCTCCACCAAGAGGCTCTATAGTTCCTATTCACTTGCTGCCATAAGGATGGTGTCATCTGCATGTCTGAGGCAATTGATATTTCTCTCAGCAATCTTGATTTCAGCTTATGCTTCATGCAGCCCAGAATTTTGCATGATGTACTCTAGATATAAGTTAAATAATCAAGGTGACAATATACAGCCTTGACATACTCCTTTCCCAATTTGGAACGAGTCCATTGTTCAATATCTGGTTCTAACTCTTGCTTCTTGATCTGCATACAGTTTTCTCAGGAGGTAGGTACTGTAATGTGGTCAGGTATTCCCATCTCTTGAAGAATTTTCCACAGTTTGTTGTGATCCACACAGTCAAAGCTTTAGGAAGCATCAATGAAGTCAATGAAGCAGAAGTAGATTTTTTTTGAATTCCTTTTTCTGTTATCCAGTGGAAGTTGCCAATTTGACCCCTGGTTCCTCTGCCTTTTCTAAGTTCAGCTTGAACATCTGGAAGTTCTCAGTTCATGTAGTGTTGAAGCCTGGCTTGGAGAACTTTGAGCATTACGTTGCTAGTGTGTGATATGAGTGCAATTGTGCAGTAATTTGAACATTGTTTGGCATTCTCTTTCTTTAGGATCAGAATGAAAGCTGATTTTTTCCAGTCCTGCGGTCACTGCTTAATTTTCCATATTTGCTGGCATATTGAATGCAAAACGTTAACAGCATTATCTTTCAGGATTTGAAATAGCTCAGGTATAATTCCATCACCTCCACTAGCTTTGTTAGCAGTGATGCTTCCTATGGCCCACTTGACTTCACACTCCAAGATGTCTGGCTGTAGGTGAATGATCACACCATCATGGTTGTCTGGGCTATTAAGATCTTTTTGTATAGTTCTGTGTATTTCTTGCCACCTCTTCTTTACATCTTCTGCTTCTTTTAGGCTCATGCTGTTTCTGTCCTATATTGTGCCCATCTTTGCATTAAATGTAAAGCTCCTCCCACTGCCCCCTTTTCTGGGCTTTATGTTCAGTTTATAAGAAACTATCAAACTGTTTTCCAAAGTGGCTTTACCATTTGATGTTACCACTAGCAATGTAAGATGGTGGAGTAGAAGGACATGTGTTCATCTTCTCCTGTAAGAACACCAAAATGGCAACTAGCTGCTGAATAACCATCAACAAGAGAATGTTGAATCCCACCAAAAAAAGATGCCTGGATCCAACGGCAGAGGAGAATCCCCAACAAAACAGTAGGAGGGGCACAGTTGCCTTTGAAATTAAACCTCAGACCCAGTAGAGACACTTGGAGGGCACAAACAAAACCTTGTGCACACCAAGACTGAGGGAAAGGAGCAATGACACCCACAAGAGACTGAGCCAGACCTGCATTTGACTGTTTGAGTGTCTCCTATGGAGGCATGGGTTAGCGGTGACCTGCCCCGGGGACAGGGATTCTGGTTGCAGCAGACTTGGGAGGTGCAGTGTGTGGCATAATCCTCTTTGAGGAGGTTGTCATTAACCCCACTATAGAGCCACCAAGCTGATGACCCACAAATTGGGGAACAATTATGCCAAAGAAGCTCTTTCACTGTTTCAAAAGTTCTAGGGCCCACAACAGATTTTCCAACCTGGGAATCCAGCAAAAGGACTGAGAACCATTAGGGAAATAGACTTTTGAAGGGCACAACACAACCTTGTGCACACCAGGAGGAAGGAACAGTGACTCTGCAAGTGACTGAGCCAGACTTGCCTGTGAGTGTCCAGGAGTCTCCAGTGGAGGTATGGGTCGACAGTGACCTGTTGTGGGGTCAGGGCCAATGACTACAACAGTCCTGAGAGCCATGGCATCCTGGCATAAGTCCTTTTGTAGAAGGTCACCATTAGTGCCATTAACTCTATCATAGTTTGGACTCAGGCCAAACTGCAGAGGGTACACAGTCCCACACATCAGCAGAAAATTGGATTAAAGATTTAATGAGCATGGCCCTGCCCACAAGAGCAAGACCCAGTTTTACCCTCCCTTCACCAGGAAGCTTCCTTAAGTCTCTTATCCTCATCCATCAGAGGGCAGACAGAATGAAAACCACAACCACAGAAAACTAAACAAACTTATCCCATGGATCACAATGTTGTCTAACTCAGTGATACTATGAGCCATGCCATGTAAGGCCACCTAAGATAGACAGGTCATGATGGAGAGTTCTAATAAAATGTGGTCCACTAGAGAAGGGAATGGCAAACAACTACAGCATTCTTGCCTTGAGAACCCCATGAATGTAATGAAAAGGCAAAAAATATTATATATTTATATATAATAAAATTTTGTGGGATTTTTGTTGTAAAGATATTTTAATTCATAAGAAGCCAAATTAGATTTTCCAAATATTGATTTTGGCCTTGTTGCTTAGAAAGTCTTACCTTATCTGAAATTAGATAAGTACTCTTCTATATTTTCTAGCTAAATATTCATTGTGTTAACTCTTATTTAACATCTAAATGTTGACATTTTAATGCATTTCTAAATTATCATAATTTGAAGTGACAGAAGCATTATGCAAAAGAGTACATATATTATAAGCCGGATTTTTACAAACAAAAAATATGTCTTTGGATACTGATATTATGGATAGTATCTTAACTAAGCCCAGGCAGCAGGTACAGTGGGGCCTATAAAGAGTGAGTGGTTGGTTACATGGTATACTCCATCCTTCTTAGCTGTAGTTTGTGCAAGTTTTGCTTTTTCTTAATTCATCACAAGCTCCTTTTCCTCTTTACAAAGCAGGACAATGCCTCCAGTTTCTAAGAGTAGGAGTAATATGCAGGGACAAAAACAATGAAATTGCATCTAAGATTGTTTTTACAAAACAATATTTGTTTGCTTCATTCACTGTCAAAACTACAGCAACTAGAAGAGGGTATGCTAGATGTTTATTAAATATCTGTTCAAACAATGAACATATACTTTGCAGCAGTTATAGAGTGAATGATTTATTTTGATATTTTTTAAATTACAAACCTAGTTATACCAGCTTATATGAAATAATCCTTGATCTTCAAAGTTAGTAAAGACATTTTAGTCTCTGAACATCTTCAAAACTGTCTTTAAGAGGTTCCTTTCATCTGAGATACATTGCTTCTCCACAGTTGCATGTCAATTGCCTATGTAGCTCATGAATTCTTTATAGATGTGCTCAGAGGCTAGTTATTTCTTAACTTTGTCTACAAATTTGCATTATTCACTTTCTTGGTTCCTCTCAGCCATCTCTCCTATCCGTCTGATTTTGGCTGCACCTAAGTAGTATATACAGGTCAGGAAGCAACAGTTAGAACTGGACATGGAACAACAGACTGGTTCCAAATAGGAAAAGNCTCCACTGGAATTCCATCACCTCCACTAGCTTTGTTCGTAGTGATGCTTTCTAAGGCCCACTTGACTTCACATTTCAGGATGTCTGGCTCTAGGTGAGTGATCACACCATCGTGATTATCTGGGTTGTGAAGATCTTTTTTGTACTGTTCTTCTGTGTATTCTTGCCACTTTGATAAGTCATATTAAACTCTTAGGTCAAATTAAGCAGACCTGGCATTGGCAGTGTATCCATAACTTTCTGATGTTAGTAAGAACAAAATTGGTGACTTTAAAGTAAATCATGCCAAGGTTTTGATACCCTTAAGATATTAATGAAACACTTCAAAACAGTGATATGAAGTGTCCATATTCAAATACTGTGTGTTTTGTTTTGTTGTGTATATATTTTTTTTCATTGGATTTCTCACTCATTGCAATCCGGCAACTACCAGGTTCCAGCCCTGGTTGGATCCAGGGTATCCAAAATGTGGACGGCAAGGTGAGGGAGATATGTAGATTTAGAAAGGGATAAGGAAAGAATTTGCAGTTAAGAGAATAGAGGAGAGAAAGAGGCTTATATTCCTTGGTTTACACAGAAAGTCATTAAACTCTCGAGACAAGAGACTTGCACCATTTACGTAGGCTGCAGACACCCTCTCTGTCTCCCGAAGGAGTGAAGATGCAGAGTGCCTTCCCGGTCAGGTCTTAGAAGCCCAGACAAAAAAGTGAACACAGAGAGCCTCTGTGCTCCAAGGGATCAGCGTGAAAAGGAGAGAGAGAGAGAGAGAGAGAAAGAATTGAAATAAAGAACGACATGGGGGAACCAGGCTTTTGTGGAACTGGTCCTGGTCCTGGTCCTGGTCCGTCTCTTTATTTTTCAGGGAAGCTTTTATACTTTAAGTTGTACATAGAGATAAATGTAAGAAACAGAGTCATGCAGGATCAGCTGCTCTGACCCATATCTAACGACACAGTGTTCTTTGCATACCTTTGTTCTTACAAGGGTCTTACGTTTGTTTACAATATCTTCTGGTCTGGAGACTGATTAACATTTTATGGCCCCATCTTTCTTTTTATTGATAAAGGTTAGTCAATCAGAAAACTTATTTTCCCTTAAGATCTACTTACTCTTAAGATAGTGATAAAGTTACATTCTTACATAGCAAGGATGCAGTGATTTATAACAAAGAAAGAGGAGTACAGTGATTTACAACAAAGAGANCTTTTTATTGATAAAGGTTAGTCAATCAGAAAACTTATTTTCCCTTAAGATCTACTTACTCTTAAGATAGTGATAAAGTTACATTCTTACATAGCAAGGATGCAGTGATTTATAACAAAGAAAGAGGAGTACAGTGATTTACAACAAAGAGAAAATTCATTAACTCAAAAGTCTAGTATTGCTAACATCAAAACTACTATATTTCTTTTTATACATTCCAATTACATTGATTAACATACTCCCAGGTCCCTAAGGATATGGTGGCCTGGTGGCAATCATTAACTCAGCAATGAAACCCTTCACCAACATGATTTTTATCTTTAGAAAAAACCCTGTGCTTACTAAGACTTTCAAAATACTCCAAACTCTCTGTGCTATTTATGGTTGAGAGGTTGTATACAATCATGTGTGTAGTAGCAGAAGTGTAGATAAACCTGTCACACAAGCTAGACTGCCAGTGCTCGAGCAGATCTAGAGCACACCTTGAGTCTTGATCCGCCTTGCCCGTCAGGCCTCTTCTGCATGACCTTGTCATGGGTGGAGTCAGGGAGTCCCTTGAGTCCTGACCCACCATTGCCCATCAGGCCTCTTCCTCATGACCTTTGCCATGGGTGAGATCTCCTGTGCTGGCTCCCGGCAGGAAACACGTGATTATCTTTGTTGTATTGGCATAATCAGTGACTTATACATTCAGTGATAGCATTTGAGCAAGTGTTATCAGCAAGCAGTATTTTAGTTAATAAACAAGGTTTCAAAAATCATATAAGAATGAATTTAAACTTGCTGAATGTAAAGATTGAACCTCAGGTCACTGTAGCTTTAGTAATTGCTTATTGTATTAGTTTAGATGCTAGCACTGCACATGCTATTCATATTCTGATTTTTTTAAAATAAAAGTTGAACTGCAAAGTACAAAAACAAAATACAAACAAAAAAAAGCATCATAAACTTGTAATTAATTTAGGCCATATCTTACCTCTCTTGCTTTTTACCTGAGCCTTCAACTGGCATTCATTCAGGTGGCTATGGTTAACTCAGAATTAGTGTTCTAGTTCTCATTATATGTTTTTTGGATGAATTGAGCTCTATTTATGTCAAAAGTGAATNTTTCCTTGAAAATACTTTCCTATAAGGGAAATGACTGAATCAAAGGCTTTTGGATCAGTGTTAAAGAGTGTACATATTCACATTTCTGCTGCAGGTGGGAGAATTCTTTTCTCAGCTGTCAGCCGTATTGAATATAATCACCTGCCTTCAACTTTTAGTAATTTTAGAAAGATGAACAGTGGTATACCATTATCTTATTATTCCTCTTTCATTATAGAGAAGGAAAACTTTTATTTGATGTATGTGTGGATATGCATGTATATGCACAAAATTATACATATATACAAAATTATGTATAATTTTGAAATAGTGGAGAGAAAGAGATATTTCAAATTTTTCTGATAAGGTACATCTTCATATTCTTTGCTTATTTCTTTATGAAAAGTGTTAGTCACTAAGCCGTGAATTAGTGTTCTAGTTCTCATTATATGTTTTTTGGATGAATTGAGCTCTATTTATGTCAAAAGTGAATTATCACCATCAGCGTATATCAATTTTCCTAGAAATTTTTTAATAGAAAATTTGAAAAGTTTCAGATTCTCTACTGGATTCTATACTTGCATCTATAAAACACATGAAAGGACAATGAATATTCTCACAAAAGAAAATGATCTAGCTCTGGTCTCTGTGGAAACTGGGAGCAAGTACACATGAGCTTAGGGCCAGATTATTGTCTGAGCTGTCCCTACAGGGCCCACAGCAGGTCCAAAGATCATGCTAGAGGCGTTGGAAGCCTCCTGGGGAGGGGGAGGTGGACTGTGGCTCACAGCAGAGGCAAGGACAGAGAGACCTGAGACCCTAAGAAAAGTTATTNGGCCAGATTATAGTCTGAGCTGTCCCTACAGGGCCCACAGCAGGTCCAAAGATCATGCTAGAGGCGTTGGAAGCCTCCTGGGGAGGGGGAGGTGGACTGTGGCTCACAGCAGAGGCAAGGACAGAGAGACCTGAGACCCTAAGAAAAGTTATTATTTTTATGGCTTGATTTGTTCTGTTATTTGTGGTTTTCTTCCACCTTTGTTGTACTTATTGCTTTTATTATTTTTTATTTAGTCTTTTGAGATTTATTTTTATCATACTTTTAATTTTTATACTTTGGTTTTCTGTTGCTCTGTGTTTCTTCTCCTTTTATAAATATACATATAACTTTATTATATATATATACATAATTTTATTATAGTTTATTTTATATATATATATAGTTTTGGGCTTCCCAGGTGGCACTAGTGGTAAAAAACCCACCTGCCAATGCAAGAGATGGGAGAGACTCAGGTTCTATCCCTGAGTCGGCAAGATCCACTGGAGGACATAGCAACTGACTCCAGTATTCTTGCCTGGAGAATCCCATGGACATAAGAGCCTGGCAGGCTACAGTCCATGGCGTCACAAAGAGTAGGAGATGACTGAAGTGACTGAGCATACACACACGCATATATAGTATTATTATAGTTCTATTTTAAATTAGCTTTTATGTTCTGATTTTTTTCTTTCTTTTCAATCGTTTTTGTCTGATTTGTTTTCTTGGCTTTATTCNAAGAGCCTGGCAGGCTACAGTCCATGGCGTCACAAAGAGTAGGAGATGACTGAAGTGACTGAGCATACACACACGCATATATAGTATTATTATAGTTCTATTTTAAATTAGCTTTTATGTTCTGATTTTTTTCTTTCTTTTCAATCGTTTTTGTCTGATTTGTTTTCTTGGCTTTATTCTTTATTTGGCACTTTGGTTTTGTTTTCTGTTTTGAGTTTTTATTAGTTTTGTTTATAGTTGATTTAATTTTTTGTTTCTTTTGTTTGTCTTCTTGTTCGTGCTTTTGTTTTTTAGTTCTATATTTGTTTCCTCTCTGTGTGTGTGTGTACTTTTTTTAAATCTTGTTTTTGTTTGATTTTACTTTTACCATTTGCTTGTCATTTTTTTCTTTATTCTCCCTATTGCTGTGATGAGTGACATTTGGAGTTTTGGTCCCCTGACCTGAAATCAGGCCTGAGTGTCTAGGGTTATAGCACTGAATCCTGGATACTGGACAGCAAGATGATTCCTGGCCTCAGGGAATATGTATCAGGTATAGCTCCCACAAACACCATCATCTGAATCCAAGACCTGGCTCCACCCAACTGACTAAAACAAACAGTGATGGATAGCTCATGCCAAGAAAAAGCAGGACAGGAACACAAACCCAACCATCAGCANAAGATGATTCCTGGCCCCAGGGAATATGTATCAGGGATAGCTCCCACAAACACCATCATCTGAATCTAAGACCTGGCTCCACTCAACTGCCGAAAACAAACAGTGATGGATAGCTCATGCCAAGAAAAAGCAGGACAGGAACACAAACCCAACCATCAGCAGGCAGGCTGCCTAAAGTCAAAGTAAGCTAACAGGTACCCCAAATACACAACCTGACATGGACCTGCCTATCAGAGGAGAAACTCAACTCCACCCACCAGAAAGTAGGCACCAGTCCCTTCCATAACAAAGTCTATACAAGTCACAGGACCAACCTCACCCACCTGGAGCAGAGACCAGAAGCCAGAAGAACTATGACCATGAAGCCTGGGGAAAGGAGACCTGAAGCATAAGAAGGTAGACAAAGTGCAAATATAGAAAGATATCATGTGGACAAAGAATAAAGGTAAAAAATGATAAGACCAAGTAAAGAAAGAGGAATTAGACAATCTGCCTGAAAAATAATTCAGAGTAATCCTAGTACAGATGATCCAAAATCTCAGACATAGAGTGGAGAAAATGCAAAAATAAATAAATAAATAAATAAAATAAAATAAAGAGAAAAATCATAAAATTACCTAGGAGAAGTGAAGAACAAAGAGTGAAGAACAACACAATAACTGAAATTAAAAATATACTAGAAGGAACCAATAGCAGAATAAATGAGGCAGAAGAACACATAGGTAAGTTGAAAGACAGAATGGTGGAAATAACTGCCAAGGAGCAGAATAAAGAAAATAATGAAAAGAAAGGAGGATATTCTCAGAGACCTTTGAGACAACATTTAAGTCGCCAAGTTTTGAACTATAGGAATACTAGGAAAAGAAGAGAAATAGAAGGGTCTGAGAAAATATTTGAAGAGACCATAGCNCTGCCAAGGAGCAGAATAAAGAAAATAATGAAAAGAAAGGAGGATATTCTCAGAGACCTTTGAGACAACATTTAAGTCGCCAAGTTTTGAACTATAGGAATACTAGGAAAAGAAGAGAAATAGAAGGGTCTGAGAAAATATTTGAAGAGACCATAGCTGAAAACTTGCCTAATATGGGAAAGGAAATTGTCAAGTTCATAAAATGCAAAGTGACCATATAGGATAAACAGTAAGAAAAACACACCAACACAAATATTACTGAACCTAACAAAAACTAAATACAGAAAAAATATTAAAAACGGCAAGAGAAAAGCAGCAAGTAAGATAGAAGGGAAACCCAATAAAGTTAAGACCTGATCTTTTAGTATAACATTGGCAGGCCAGAAGGGAGTGGAAGTGACAAAAGGGGAAAACCAACAACCAAGATTAGTCTACTCAGAAAGGATCTCATTTAGATTCAACAGAGAAATCAAAAGCATTACAGATAAGCAAAACCAAAGAAAACTCAGCTCCACAGAATGTGCTTTACAATAAATGCTAAAGAAATTTGTCTAGGCAGAGAACACAAGAGAGGAAGAGGAACTATAAAAAGAAACTGAAAACAATAAAGAAAATGATTACATGAACACATGCATCAATAATTACCTTAAATGTAAATGGATTAAATGTTCTAACCAAAATAAACAGACTGGTTGAATGAATNTGAACTATAGGAATACTAGGAAAAGAAGAGAAATAGAAGGGTCTGAGAAAATATTTGAAGAGACCATAGCCGAAAACTTGCCTAACATGGGAAAGGAAATTGTCAAGTTCATAAAATGCAAAGTGACCATATAGGATAAACAGTAAGAGAAACACACCAACACAAATATTACTGAACCTAACAAAAGCTAAATACAGAAAAAATATTAAAAATGGCAAGGGAAAAGCAGCAAGTAAGATAGAAGGGAAACCCAATAAAGTTAAGACCTGATCTTTCAGTATAACATTGGCAGGCCAGAAGGGAGTGGAAGTGACAAAAGGGGAAAACCTACAACCAAGATTAGTCTACTCAGAAAGGAGCTCATTTAGATTCAACAGAGAAATCTAAAGCATTACAGATAAGCAAAACCAAAGAAAACTCAGCTCCACAGAATGTGCTTTACAGTAAATGCTAAAGAAATTTGTCTAGGCAGAGAACACAAGAGAGGGAGAGGAACTATAAAAAGAAACTGAAAACAATAAAGAAAATGGTTACATGAACACATGTATCAATAATTACCTTAAATGTAAATGGATTAAATGTTCTAACCAAAATAAACAGACTGGTTGAATGAATAAAAAATCAATACCCATAGGCATGATTTCTGTGGGATACACAGTTTAGACATAGGGACACATACAAACTGAAAGTGAGGAGATGGGAAAAAGGATTCTATTACAACGGAAATCGAAAGAAAGCAGGAGTAGCAATACTCTCATCAGACAAAATAGTCATTAAAGTAAAAATAAAACCTACCACAAGAGAAAAGGAAGAACACTATATAATGATCAAGGGATCAATCCAAGAAGATATGACAATTGTAAATACTTATGCACCCAGCATGTGAGCACCTCAGTACATGAGGTGAATGCTAATAGACATAAAATGGGAAACTGACTGTAACACAATAATAGTCAAGGACTCTAACACTCCACTTCCACCAATGCAGATGGATATTTAATAAGGAAACTCAGATCTTAAATGACACATTAGACCAACCTGGTCTAATGTGTCATTTATGTCTATAGCACATTCCATCCAAAAGCAGCAGAATACAATTTTTTAAAAATTATACATGGAATATTCTCTATGATAGATGATATCTGGGGTCACAAATCAAGCCTTGGTTAATTGAAAATGATTGAAGTCATATAAAGCATCTTTTCTGACAACAGTGCTATGAGATCAGGTATCAGTTACAGGAAAAAACCGTAAAAACCACAAACGCATGCAGTTTAAACAATACACTTCTACATAACCAAGAGGTCGCTGAAGAAATCAAAGTGGCAATTGAAAAATACCTAGAAACAAATGACAAGGAAAACACGACACTCCAAAACCTATGGGATGCAGCAAAAGTAGTTCTAAGAGGGAAACATACAAGGCTACCTCAAAAAATGAGAAAAATATCAAATAAGGAATTTAACCCTACACTTAAAACAACTAGAAAAAGAAAAGAAACAAAACCCCAAATTTAATAGAAGGAAATAAATCATAAAGATTAGAGTAGAAATAAATGAAAAAGAAATGAAGATAACAAGAGTAAAGATTTAACAAGGGGGGAAAAAGCTAGTTCTTTGAGAAGATAAAGAAAATTCACACACCATTAGCTGGACTCATCAAGAAAAAAAGGGAAAAGACTCAAATTAATAAAATTTGAGATGAAAAAGAAGTTACAACAGACAATGCAGAAACACAAAGGCTCACAAGAGACTATTATGAGCACCTATATATCAATACTTTGTCCACCTCATGCAAAGAATTGACTCATTGGAAAAGACTCTGATCCTGGGAGGGATTGGGGGCAGGAGCAGAAGGGGACGACAGAGGATGAGATGGCTGGATGGCATCACTGACTTGATGGACATGAGTTTGAGTGAACTCTGGGAGTTGGTGATGGACAGGGAGGCCTGGCGTGCTGCAATGCGTGGGGTCGCAAAGAGTCGGACACGACTGAGTGACTGAACTGAACTGATATACCACTAAAATGGACAATCTGGGAGAAATGGGCAAATTCTAAGAAAAGTGAAACTTTTGAATACTGGACCAGAACGAAATAAAAATATGAACAGATCAACTACAGACACTAAAATCCAAACTATGACAAAAAATCAGGGCCAGGTGGATTCACAGGTAAGTTCTATAAAATGTTTAGAGAAGCCCTAAGACCTATACTGCTCAAAAACTTTCAAACACGCAGAAGTAGGAACACTCCCAAACACATTCTATGAGGCCACCATCACCCTGATACCAAGACCAGAGGAGCACACCACAAAGAAAGAAAACTGGAGGCTAACATCACAGACGAACATAGATGCAATGATCCTCAGCCAAATACTAGCAAACAGGATACAAGAACACATTAAAAAATTATACGTCACGATTAAGTGAGGTTTAACCAGGGATGCAAGGATTCTTTAATATATGCAAATCAAACAATGTTATACACCATATTAACAAATTAAATGTTAAAGCCCAATGATAATATTAATAAGACCAGAAGAATTTTAGGTAAGATTGAGTGCCAATTTTATGGAAAACTCTCCAGAAAATGGGCATAGAAGGAAGCTACTTCAACATAATAAAGGCTATATTTAACAATCCCACAGCAAACATTATTCTCAATAATGACAAACTGAAAACATTTCCTCTAAGATCAGAAACAAGGGAATGGTGTCCACTCTTGCCATTATTATTCAACATAGTTTTGTATGTCCTAGACATGACAATCAGAGAAGAAAAATCAAAGAAATCCATATTGGAAAAGAAGCAAAACTCTCACTGTTTGCAGATGACATGATACTATCTGTAGGAAATCCTAAACATGGCACCAGAAAACTACTAGAACCAATTAATGAATTTAATCATGTTGCAGGATATAAAATTAATACACAGAAATCCCTTGCATTCCGATACATTAACAATGAAAAATCAGAAAGAGAAATGAGGACACAATACTATTGCAACAAAAGAATAAAATATCTAGTATTAAACCTTGCTATATATATTTGTCACCTTTCTTACTAAACTTATATCCAGAGTACATCAGGTGAGATGCTGGGCGGGGTGAATCACAAGCTGGAATTAAGACCATTGGGAGCAATATCAGTGACCTCAGATATGCAGATGACACCACCTTAATGGCAGAATGTGAAGAGGAACTAAAGAGCCTCTTGAAGAAGGTGAAAGAGGAGAGCGAAAAAGCTGACTTAAAATTCAACATTCACAAAAACTAGGATCATGTCATCTGGTCCCATCATTTCATGGCAAATAGATGGGGAAACAATGGAAGCAGTGACAGACTTTATTTTCTTGGGCTCTCAGATCACTTTGGAGGGTGACTGCATCCATGAAATTAAGACGTTTGTTCCATGGAAGAGTAACCATGACAAATCTAGACAGTGTATTAAAAAGCAGAGACATCACTTTACCAAACAAAGGCCCATATAGTCAAAGCTATGGTTTTTCTAGGGATTTCTGTTGCCATATATGGATGTGCGAGTTGAACCATAAAGAAGCCTGAGCGCCAGAGAATTGATGGTTTCAAACTATGGTGCTGGAGAAGACTCTTGAGTCCCTTGGGCAGCAAGGAGATCAAACCAGTCAATCCTAAAGGAAATAAACCTTGAACATTTATTGGAAGGATTGATACTGAAGCTCCAGTTCTTTGGCTAACTGATGCAAAGGGCCAAATCATTGGAAAAGACCCTGATACTTGGAAAGACTGAGGGAAGCATGAGAGGGTCGCAGAGGATGAGATGGTTGGATGGTATCATTCACTCAATGGAAATGAATTTGGGCAAACTCTGGGAGTTAGTGAAGGACAGGGCAGCCTGATGTGATTCAGTCCATTGGGTCACAAAGAGTCAGACACGACTGAGCAGCAACAAGGGATACAAAAGACCTATATGCAGAAACTAGAAGACTCTAATGAAAGAAATCAAAGATAACAGATACCGAGAGATAATGGAGATGGAGAAGTAATATCATCTTCCCGGAATGAATGAATCAATATTATGTAAATAGCAGTCTTGAGATTTAATGCCATCCCTATTGAATAACCAAGGACATTTTTCACAGAACTGCAACAAAAATTCCACAGTTTGTATGGTAATACGAAAGAACCCAAATAGCCAAAGCATTCTTGAGAGTGAAAAACGGAGCTGGGAGAATCAAGCGTCCTGACTTAAGACTATACTACAAAGCAGCAATCAGAAAGACAGACTGGGCCAGGCATAAAAACAGAAAAATATGTCAGTGGAATAGGATAGGAAGCCCAAAGAAAAACTCATACTCCTAGGGGCAACTAATCTTTGAAAAAGGAGGCAAGAATTAACAATGGAGAAAAGACAGCCTCTTCAATAAGTGGTGCTGGGAAAACTGTAGAATTCAGTTCAGGGGCTCCAACTCTTTGTGACTCCATGAACTGCAGCACTCCAGGCCTCCCTGTCCATCACCAACTCCGGGAGTTTAATCAAACTCATGTCCATTGAGTCAGTGATGCCATCCAACCATCTTATCCTCTATCGTCCACTTCTCCTCCTGCCCTCAATCTTTCCCGGCATCAGTCTTTTCAAATGAGTCAGCTCTTTGCATCAAGTGGCCAAGTATTGGAGTTTCACCTTCAACATCAGTCCTTCCAATCAACATTCAGGACTGATCTCCTTTAGGATGGACTGGTTAGATATCCTTGCAATCCAAGGGACTCTCAAGAGTCTGCTCCAACACCACAGTTCAAAAGCATCAATTCTTTGGTACTCAGGTTTCTATATAGTCCAACTATCACATCCATACATGACTACTGGAAAAGCCATAGCCTTGACTAGACAGACCTTTGTTGACAAAGTAATGTCTCTGCTTTTTAATATGTTGTCTAGGTTGGTCATAGCTTTCCTTCCAAGGAGTAAGCGTCTTTTCATTCCATGGCTGCAGTCACCATCTGCAGTGATTTTGGAGCCCAGAAAAATAAATCAGCCACTGTTTCCACTGTTTCCCCATCTATTTGCCAAGAAGTGATGGGACCAGATGCCATAAACTTTGTTTTCTGAATGTTGAGCTTTAAGCCAACTTTTTCACTCTCTTCTTTCACTTTCATCAAGAGGCTTTTTAGTCCCTCTTCACTTTCTGCCATAAGGGTGGTGTCGTCTGCATATCTGAGGTTATTGATATTTCTCCCGGCAATCTTGATTCCAGCTTGTGCTTCATCCAGTCCAGTGTTTCTCATGATGTACTCTGCATATAAGTTAAATAAGCAGGGTGACAATATACAGCCTTGACGTCCTCCTTTTCCTATTTGGAACCAGTCTGTTGTTCCATGTCCAGTTCTAACTGTTGCTTCCTGACCTGCACACAGGTTTCTCAAGAGGCAGGTCAGGTGGTCTGGTATTCTCATCTCTTTCAGAATTTTCCACAGTATATTGATAGGGATTACATTGAATCTGTAGATGCCTTGAATAGTATTGTTATTTTAACAGTATTAATTCTTATAATCCATTAACACAGTATATCTTTCTACTTGTTTATGTTGCCTTCAGTTTTTTTTTTTTATCAGTGTCTTATAGTTTCTGATTATGTCACTTACTTCCTTAGTTAGATTTACTACTAGGTATTTTATTCTTTTTGATGTGATTATAATTGGGATTGTTTCTTTAATTTCTCTTTTTGATATTTCATTGTTATTGTATAGAAATGCAACTGATTTCTATGTATTAAGTTAGTATCCTGAAACTTTACCAAATTCATTGATGAGCTTTAGTAGCATTTTTGGTGGTGTCTTTAGGGAGTTGTATGTCATGTCATGTACAAACAGTAAATGTTTTATTTCTTCCTTTCCAAATTGGAATAAAACTTTCCCATTTGCAACAACATGGATGGGTCTGGAGGGTATTATGCTTAGTTATAATAAATAATATTAAATAATAAATAAGTCAGACAGAGAAAGACAAATACTGTGTGTTATCACTTGTATATGGAACCTAAAATGTAAAGCAAATGAATGAATATAATAAAACAGAAATAGACTCACATATACAGAGAAGGAACCAGTGGTTTCCATGGGGAGAAGGAACAGGAGGTGGGTCAGATGGGGTGTCAGATAAGGGTAGAGGATTAACAGACATAAACTAACATGTATAAAATAAATAAACTACAAGGATATATTGTACAACACAAAGAATATAGCCAATATTTTATAATATCTATCAACGGAGTATATTCTATAAAAATGTCGACTGAGTACATTGTAAACCTGAAATTCAAATAATACTATAAATCAATGTTCAGTTCAGTTCAGTCACTCAGTCATGTCAGACTCTTTGCGACCCCATGAACTGTAGCACGCCAGGCCTCCCTGTCCATCACAGACTCCCAGAGCTTACTCAAACTCATATCCATTCAGCCAGTGATGCCATACTACTACCACATCCTCTGTCATCCCCTTCTCCTCCTGCCTTCAATCTTTGCCAGCATCAGGGTCTTTTCCAAAGAGTCAGTTCTTATCAGGTGGCCAAAGTATTGGAGTTTCAGCTTTAGCATCAGTCCTTTCAATGAATACTCAGGACTGACTTCCTTTAAGATGGACTGATTTGATCTTCTTGCAGTCCAAGGGACTCTCAAGAGTCTTCTCCAACACCACAGTTAAAAAGCATCAGTTCTTTGGTGCTCAGCTTTCTTTATAGTCCAGCTCTCACATCCATACAAGACTACAGGAAAAACCATAGCTTTGACTAGGTGGACTTTTGTTGGCAAATAATGTTGATAGCTTTTCTTCCAAAGAGTAAGTGTCTTTTAAATTCATTGCTGCAGTCACCATCTGCAGTGATTTTTAAGCAAAATAAATAAATAAATAAATAAAGTCTGTCACTATTTCCATTGCTTCCCCATCTATTTACCATGAATTTGTGGGACCAGATGCCATGATCTTCATTTTCTGAATGTTGACTTTTAAGCCAGCATTTTCATTCTCCTCTTTCACTTTCATTAAGAGGCTTTTTAGTTCCTCTTCACTTTCTGCCATAAGGATGGTATCATCTGCATATCTGAGGTTATTGATATTTCTCCCGGCAATCTTGATTCCAGCTTGTGCTTCTTCTAGTCCAGCGTTTCTCATGATGTACTCTGCATATAAGTTAAATAAGCAGGGTGACAACATACAGCCTTGATGTACTCCTTTTCCTATTTGGAACCAGTCTGTTGTTCCATGTCCAGTTCTAACTGTTGCTTCCTGACCTGCATACAGATTTCTAAAGAGGCAGGTCAAATGGTCTGGTATTTCCATCTCTTCAGAATTTTCCACAGTTTATTGTGATCCACCCAGCCAAAGGCTTTGGTATAGTCAATAAAGCAGAAATAGATGTTTCTCTGGAATTTTCTTGCCCTTTCAATGATCCAGCAGATGTTGGCAATTTGATCTATATTGTACTATGTACTGGACAGTTGCAAGGAAAGTAGCTCTTAAACATTCTCACATAAAAAAAGAAACAGTAATTATATGACAGGACGGAGGTGTTGATGTTATGGTGATAATCATTTTGAAAAATATGAGTATATTGTATCAAATTAACATATTGTACATCTTAAACTTACACAATGCTATAGATGAATTATATCTCAGTAAAGCTCTGGAAAAACCAAAGGAAGATGAAGAATGTAAATAAATACATAAATAAAGCTCTCTTTACAACATCAAAGGCACAATTCATTAAATAATTGAGCTGGACTTAATTAAAATTAAAACTTCTGTTCCACAACAATGTTAAGAGAATGAAAAAGAAAAAAAGCCACAGACTGAAAGAAAAATATTTGCAACAGACACATCAGATAAAGGATTATTACCAAGGATACACAAATCTT
>SJYA01004031.1:1350209-1380402 GCA_006410615.1 Neotragus moschatus | reverse complement strand
TTAATTAAAAAATGGGCAAAAGACCTGAACAGATACCTAATCAAAGAAGATACACAGATGGAGAATAAATATATGAAAAGATTCTCCATGTTATATGTCATCAGGGAAATAGAAGTTAAAACAGTAATAAGATACCACTACATGTCTATTATAATAGCCACAGTCCAGAAACTGACACCACTAAATATTGGTGAGAGTAATAGAAACTGATTTATGATGAGTAGGAATGCAAAATAGTAAAGCCACGTTGGAAGATGGTTTGGCAGTTTCTTACAAAACTGAACATACTCTAACCATATGATCGAGCAATTGTGATCCTTGGTGTTTATCCAAAGAAGTTGAAAACTTATGCCCATGCAGATATTCATAGCAGCTTTATTCATAATTGCCAAAACTTGCAATGAACCAAGATGTCCTTCAGTATCCAAACAATGGAATATTATTCAGTGCTAAAAAGAAATGAGCTATCAAGCCATGAAAAGACATGGAGGAACTTTAAAGGTGAATTTTTAAATTTTTATGTCAATTATATCTCAACAGAGCTGGATATTTTAAAATGCATCTAAGTGGAGTCCCTTGGACTGCAAGGAGATCAAACCAGTCCATTCTGAAGGAGATCAGCCCTGGGATTTCTTTGGAAGGAATGATGCAAAAACTGAAACTCCAGTACTTTGGCCACCTCATTCGAAAAGTTGACTCATTGGAAAAGACTCTGATGCTGGGAGGGATTGGGGGCAGGAGGAGAAGGGGACGACAGAGGATGAGATGGCTGGATGGCATCACCGACTTGATGGACGTGAATCTGAGTGAACTCCGGGAGTTGGTGATGGACAGGGAAGCCTGGCATGCTGTGATTCATGGGGTCGCAAAGAGTCGGACACGACTGAGCGACTGAACTGAACTGAACTGAAGTGAAAGAAGTCAAACTGAAAAGGTTACATACCGTATGATTCCAACTAAATTATATTTTTGAAAAGGCAAAACTACTGGAGACAGTAAAAGATAAGTAGTTTCCAGGGGTTGAGAAGGGGAAGGGATGAATAGGTGGAGTATAGATATTATAATGATAGATACATGTCATTATACATTCATCTAAATCCATAGAATGTACAACTCTAGAGGCAAACCCTAATATACACTATAGACTTTGAGTGATGATGATGTCCAAGTTGGCTCATCAATTGTAACTTATGTACCCTGTAGTGCTGGATGTTGATATTGGGGGAGGCTATACATGTGCAGGGACAGGGGAATATGGGGACTCTGTACTTCCCACTCAATTTTGCTGTGAACTTAAAACTGCTCTATAAAAAAAATTGTGAAAAAAAAATATGGCAGGCTCCCTTTCTCTCTGCAAAAATATTACCCAATTAGAGGAGACAGCCTCAGGAAAGAAAAAAAAAAACCCAGGTGATTCTAAAGCACAGTTAGAGTCAAGAACCAGTCTTTAGCCATTATAAAAGTACCCAGTCAATCAACTCAGTAAACAATTTTATAATGTAAATTCAAGCTAATGAACCTCTAGACATGTGCTAATTGTAGTGAATCATCTTTTTTGGCATCCTCTCCACCATTTTATGAGCATGTTCAAAGAGGAGAGGACATCTTTTCCTTACAACATACTGTACATTTCGTCAAAGGCATAACTCAGTACAATCTTTTATAAAAAGATGACGAAAGACTCTCAACTCTAAATCTAAGCACCTTTTGAACTTTATAAAAATCACTTAAAGAGCGACATAGTCAGTGTAATAGAAAACCTAAGATCTTTATCTAGGCCCTTTTAAAATAATACATCTTACTGTCCATGAGTTACTCCATAAGGACAATGAAAAATTATTTTATACTTCAAATTAAAAATGCAAGGATTCAAAAAGTCCAAAAAGCACCTGAGGGAAAAAAAAAAAGACTTATATTTATGAAGGAAACAAATCCTCTAACAAAATGTAATGTCTTAATTCATTATGGTTCTACAATTAGCCTTTCTTATTAAAATCATCAGTACTCTGGCAAATTGCTGAGGGAGTAGGGGCTCCTTGCTAGAAGTAAGGATCTCAATGCTCATTTTAATTCAAAGATCTTACTCCTCACCCCACAGAACTCAATAGTATCTAACACGAATGAGCGAGCAGCTCTTCCTTAAAATTCTTCCTTCTCTTTGTCTTCATCATGTTATAGCAGGGGTCCCTACCCTCCGGGCTCTAATGCCTGATGATCTCAGGTGGAGCTGATGTAATAATAATAGAAATAGAGTGCACAATAAACGAAATGTGCTTAAATCATCCTGAAACCATTCCCCCATCCGTTTTCATTGTTTTCCATGAAACCAGTCCCTAGTGCCAAAACCACTGGGGACTGCTTGTATAGGAACCACTCCTATCCTGGCATCCTTTCCTTCATGGCCTCAGTTCTTTTCTCCACAACCCCCCTGGAGTGAATGATCTAGTTCATGGCTCAAATGTTACCTCCAAGTCCATTTCAGTTCTCAGTCTACTTTCTGAACTTCAAAACAAGAACTGCCACTTGATTCCCAAGGACTCACCACTTAAATAATTCATTGGCACCTCTCACTGGGTCGCCAAGTCCGATCGATTATTGGCTCCTTCCATGCTACTCCAGTATTTTGCATCTTTAAATCAGGTGTACCACACTTGCCCCAGCCTGAAAAATCTTATTAGTTCTGTAATTTAGGAAAAGTTGTTAACTTCTTACAACCTCAGTTACTTCATCTGTTTTATGGATAAAGAAAAATAATCTAAGAGGCTCAGTGTGAAGGTTATTTGAGACATTGCTTTAAATTGTGAAGATTATTGCTCTGTGTTGTTGTTAGATGAGGCCCTGCTGGAAAACACCTAAGGAAACAGTGAACTCAGTCTCAGGCTATAAACAGGGCCAAGGTCTTTGACTCCCATATTATGATGCCTATAAAACTACTGGCTGGCTAGGAAGTAATAACGTCCTCCATAGTGAAACAGAATGGTTTCAGTCATACTTGAACTTCAATTTCTTACATTCTAGCTATAAAATAATAGAGTCTACTGTCAAATCCTTTTTTCTCAAAATCTTAAATTTCATAGGACTGAAAAATATTCCCTCCATTTAGCTTCAAAATGTGAAATTTATTTAAAAATGAAGGATTCTGGAGGTGGGAGGGGGGGTTCAGGATGGTGGGACACATGACATTCATTGCTGATTCATGTCAATGTATGGCAAAACCCAGCACAATATTGTAATTAGCCTCCAATTAAAATAATTAAAAGATTTTTAAAAGGAAAAAGAATGAAGGATTTGAAGGGAGGTGGGAGGGAGGTTCAAGAGGGAGGGATCATAGATATACCTATGGCTGATTAATGTTGGTGTTTGGCAGAAATCAACATAATATTGTAAAGTAATTATCCGTCAATTAAAAATAAATTAAAAAATTAAAAGCAAATAACAAACAGCCTAAAATAAATTAACGAAAAAAATAAGGGATTTTTCATTAACTTCACATGTCTCAGAAATCATACACAAACTATAGTCTCTAGAAGCTCAACAAATTCATATTAGGTCGGTTTTATTCCTACCTGAGGTCAATTTCACACAGAAAGAATTATTGTAAGAGTTCATACTGACAGCTTGTAATTAATGTATGCTTTTGAAAGGATGAATGGTCATTGACTGGATGCTCAAAAAAAGATTATATTTTTTGATCTTTCCACACACGGAAAAAAAAAAAAAAAAGATAACACTCATTCTGGATCTCACGAGGGGTCATGTGACCCGTCATGAAGAGCATATAGATTTGGATTGTATAAACTGACAATATAGCACTGTTTGATATACAACCTTCTGTCTTGAAAAACTTGCATAACTGTGTCTGGACTTCTAATGGACACAGTAGTTCTAAGAGCTGTCTGAGATGTTCTTCCCAGGTTACAGTCCTCAAATTNGAAGAATCTTCTCACATATTGAAGAGTTTGTCTTCTTCAAATTTATGATTTTTTTCAATTAAAACTTAATTAAAAAAAAACACATTTTGTGGTTTGAGTCAAGAAATAAATAACAGGTTTAGAAGCATTCTGTAGTTGTTCTATGTGATGAATAAAAGCAGCTTTATTTTACATATTTACTTATTCAATCTGTATTTATTAAACATTTACTAAGCTCAGAAATTTCCAGATGTACAAGCTGAATTTAGAAAAGGCAGAGGAACCAGAGATTAAATTGCCAACGTTTGCTGGATCATAGAAAAGGCAAGGGAATTTGTACTTCTGCTTCATTGACCACACTAAAGCCTTTGACTGTGTGGATCACAACAAAATGTGGAAAATTCTTAAAGAGATGGGAATACCACACCACCTTATCTGTTTCCTGAGAAATCTGTGTGTAGGACAAGAAGCAACAGTTAGAATTGAACATGGAACAATGGACTGGTTCAAAAGTGGGAAAGGAGTACGACAAGGCTGTATATTTTCACCCTGCTTATTTAACTTACATGCAGAGTACATCATGTGAAATGCTGGGCTGGATGACTCACAAGCTGGAATTAACATTACCAGGAGAAATATCAACAACCTTAGATATGCAGATGATCCCACCTTAATGGCAGAAAGTGAAGAAGAACTAAAGAGCCTCTTGATGAAGGTGAAAGAGAAGAGTGAAAAAGCTGGTTTAAAACTTTCAAAAAATGAAGATCATGGCATTTGGTCCCATAAATTCATGGCAAATAGATGGGGAAAAATGGAAACAGTGATGGATTTTCTTTTTCTTTTGGCCTCCAAAATCACTGTGGATGGTGACTGCATCCATAAAATTAAAAGATTCTTGTTCCTTGGAAGAAAAGCTATGACAAACCTAGACACCATATTAAAAAGCAGAGACATCACTTTGCTGACAAAGGTCTGTATAGTCAAAGGAATGGCTTTTCCAGTAGTTATGTACAGATGTGAAAGCTGTACCATAAAGAAGGCTGAGCACCAAAAATTGATGCTTTTGAACTGTGGTGCTGGAGAAGACTCTTGAGAATCCCTTGGACAGCAAGGAGATGAAACCAGTCAATCCTAAAGGAAATCAACCCTGAATATTCATTGGAAAGACTGATGCTGAAGGCTGAAGCTCCAATACTTTGGCCACCTGATATGAAGAGCCGACTCATTGGATAAGATCCTGATGCTGAGAAAGATTGAGGGCAAGAGAAGGGGGCAACAGAGGGTGAGATGGTTGGATGGCATCACTGACTCAATGGGCATGAGTTTGAGCAAACTCCAGGAGATAGTAAAGGACAGGGAAGCTTGGCATGCTTCCATGGGGTCGCCAAGAGTTGGATGGCACTTAGTGAATGAACGGCAACCACAAAGTGTAGAAAACCCTGCCTTTCCTTGTCTAATTGATGAATAATTATATTTTCAGAAAGTTCCTCTGATTTTCCCAGGTTTCTGAGAAGTGATTTTCAGAACTTTTTAGCCTCACTCATTAGTTTTTCGAGAAATAATTTTTGAGCAGTGCCAAGCCTTGTTTTAGGCCTTGCACATAGAGTAGCAAACTAGACCAAAAGGTCCCAGCTCTCATGAAGCTGAAAATGTATTAGGGAGACAGACAATCTCATGCGGAAATATATAATATACTTTCAGCTGATAAGTACAATGACAAAAAAAACAAAGGATAAGGTGATCTAGAGTGAAGGAGAGTGCTACTTTAAATTGGATGTTTAAGAAACACATGAAGGAGAAATTAGTATTTGAATTCCAGGATATGAGTGAAGTAAAAGTCATGCAAGGGCTGGCAGAAGACCATTCCAGGCAGAGGGAACAGCTTTGGGATGAAACCAAGCTTAGCATGTTCATGATGAAGAAAGGAGGCCACTGTGACCGGAGCAAAGTGAATAAGAGCAAGAGTAGAAGAAAATGAGATAAAGACCAAATCATGCAGTACATTATAGCCATGACTGGGCATTTAGAGTGTATTCTAAGTGGAATGGGAAGCCACTGGGGATATTAGAACTAGATGGTGACATGAGCTGATTTATGTTTATCAAAGATGACCGTGGGTTTTTTGTGGAAATAGGAAGTGTGGTTAGGAGGCCAATGCAGTGAAACGGTTCAATTCTGACTATATTCTGAAAGTAGAGCTCTTGTAGAACTTGATAATGGATTGGATTTATGGTTCAGATATAAAAGAGGAATTGACAATGACATTTAGTTTCTTGATATGAACTGGTGATTGATGCTCTCATTTAATTGAAATAGGGAAGATTAGAGGGTGAATACAGTGGATGGAGGAAGCAGAATCGGGAGTTCTTACTTAGACATAATAGAGAACCTGCTGTGCAGCAAGTACAAATGATCTGTTGTCAAGTAGACCAGACCTGTAGGAACATCATTCATAGGAAAAATTTCAGGAAGACAGGACAAGGGAAGCTATGTGGATTCCTTGCTGCCCCTCACATTCTGGGGTAACTTCACCACAGATGCCAGATATGGGAGAGAGACATGATTTTTGGAATGTGGGGCTTTTAATTTGAATGGTTAGGGAAGAATCAGGTTCTTCACTGATACTGAGGGGCTGGGATGTAATAGCAATATAACACAGTAAACTGTGCTCCATCCCCATCCTGGCAGTCCCTCCTCTGGGGTGATCAGGGACCAAGATATAATGGCAATAGGATACAGCAGAAATTTGTTCCATCCCTATTTAACTTTGTATCCATCCCTCTGATTCTGCTATTGTGAAAGTAAGAGAAGGATCCAAGGTACTTGTTTTAGCTGTATGACAGAGAAAGTTAACAGTGCAATTTACCACATCAGTGCTCATAATTGGAGAAGTATCAGCCTCTTTTGGGGGCATGCTGGGAGAGCTGTGGTCCAAGCCTTGTGGTTGACCAAGATTGATTGCCTTAAGCACTAGCCTTAGCCAGTTTCTATGGAGATTTTCAGGAGGCCAATTCCTTCTCTACAGGGGATAATTCATGAACAAATTAACACTTACCTCTTCATAAAAACTTGGATTGAGTTGGTAGTAGTGGAGTGGTGCGATGTGATTGGATTCTAGAGATATTTTCAATGTAGATTTCCCAAAGAACTTGCTGGTGGATTGACTTTTCAAAGAGAAAGGAAGCAATCAAGTATGTATAGGCTTTTATACTGACCAACTGATTTAATCATGTTGTCATTGACAGAAATAAGGAAGATTGAAGGAAGGTATAGTGGGGGTGGAGATGAAATCAAGGCTTATGATTTGGAAATGACTAAAAGACAGTCAAGTAAGGAGGTGGACAGCACCTGGAGTTCAGGGAAAAGATCTGTATGAAGGATGTAAATTTTGGAGTCATTAGGCTATAGGTGCCTTTTAAAGCTGTTACTGAGTCCAAGTTAATATTGTTCACCACATTACAGGCCAATAATTCAAGAGATGAGTTGTTGGGACAAGTAATAGGGACTTNCAGTCAAGTAAGGAGGTGGACAGCACCTGGAGTTCAGGGAAAAGATCTGTATGAAGGATGTAAATTTTGGAGTCATTAGGCTATAGGTGCCTTTTAAAGCTGTTACTGAGTCCAAGTTAATATTGTTCACCACATTACAGGCCAATAATTCAAGAGATGAGTTGTTGGGACAAGTAATAGGGACTTTATTCAGAAAGTCAGCAGATTGAGAAGATGGTAGACTTGTGTCCCAAAGTCAGAATTCAGGTTTCTTTTGTACCAAAAAGGAAAAGAGTGTGGCTGGTTGTTGGACACTTCTTGTTGCAGGAATCCTTTGTTCTTACAGCTGTCCATGTAAGTATGGTCACAATGTTCCTATAAACCTCCAACAAGACAATAGTTATTTTATGTTTTGCAAATTTTTATTTCTATACAAATGAAAAAGTGCTGTATCTTTAAAGGTTAGAACCCCAAGAATGGCCTATCCTGTACCTTTCAGGCTCTAGGCAACATTCTTTTATGAAGGTGCAGAGCCAGCACAAGCAACAGAACACAAGAGTTAGAGCTAAGGAATAGATTTGTTATGGATTCAGGTTTGTTCTCTGCTTCAAAGCCATGGAACTGGTTCACTTTAGGAGCAAATATAAGAGAAAAAATGACCTCACACTGGCAAACTGAATCCTGCCCAGGTTATGTTTTTATCTAGAAGCCTGGAGCAGGCCTAATATTTAGAAGCCTACTTGGCCAGGCAGACTCTTGGTTGCCTACATGAAAAATAAATAAATAAATAAAAATTAAAAAGAAGGAACATTCAAGCACAATGTAATCTCAAAACAATACCTGCGATTTACCACATAAGGCAAAACTGAGATAGATCTAAATTGTCATTTTCAAGATCAGTTCAGTTCAGTTCAGTTGCTCAGTCGTGTCCGACATCAGTTCAGTTCAGTTCATCTCAGTTGCTCAGTCATGTCCGACTCTTTGCAACCCCATGAATCACAGCACGCCAGGCCTCCCTGTCCATNGGCTTGCCATTCCCTTCTCCAGTGGACCACATTCTGTCAGACCTCTCCACCATGACCTGCCCATCTTGGGTTGCCCCGCGGGTATGGCTTTGTTTCATTGAGTTAGACAAGGCTGTGGTCCTAGTGTGATTAGATTGACTAGCTTTCTGTGAGTATGGTTTCAGTGTGTGTGCCCTCTGAAAAGACTGTAGAACATTTATATAATCCTGGAGTGCTGTCAGTTTTTCTCATCATGGCACTGAAAGCAATATTATTTTAAAAAATGATGTAGGGGATTCCCTGGTGGTCCTATGGTTAGTATTCTGTGCTTCTACTACTTGGCACCAAGTTCAGATCCCTCAGATTCCACAAGGCCCATGGCATGGCAAAAAAAAAAAAGTTTATTTGATTATATAAAAACATTAGCACTCCTACACATACAGAAAAAGCAGCATATATTAAAAGTCAAGCATATTGTACTTTTCTATCAGAAGAGAATAAACAAAATTAGGAAAACATCACTACTACACAGGAAGAAAAATAAATACATGTATACAATAAAAAGCTTCACAAACTAAAATAATTAAAATTGGCAAAGGCCATGAAAGGCCATATAATTTACAAAATTGCAGACTCAATCATTTTATTTTTAAGAAATGTTAAGTTCTTTAAAAATAAAGTGCAAATTAAAACAGTGAGGTGTATGTTACCTTTTGTGTGTCAAACTGATAGAATTAAATAAAATTATGATACACAGTGTTTTGGTAAGTGTATAAGCAACTGGTACCCTTGAACACAGCTGGTCTGAGTATAAATTCTATGAAGTTCATACAGAAAAGTGGACATTTATGTATAAAAGTGTTTAAATATTGATCATTGGTTTTCCAGGCATTTGTTATAAGGAAAGAACTATAAATTTTTGCTATTATTTAACTATAAGTATGTCCACAGCATCATTTCTTATGGTAGCTAATCTTGGAAACATATTAACTATCCAACAGTAAAAGATTTGCTCACTAAATAATTGCTTTTATTTAATGAAATACATAGAAACTATTAGAAATATTTTCAAGAGAATGTTTAATGGCTTGGGAAAATGTGCATGACATATAATTTAAGTACAAACTGATTGAAAAATAACATGCAGTTTGAAACGTTTCTTAAAAATTTCATTCATGCATAGCATGAAATAGGAAAAACACACCCTAGACTGTTAACAGGTTTTTTTTCTTAGATACTGGAATTTTAGATTATTTATAATATCCTTCCTACTTACCTGCAAGTTTCATATTTTCTTCAATGAAGCACATAAACAGTTCCTCAACATGACTAATTGTTAGAGAAATGCAAACCAAAACCACAATGGGGATCATCTCACACTTGCCAGAATGGCCATCATCAAAACGTCTAGAAACAATAAATGCTGGAGAAGGTGTGGAGAAAAGGGAACCTTCCTACATGGTTGGTGGGAATGTAAATTGAAATAACCATTATGAAGAACAGTATGCAAAAAGTGAAAATGGAAGTCGCTTAGTCACATCCAACTCTGCGATCCCATGGACTATACAGTCCATGGAATTCTCCAGGCCAGAATACTAGAGTGGGTAGCCTTTCCCTTCTCCAGGGGATCTTCCGAAACCAGGGAGTGAACCCAGGTCTCCTGCATTGCAGGTGGATTCTTTACCAGATGAGCCACAACAGTTTAAGGGTCCTGTAAAAAGCTGAAAATAGAGCTACCATATAATCCGGCAATCCCACTCCTGGGAGTGTGTCTGAAAGTGAAGTGAAAGTCTCTCAGTCGTGTCCTACTCTTTAGGATCCCATGGACTATACAGTCCATGGAATTCTCAAGGCCAGAATACTGAACTGGGTAGCCTTTCTGTTCTCTAGGGGGTCTTCCCAACCCAGGGATTGAACCTAGGTCTTTCATATTACAGGCTGATTCTTTACCAGCTGAGCCACAAGGGAAGCCCAAGAATACTGGAGTGGGTAGCTTATCCCTTCTCCAGCAGATTTTCTCAACCCAGGAATCGAACCTAGGTCTCCTGCATTGCAGACAGATTCTTTACCAACTGACCTATCAGGGAAGCCCCAGTGTATCTGGAGAAAATCATAATTCAAAAAAAAACACATGCACCCAAATGTTCATTGCAGCACTAGTCAAAATAGCAAGACATGGAAGCAATCTAAATGTCCATCAATAGAGGAATTGGATAAAGAAGATGTGGTATGTACATATAATGGAATATTAATCAGCCATAAAACAGAAAATAATGCCATTTTCAGCAATATGGATGAACCTGAAGATTATCATACTAAGTGAAGTAAGTTATACAGAGAAAGAAAAATATTGTATGATTCACTTATATGCAGAATCTAAAAAAGTGATACAAGGAAACCTATCTAGAGAACAGAAACAGACATACAGACTTAGAGAAACAGCTTGTGGTTACCAGGGGGGAAGGGTGGGGAAAGGGATAAATTGGGAGTTTGAGACTGACATATACACAGTACTATATATAAAATAGGTAACTAATAAAGACTTAGTGTATAACACAGGGAACTCTGCTTAATACTCTGCAATGGCCTATATGGGAAAAGAGTCTTAAAAAGAGTGGATATATGTATTTTTATAACAGATTCACTTTGCTATATGTCTGAAACAACACAGCATTGTAAATCAATTATATCCCAATAAAAATTTTTTAAAGAACATTGTAGTCTTTTAACTTAAATTCTTCATTTTATATTGGAGTATAGCAGATTAACAACGTTGAGACAGTTTCAGATGACCAATGAAGGGACTCAGCCATACATATACATGTATCCATTCTTCCTCAAACTCCCTTCCCATCCAGATTGTCAAGTAATATTAAGCAGAGCTCCCTGTGCTATACAGTGGGTCCTTGCTGGCCATCCATTTAAAATAGAACAGCTATTATGTGCCAGATACTGTTCTAGGTGTTGAGCAGCCATACAGTGAAAGAGGAGAAAATTACACAATTCCTGCTGTTATGGGCTGCCCTGAGTTTTCTCACCCCCTCCCCCAAATTCATATGTTGGAGTCCTAATTCCCCAGTACCTCAGAATGCAACTGTATTCGTGAATAACATCTCTACAGAAATAAATTAAAATGAGGTCATTAGTGTGGACCCTGATCCAATGTGACTGGTGTTCAAACTAAAGGGAGAAATTTGGACAGACACAGACCTCTGTAGAGAGAAAATAATGTGAGGACACGGGGGAAAGAAGGCCATCTCTAAGCCAAAGAGAGAGATCTGGAACGGATCCTTCCCTTATGACCTTGAGAAGAAACCAGCCCTGCCTACACCTAGATCGAGGACTTCCAGCCTCCAGAACTGTGAGACTGTAAGTTTCTACTGCTGATGTCATCCATCTGTAACACTTTTGTACAGCAGTCCTGGCAAAGAAATCACACACCATCAAGCGGATAAGGAGCAAACAAACAAACAAAAAATAATGATCAAGTCCTCAGGAAAGCCTGTCATGAGGAAGCCCAGTTTAAGTCACAACCTGAAGGATGAGAAGGAAGTAACCTGTGAAGAGAAGAAAGCATCCAAGGTAGAGGGGCAACATACTTGTAGGTCTGGGCCAGAGAGGGATTGGGCTGCTTTGAGAATCTAAGCATCAAGTGTTGGTGAATGGGTCCTGTAATGAGGCACTGGCGATGGACATCAGAACCCAATGAGATTCTTCTGTCACTTGTTCACAATAGGTGTGATGAAGTGTAATGAGTCCTCAGCCCCCAGTGTGGGCTCTGTCACTTATTACTGACCTAATTTCTTAATTGAGTCCTCCATTATAAAAAATATTTTCAAGGGAAACCCCCTACACTGTTGGTGGGAATGTAAATTGGTGCAGCTACTATGGAGAACAGTATGAAGGGTCTTTAAAAAACTGAAAATACAGCTATCATACTATCCAGCAATCCCACTCTTGGGCATATACCCAGACAAAAGTATAAATCAAAAAGATGCATGTACCCCTATATTAATAGCAGCACTAATAACAGGATACTACTCAGCCATAGAAAGAATGAAATAAAGCCATTTTCAGCAACATGGACGGAGCTAGAGAGCTTCTCAGGTGGCTCAGCGATAAAGAATCTGCCTGTCAATGCAGGAGACACAGGTTCGACCCCTGGGTCAGGAAAATCTCCTGGAGAAAGAAATGGCAACCCGCTCCTGTGTTCTTGCCTGGAAACTCCCATGGACAGAGGAGCCTGATGAACTACAGTCCATGGGGTTGCAAAGAGTCGGACACAACTAAGCAACTGAGCATGCACACACACAAGCATAGACCTAGAGATCATACTAAGTGCAGTAAGTCAGAAAGAGAAAGAGCAGTTCCATATGATATGACTTATAGGTGGAATCCAAAGTGTGACACAAAGGAACTTATTTCGGAAACAGAAACAGACTCACAGACGTAGAGAACAGACTTGTGATTATCAAAGGGGAAAGCAACGGGAGGGATAAATTAGGAGTTTGGGATTAGCAGACTATATATAAAATAGATAACCAACAAGGATCTACTGCACAGCACAGGGAATATATTAAATAGCTCATTATAACTGATAATGGAAAAGAATCTGGAAAAGAATCTGAAAAAGAATGGATATATATATATGTAAAACTGAATCATTTTGCTGTACACTTGAAACATTGTAAATCAACTGCTGCTGCTGCTGCTGCTAAGTCGCTTCAGTCGTGTTCAGCTCTATGTGACCCCATAGATGGCAGCCCACCAGGCTCCTCCATCCCTGGGATTCTCCAGGCAAGAACATTTGAGTGGGTTGCCATTTCCTTCTCCATGTAAATCAACTAAACTTCAATAAAATTTTTCTCAATATATATGTATATTTAAATCACTTTGCTGTATACTTGAAACATTATAAATCAAAATACTTCAATAAAAAGAATTTTCAATCACAGATACATAAATCTAGAAAGCTGGGTAATGAGAATATAAAAATACTCTCAGAATTCATTCTTAATTTTGATAAAGGTGTGTTTCATGATTCTCATTCTCTGTACTTTTAAAACTCTTTCCTCCTTCCTGAAACTTCCTGGTACCTCTCAAATTTCTAGGTCACTGCCTGATCCCAGTGAAGTGCATGAAGAAATTTGGCCACCATGTCAGCCCTTAGCACAGGGAAAGTAAGCAGAAAGACTATGACTCCATGGTCATGTATGATGGAAGTCTGCACCTGAGAACTTCTCTAAATGCATTTCACTCTCCTCATGCCCCCACAGTCACCCATCAATCATTCAAGTTCACTGATTCAACTATACACCCCCTTCTTTCTGTCACTGAGGACATGCCACCTCATTTTGCCATGAGGCCTAACTCCCAATCACCCTGTGGAGCTGTTATCCACCTCTTGGGCGGGCAGGCACTTAAGTCATCCCTAATAGTGTCCTGACTCAGAGCAACATTTTATCCTTATCACTAAGTCTCCCAAATGCTTATTTGGTTAACAACAAATTCCACCTTGTAGTTACTTCAAAATGGATGGCTTTATTGTTCCATCACATATCCAGCTGATCTTTCAGCAAGTAAATTAAAATAGATTGACCCTTTAAAGTTATAAATTTTTTTAATTTGTGATTTTGAGCAGATTTCTGTATTTACTCTATATACAGTACAAAGACAAAACTAAAATGACTTCAAGATATTCATTCTAGTTGAATCAAAGCTCATTTTAAAATAATCCAGTGAAAGTCATTTTTCTTCTCGAATAGGTTGAACAGAAAGGAATTCTTTAAAAAGAGAAAAAGGAGATCCAAGTATATTATGAATATGCCATGCAATTTAAAATTTAATACTGCAGCTTGGTTCTCTGCTCATTCTTTTGTGCATTTCTATTATTGACATATGCCTTTGAAAGCACATCTAGAATACTAGTAAAAAAATAACAGCTGAGCACAGCTGATAGAACTCCCAAGTACAAACATAGATTAAAGTAAGCTTGATTTTAAACATGGGTGCATGCTAAGTTGCTTCAGCTCTGTCTGACTCTTTGCAACCCTATGGACTGTAGCCCCCCAGGCTCCTGTGTCCATAGGATTCTCCAGGCAAGAATACTGAAGTGGGTTGCCATGCCCTCCTCCAGGGGATCTTCCTGACCCAGGGATCGAACCTGAATCTCTTATGTCTCTTGCATTGGCAGGCAAATTCTTTACCACTAGAGCCACCTGGGAAGCCCGATTTTAAACGTGCTGCCTTGCCAGTTCGTATTCAAATCCATATGCTGTTACTCCTTAACTTTCATTTGCATGGTTATTAAAAGTCAAATAGACCCCTTTTCTTTTTTTAATTTAAATTTATTTATTTTAATTGGAGGCTAATTACTTTACAATATTGTATTGGTTTTGCCATAGCCATATCAACATGAATCTGCCACGGGTGTACACGTGTTCCCCATCCTGAGCCCCACTCCCNCTGGGTCATAAGGCAGGTCTATTTCCAGTTTTTAAATGAATCTCCACACTGTTCTCCATAGTGGCTGTACTAGTTTGCATTCCCACCAACAGTGTAAGAGGGTTCCCCTTTCTCCACACCCTCTCCAGCATTTGTTGCTTGTAGACTTTTGGATCGCAGCCATTCTGACCACCACTGTCTCTTAATGCAAACCACCATCTCTTATTACACTATACCACTGGAGCAAGCATCATATTGTTTCTGAGATTTTTCTTCCATCAGTCTTATCATATGATGGGCACCTGGGTGACTTCCATGGACGTCACTCCCAGGGTAGCCTTTTCTCCACCACTGAAGAAAGACTATTGTGCAATTGGTTAAGAGTATCATCATTATAGGCATAACATCAATTCTGGTTTATTTCATTAAAAATAAAAAGTCAAAAATCCACAAATGTCAGCACTTTAGCTATTACTACTAATAAAAATTTTGTGATATATCCTAACACTGATCATTACTCACCAGAAAGTTCTGAAAGGATGATACAGAATCCTATGAGACTTAAGACTATATAAGAAAAAATACTTACCTTACCCAAAGCACAGTTAACACAGGGTGAGCAGGAACAGAGAACAACCTAATCCACTTCCCTTTTCATCATAAAGCTATCCTTTTGTGAAAATGACAAGCAGAAATATTTAAGTATTAAGTTGCACCCTATGAAATCTCCATCAGCATTTTCATATGGTTCAACCTAACACTAATTATGAACTTTGGCTGGATTTTGTAGATTTTATAGATATGCTATAGATTTAAAGGGGGCCCTATCTCACTCTTAACCTTGGCCAGATACCTTCTTAAATAAACTATACTTAATTTCAAACACACCAGTCTGGGAATGTCCACTCTAGGGCTAAGTAAAAGGATCACAATCGTTTTCATAGATTCAAAGCCTTCCTGGAAATTTCAGCAAGCCCAGGTCTTTCTTCACCCTTTAGGCATCACCTCACTCCTAATGGGAATGAGACTGGAGGGCATTTCTTACCATTCCCCAGGGAGTACTAGCCTCTACTCGAACCCTTCCAGTCGCTTGTTTTGGCACCCACCTCTTAAGACAAGCACTGAGCATAAGACAGAAGACCTAAGCATGAATCAGACTCAACTATGTTCTGACTCTGTAACCATAGACTTCTTTTCTATTACAAACCCCTTCCTGCCTTAAATACAAACATTGTCTTATTCTTTTAATTAATGGCTGCAATTTAAGTTGTCTTTTCTTCCTTTATGTTGAGGAAAACATGATTTATTTTCAAGTTCATTTTAATATTAAAAGTAGAAACCAAAAAAAAAAAAAAGGTAAGAAAAACCAAGGCTGCAGGTGCCTGCCTATCCTCAAAATGGTATATTCAAATAAATATCTATTTATTTACTACTATTATAGAAACAGATAGCATTACGTGTTAGTTGCACTCCCAATGTTGTACATGGCATTGTAACATTTGATCTCTCCCGGGACCATTTACAAAGCAAGGGGGAGGGAATGTGTCCTCTCTCATGGTTCCTTCAGGAGATTTACTCCCATGGGGTTGCCCAACTTGAACCAAATGATGCTTCGAGTCAAGTTGCTTTTTCCTTAACTAAGAAACCAAAGACAGACCACAGTTAACAATAGTCTTAAAAATAACATCTTGGGAATAATCATCACATGTTTCTTTATTACAGGAAATGCATACCAAATGTCGCCTTGTATTTAAACCAAAAAAGTGGGCAGAGTGTGGGCAGACTACACCAGAGGCTATTTAAGGAGGGCAGGTTTTCCATGACTGGCCACAGTTGGCCTTAGAACTCCATCTGTTCCTGACTTAATTTCATATGTAACTATTAGCACAGGTGCCACTGGTAAGTATTATAGAAACAAAAGTGATTGTCATGTAACTTTTAAGGATGTGAATGATTCATTCAAATCCCTCTGGCCTGACCACACATCCAGTATGGGTAAGGAACAAAAACAAAGAAGAAACTTGCAAGGACTATGTCTTGTGGTTTTTTAGTCCTTGGAACCAGAGACATGAATTTAATTTCAAGACTCCTTGAACACAGAGGCCCTTTGACGATTCTCCCCACTTTCCTGAAACACATTCTAGCCAAATGCTGTAGGGGACATCAGAACCAGCTAAATAATTGGTGGGGCCCTGTGTGAAACGAAAGTGCAGGCCCTCTTTTCTAAAAAGCAGGAAAAAAGGTGCCACTAAAGGTACCAAAGTATAAAGCCTTTTCTTTTCTTCTGTAGTTTCTCTCTTGCCTTGTCCTGATGTTTTTCATTTGCTATTTAATGTTGTTCTAAGTAAAGACAAAATTAAAATTTTAATTTTTCAATTATTAGCGTGAGTTTACCATTAATCTTATATTGCATGGTGCCAGTTACAAATGTAAAAATAAGACCACATAACCCATGGGTGAAATAAATTCAGATTCCCTAGCTCATACATATGTGTGTATTTTGTCCTCATCAGAAAAGTGGAAATAGTGCCCCAAACTAGCCTGTTCTTATTTCACTTCTTCATATGCACACATTCTATTATTATGCTAAGCGAAATAAGTCAAAGACAAATACTGTATGATATCACTTGCAGGTGGAATCTAAAAAATGCAACAAACTAGTGAATACAACAAAAAAGAAGCAGAGTCACAGATATAGAGAGCAAACTAGTGGTTACCAGTAGCGGGGAGGATGGGATAGAGAAGTAAGAGGTGCTACAAGGGTATATTGTACACCCTGTCTCTTNGAAATAAGTCAAAGACAAATACTGTATGATATCACTTGCAGGTGGAATCTAAAAAATGCAACAAACTAGTGAATACAACAAAAAAGAAGCAGAGTCACAGATATAGAGAGCAAACTAGTGGTTACCAGTAGCGGGGAGGATGGGATAGAGAAGTAAGAGGTGCTACAAGGGTATATTGTACACCACAGGGAATATAGCCACTATTTTATAATAATATTAAATGGAGTATAATTTTTAAAAATTGTGCATCACTATATTGTACACCTGTAGTTTAGGTAATATTGTACATCAACTCTACTTCAATTTAAAAACGAAAAAAAGAAAAAAACCACTCTCAGTCTTGGTTTCTGATAAGTAAGGAAGCACTGGAAGGAGTAGGAACTATGGGTTGCTCTATTTTTTTCTTTCCTTCTATCTCATCATTTTCTATGTGAGTGGTTGGCCAATACAAGGAAGTATTAATAATACAAGTAAGATAAAGTTCCTTGTTCCTTCATGTATCTTAGAACACCCTGCTTTCATTCTGCAACTGAAGCCAGTTCTGGTTCCAAAGGAAAACCTCAACTCACAGTCTGTCAGCTACCTCACTTACTCAGTTATAGGTTGAACACACTTGGCATCTCCCTGAACTCACATTATACAATGTGCATGCATGCAGTCATGTCCAATTCTTTGTGACCCTATCGACTATAGCCCACCAGGCTCCTCTGTCCATGGAATCCTTCAGGCAAGAATACTGGAGTGGGTTGCTATTACCTTCTCCAGGGAATCTTCCCAATCCCGAGATCAAACCTGCATCTCCTGCATTGCACGGGGATTCTTCACTACTGAGCCGCTGGGGAAGCCCATATGATGGAATTCCACAAGCACTGGAATTCTGTGCTCGTGGGACATGAATGGTACATGCTAATGGGGCTTCCCAGGTGGGGCTAGTGGTCAAGAACCTGCCTGCCAATGCAGGAGATATAAGAGATGCGGGTGGTTGGGAAGATCCCCTGGAGAAGGGCATGGCAACCCACTCCAGTATTCTTGCCTGGAGAATCTCATGGATCGAGGAGCCTGGGGGGTCTACAGTCCATGGGGTCACAAAGAGTCAGACACGACTGAAGCGACTTGGCATCAGCATAGCATCAGTGGGGCAGCAAGAAACCACAGATACTCTTATCGCTAATACCTCTACTGTCACGCATGCTCCCTTACTCCACCAGATTCCACTACAAAGAAAAGCGCAAGTTCAAAAGCAAAATTTAATCAGGTCAAGAAGGTGACAGCAGGGCATTAAACCAAAGTGCCAGACTTTTCTGAGTGTGGGCCTCTGTATAACTTCTCTGATGGCTCAGACAGTAAAAGAATCTGCCTGCAATGCAGGAGACCCGGGTTCAATCCCTGGGTCCAGAAGATCCCCTGGAGAAGGGAATGACTACCCACTCCAGTATTCCTGCCTGGAGAACCCCACGGACAGAGAAGCCTGGTGGGCTATAGTACATCAGGTCTCAAAGAGTCAGACACGACTGAGTGACTAACACTACAACTCTGTATAACTACATAGATTGCATACCCTTGAGGCTGACTCTGGGGGGCACTTCTTTTCATTCTTCAGCATTTATTGAGCCTAACATATGTGTGAAAAAGGTGAACAAGACAGGCAGACAAAATGCCATCCTTAAAGTCTATGAGGGGCAATTTGGGTAATGGCTATGTTCATGTTTCCAATAGAGGAGTTATTTGCTTAGTTCCTAAAATGATGCTTAAAGTTTCAGGAGAATATCTAGCACTGCTGGGATATGCCTCATCCCCAGAGGTGCAATCCCTTGAGCTAAATAGGGAAAAATACAAGATCTGTACCTCCTGAGACTGCACACCAAACTTGTGAGCTCAACTTGACATTCACAATTTATTACCCAGGTGGCTCATTGTAAACAGGCTACCAAGAACAAGGTGACCAGAAAGAGCTCCCAATAATTTGCCTAAACAGTAAACTCGTGAGCTCTCGTGGCAGAATTATAGAACTTGAAGTAGTGGCAGAAAGCAGTGAATTCTGTTAGACTTTTATTTTTAATTTGGTAAAATACACAAAACATAAAAGGTTCCATCTTGACCATATTAGAGTATACAGTTTGGTAGTGTTAACTATATTCATGTGTCATGCAAGTAATCTCCAGAATTCTTTCATCTTGTAAAACTGAAACTCAGTACCCATTAAACAGCAACTCCCCATTTTCCCCTCCCTCCAGCTCTTGGCAACCACCATTTTACTTTCTATTTCTATGAGCCTGACTACTCTATATACCTTCTATAAGTAAGTGGAATTATACAGCATGTCTTTTTTGTGACTGGTTTATTTTGCTTAGTATAATGTCCTCATACAACCATGCTGCAGCATGTGTCAGAATTTCCTTTTATGAAGGCTGAAGAACAGTCCATGGTTTAGACATATCAACAGCACATTTTATCCATTCATCCGTAAGCGAACACTTAGGTTGTTTCTACCTCTTGGCTATTGTGAATAAAGCTGCTATGAACCTGGGTGTACAATATCTCTTCAAGACCCTGCTTTCAGTTCTTTGGCTACAAACTCAGAAATGGAACTGCTGGAGAAAACAATTATTTGAAATCATACTTATAGGGGCATGATCTATGTTGGAAGATCAGATGATGTTGGAATTATCAGCAGACTACCTACCATGAAAGTTTGAGGGGTAAGAGATGAAACATGGAAGGATAGAGTTTGAAAAAAAAAATCTAAGTGTATCCCATGCAGTTGTTCAACACTGTGGCTTTCCAAAGTGGACAGACAGAATCACTGGCTGAAGTAAGCATCAAGACAAATACTCTAACCAAAAAAAAAAACTGGATTGTAATCAAGTGAAGCTAACATAAGTACTCTGAAGATGTGTAGAAGAAATATTGAGCATCCAATGGTTCTTGGAAAGATAAAACTATCAAGACACTGTTTCTAGGTTTTTAACGCAGCACTTGGAGCAATGCAGAAGAACCCTCTGCATCAAGAGAGCAATCTTCAGACAAAATACAGCATCCCTAGTGAGATATTACCACTACGCCTCGAAGTAACCTCGCTGAAAATACATCAGCATTCAACACTTAGACAGTCAGCACCCTAGCAGACTACATTGATGGATTTTAGAATTATAGAACTTTCAACCTTATAAGAACATTACAGATCATCTAGTTCAACTCTCCTAATTATAAAAGGAAAAAACCAAGGCTTGGAGGTGAAGGGACTCTCCCAGGACCACAAAGCTAGTTGTTGACACAGTAGGGTTGAATTTCTCAGTTCTAGTGGTGAATCTGTTAATATAGTTTAAGCCTGAAATGACAAGAGCTTCTGGATTATTTTCTATAGGACAGCCAGGCTATCATTGATGTTGTCCAAGAATACTATCCTAATCCAGGGGTGGAACAGAGGCTTTTTCTAAGATATATCAATATGTTTGATTGTTTGCAGTCAATCAGAATCACGAAGGCAGTAGTCAGCACCTCAAATGGCTATACAAATATCTCCAACCTCCTTTAATTTAAGACATCAAGACTTCAGATAGTGTTAGTTGTTCAGTGGTGTCCAACTCTTTGAGGCCCCGTAAACTGTAGCCTACCTGGCTCCTCTGTCCATGAAATTCTCCAAGTAAGAACACTGGAGTGGGTAGCCATTCCCTTCTCCTGACCCAGGGATTGAAACCGGGTCTGCTGCATTGCAGGCAGATTCTTTATCATCTGAACCACCAGGTAAGCCCTCAAAATGTTCCTGTTAAAATGGAAATATATTCCCTAAGAGTGGCTATACACAAATTCATTATGGACATTAAGACACTAGCAGGAATTCACTGATCAGATTAGTTAATAGTTAGTCATCATCTCACCAAACTACCTCCTGGCACTGAGGGACAAGGACTTGGGACCCATGCATTTTTGTCAAGGGGAAAATTCACTTCTCTAACAATGTCACCACCAACGGCTATTAAGAATGCTACAATTGATGGTTAATGTCTACATGACCCACACTATGTGCAGCATGAAATAATTTGATCTTTTGACAACTTTTAAGACAAAATGTGGATATGTAATATGGGACTTTCAAAACTGTACTTTAAACTGTCCATACGTCCCCCTGTAATATTCCTACTTGACAGAGAATAATTTACCTTTAACTAAGATAGCAGCCAAGTTCCTATAACTGGAAGGAAAGGGAAACATTAGGGGAAAACCTGTGATATTTCACCGATGGTGGAGTCACCCAGTTTGAGGGAATTGTGCCTCCTCTGTTACTAGACAATTGGGACACATGGATATGTGAATAGATCTTGTGGGAATTGGCTACAATTAAAGCAGAGTGAATATTTATTTTCTTCACCGTATCTTTATTTTTCTTATATCCTTGTACTGCATGTTGATTCAGCCACTAGAGACCATGAAGTTTGAAAAATGCTCAGGGAAACCCCATAGGAGTTGTGGTTATTTTCCATTCTCTGGTTCACGTGTCTGCTTTGTGACCAGCCATGCTGGGTGGCTGGTTCACTGGACCCAACTCTTGGTACCCAGGAAATTCCAGAGCTGCCAGGATCATTGGAGTCAGTCACAGAGAAATCCATCCATTAATACATATTTGTGCAGAGAACTTATTTCACACAATTCTGAGGACGTCTAGGAGTGGCAACTTGGTTTTGAGGAAGATCCTAGAGAACTTACTCTTCAGAAAAACAAAGAACTCATAAACCTCAAAGAAGAATGTGTGTGCACTAAGTTGCTTCAGTCTTGTCCAATTTTGCGACCCTATAGACTGTAGCCTGCCAGACTCCTCTTTCCAATGGGATTCTCCAGGCAAGAATACTGAAGTGGGTTGCCATGCCTTCCTCCAGGGAATCTGCCCAACCCTGGGATTGAACCTGCAGTCTCTTATTAGCAAGCGGGCTCTTTACCACTAGCGCCACCTGGGAAGCCCCAAAGAATACTACAACTAAAATGGTCACAAAGGCAGAGATTCCTGGGCAAGCCTGAATTCCTTCATTGCCTTATTGGACTGCTGCTGAATTCTGGTTGAGCACTTACCCGTTTCCTGCTTCCCCATCCAATCACTGGCAGACACTCTAATTAATGTAACAACAAAGCACCATTCTGAGTGGCTATCTACATTATCTCATTTATCCACCCCCCACCATGTTAGATATGGGATTTCACCGTTTTCCTTTTCACAGATGAGAAAATTGAGATATAGAGAAGTGCAGTGACCACCCCAGGTCACAGAATGAACAGGAAAGTAGGACCCAGACCCAGTGCTATGAGCTACAAAGTTCGTGGTCTTCACCACACATTATTTTGTCTCCTGAGCATCTTGCTCTCTTCAGGAAGTGGGGAGCCCCCTCATTCTTCTACTTCATTCTCCATTTCCCCAACCCTGCCCTCTGGAGCCTCAGCCATGAGGCCGCCTCAGGAAGGGCTGGGCAGGCTTTGAGGAAAGAATCCTTTCCCCTCGGTTTACTAAAAGCTGCCAAAGGTTAATAAGGCCCAGTCCCTTCCACAGGCAATGCCCCACTCTGGGCCCAAAGCATGGAGTCTGGCTGCCTGCTAAAGAGTTTCCATTCCCAAGGGGAAGACTGCCCAGGAGAGATGGCCATCTGGGAACAACCTTCCTGGTGTTCCTTTGGCTACACATTTTGTTGATTTCCTTAAGTGTGTTTTCTTATGGGGTTTCTGTTTCTTTTCTGGCTGGGTTTGTGACTTTACTTCATTTCTGTTTATTTCTCGTTATTTGGCCCAACACACTTGTTTTCATTTGATTTGTTTTTTTTCCCTCAGACTTCTGGCATATACGACCTGTAGCTCATTTTGCCGTATGATATGCCACCCCATGTGTGTGTTTTGTCTAAAGTTCCTGGAAGCCCAAACTTAAACAACATGAAAATGAGATGGGGGAAATTCTTCAAACCTTTTGACTTAGGCAAAGATCATCTTGTTGATGAAATGCACAGCCACTATTTAAATCCCAGTTTAGATTACCTCAACTACTTGCTACTTTTATAACCGATGAACACTGCCATTGAAAATGTAGCATCAACAGCCTTTTAAAAAATGAAAATGTGACGTGTTTCTGACTCTTTTCCTTTAGTAACCCAAAGATGGGACAGGAAAGGCTTGGAACAAGGAAAAACTTAACTCCTAACCTCAAAAAATGGAGTGGGCAAGCTAGGTTAGTGTAGGGGAAAACCATAAAAAGGCAGGGGGCACTCAGTTATATCCCATAGAAAATCATTCATCACACTAAATATGGCATATCATGTCTATGTGTCCAACCTCTTCTCCTAGATATGGCTCTGAAATTTTTTAAAACAGGCTGGTTTGAAGTCTTTCTGGATCTAATTATTTTTCTCGCACATCCAAGAATGTTTATGTGAGATTTCCTTCAGAAATGATAGGATACAAAACAATACTATAATGATTTTATCAGGGCAGGGGGAGATTAACTTATTTTATTGCAGTATAGTTAATTTACAATGTTGTGTTAATTTCTGCTGTACAGCACAGTATTCAGTTATACATAGGTATATCTTCTTTTTTATATTTTCCATTATGGTTTATCATAGGATATTGAATATGTGGCACAGGAGCACAGTGGCTGCAATGGCACAGGAGTGCAGCCTAGAGGAGCTACCCCATGTCCAAGGTAAGGAGCAGTGGTTGCACTTATCTGGAGTGGCCATGAAGAGATATCCCACATCCAAGGTAAGAGAAACCCAAGTAAGACGGTAGGAACTGAGAGAGGGCATCAGAGGGCAGGCAGACTGAAACCACAATCACAGACAATAGGCCAATCTGATCACATGGACCTCAGCCTTGTCTAACTCAATGAAACTAAGCTATGCCGTGTGGGGCCACCCAAGATGGAAGGGTCATGGTGGAGAGGTCTGACAGAATGTGGTCCACTGGAGAAGGGAATGGCAAGCAACTTCAGTTTTCTTGCCTTGAGAACCCCATGAACAGTATGAAAAGGCAAAATAATAGGATACTGATAGAGGAACTCCCTAGGTCAGTAGGTGCCCAATATGCTACTGGAGATCAGTGGAGAATTAACTCCAGAAAGAATGAAGGGATGGAGCCAAAGCAAAAAACAATACTCAGTTGTGGATGGGACTGGTGATAGAAGCAAGATTCGATGCTGTAAAAGAGCAATATTGCAAAGGAACCTGGAATGTTAGGTCCATGAATCCAGGCAAATTGGACGTGGTCAAAGAAGAGATGGCAAGAGTGAACACAGACATTCTAGGAATCAGTGAACTAAGATGGACTGGAATGGATGAATTTAACTCAGATGCCCATTATATCTACTACTGTGGGCAGGAATCCCTCAGAAGAAATGGAGTAGCCATCATAATCAACAAAAGAGTCAGAAATGCAGTACTTGGATGCACTCTCAAAAACGACAGAATGATTTCTGTTTGTTTCCAAGGCAAACCATTCAGTATCATGGTAATCCAAGTCTATGCCCTGACCAATAATGCTGCAGAAGCTGAAGTTGAATGGTTCTATGAAGACCTACNATAATCAACAAAAGAGTCAGAAATGCAGTACTTGGATGCACTCTCAAAAACGACAGAATGATTTCTGTTTGTTTCCAAGGCAAACCATTCAGTATCATGGTAATCCAAGTCTATGCCCTGACCAATAATGCTGCAGAAGCTGAAGTTGAATGGTTCTATGAAGACCTACAAGATCTTCTAGAACTAACACTCAAAAAAAGATGTTCTTTTTATTATAGGGGATTGGAATGCCAAAGTGGTAAGTCAAGAAACACCTGGAGTAACAGGCAAATTTGGCCTTGGAGTACAGAATGAAGCAGGGCAAAGGNAGGAGGAGAAGGGGATGACAGAGGATGAGATGGTTGGATGGCATCACCAACTCGATGGACATGGGTTTGGGTGGACTCCGGGAGTTGGTGATGAACAGGGAGGCCTGGCGTGCTGTGGTTCATGGGGTTGCAAAGAGTCGGACACGACTGAGTGACTGAACTGAACTGTGCTATGCGGTAGGACCTTGTTGTTTATCCATTCTATATGTAATAGCTTATATCCGCTAATGCCAAACTCCCAATTCACCCCTCTTTTATTCCCCACCCCCTACCGCCCCTTGGCAACCACAGTCTGTTCTCTATGCCTGTGGTAATGCTACTGAGAGAGACAAGAAAAAGAGCCACATAATATGCTTCCTGGGTTATGGTGGGGGGAAAAAAAAAAAAGCACAAAATTCACAGAGAACATGGCCCAGTCAAATAGATCCCAAGTATAATTAAGTACATAGGACAGTGAAAAGCTTTCTAACAGGGTTGTACTAGTCTTGAATTTATTTAGAACTCCTGAGGGTTTTCTGTGTCCTAAGGCTTTGGGGTCAGTGAGATCTGAGTTCAAACCCTGGCTGTGCAGTATCCTAACTGGGTGACAATGGGCATTCAGTAACCTTATCTGTAAAATGAGAATAATAATATATATCATTTACAATTCCTATCAGTTGTAACTGAAGTAATGTTTAGTGTGATGGTGACATATATTAACTTTTCGATAAATAGTTATTCTCAAATATTAATCTAACATTGCATGTATTTCCTGTTAGCATTTCTTGAGCCCTTTATACATACAGCATAGCACCATATGGAATCACAAATATTGTTTCATGTGTATTTACAGCAAATATTGGAGAAATGTTGGCTCATTACTTAATTATTAATAGAAACTAGAGTGAAGTCTGGCTTGGCCAAAAGCAAATGGCAAAGCATAGGGTAAGAACTAAAGCTAAAACTGAAAGATCTAGCAGCTCCTCTCCAACCCTTACACCAGGAGTATAGTGGAAAGGATTTAACACTAGCTCAGAGGGGTTAGGAAGTCTTCTAAGGAAGAGATCCCAAGATCTGAAATAACTGGATGTGGAGAAAGGGAAAAAAAAGATCCAAAAGACAAGGGCAGGTAGAGCTTCTTACATGAGGCCTTCCCTCTTCCCTCTACTTTCTCTCCCAAAGAGTGTTTATGTCCAGTGTCTCTTTGCAAAGTCCCCACAACCACTTCAACTAGGGAGGTGGGCATGTGTGCCACTATGGCCCTCAGGGACTGAAGAATGTGCCAAAGAAAAAATGAGTCCACCCATACCAGTCACTTGTATCAATAAATAATGGATGTTTTTATGTTTGTGGAGTTCATAGACTAAGAATATTCTATATAATTAACAACGGCCCTTTAGGTTACTGAAAGAAACAAAATACTAAAATTCATGAAGAGTGCTCAATTTTGCTTGGCATGACAATCAACTGCTCTGCCAATTCAGGAGCCAAGGTCAACTTGGAAATTAATTCTAGGTCTAGGTTCTTACAGGTCACTTTCTGCTATGGTCTCTTTTCTGAGTCAAGAAGGAGAAAGGATTGCCTCTGTTGGTTAAAGTCATTGTTGTGGTAGATCTTAGATGTATTTGTGGACCCATTTCCACCTTTTCCAGGACTTGCCAGGTGGCTAGTGGTGAAGAACCCACCTACAATACAGGAGACATAAGAGATGCAAGTTTGATCCCTGGGACGGAAAGATACCTTGGAGAATGGCAGGGCAACCCTCTCCAGTATTCATGCCTGGAGAATCCCATGGACAGAGGAGCCTGGCAGGCTACAGCCCATAGGATCACAAAGAGTCAGACACAACTGAAGTGACTTAGCACACACATTCACCTTTTTTTTCCCATTGATAGTATGAGTCTTCCTTGGGGATCTGCTCCTCTCTGACCCATCCATATGACTCTCTAGGGGCTACCTCTCATGATATCCCACCTATATGGTCAGAGTCAAGAGCATGTAAGTGAGGTTTACACGTCCATGGTACCACCTTCCCCTGGACACAGTGATCACTCAAGAGATAGGTGTGTGATTCCAGTCAGGCTAATCAGTCTTTCCCTTGGATTTTTCTAAATAGATGTGAGGAGAAAGAGCTCTCTTTCTTTCTCTGGCTTCAAGATGGTGAGGGTATAAACCTAAAACAGTTATAGCTAGGCTACTGCCAGATGGAAAAATCCTATCTGTAGTGGAAAACAATGAAAAGGACACACAGAAATGATGAACCAAGGTCTTGATGGAGTTTAAGTTCCTGATTTGAGACCCCTGGTACCAGCCCCACCTTTTCTGGATCTTAACCTGATGTGAGTAGTATTTCTTGTCACTTGCAACCAAGAGTCCTGACTAATAGAGAGAGAAAACTCAACCAAGTTACACTCAGGACAAAACAATTGATCAAATTTAGTTTGACAATACATCCACCAGAGAAACTTGTAGGAGGGGCAGGGAGGACTATGAGTCAAGCAGTGAAAACAAAAAAGGTGGATTAGAGCCACTTTGAATCTTTGTTATGTAATCAACATTTCCTAGACTACAGAGAAATATGCTGAGTTTCTTAACCAGACAGCAAATTTAGACCTTTCGCTTCTACACTTGCACATATATTTCCATTTTTTGTGTATATTTCCAGACAGCCACAAATCTCTAGAAGCTAATTAGGAGCTGTCTTCCAAGGGCTACAAATGCAACTGGTGATGATGGTGCTAATGAGTCATATTTCCACTTAGCCACTTGCTACCTATGTGTCATTATTTAACCTCTCCAAGTCTTAGATCCTTCATTTATAAGACTGAAATAATAAAAACACTGAACGTAATCAGGGAGTTGAGAATGTTAAGTTGGGTGACGTACGTAAAACACCTGGTACAGTGAGTGACACATCACTGCCACTGAATGAATGCAACTATCCTCACCACCATCATCATCACCAGATTAATTAATGGATGCTTATAGGCTAATTCACTGAGGAGGCACAGACATCAAGCGTTTGATTTTTATAACCAGTTTTATATTTAATTTTGAACATGTCATTCTAATCATGTTTCATTGCATAAATATGGGAGTGCTCTGGTGGTCAAGACAACTTCTAGAATATGCTTAAAACACCACCTACTGACATCCTTCTAAAAAGAGAAGACTTGAACACACATACAGAAGGTAGATGATGTGAGGACACAAAGAGAAGGCTGCTGTCTGCAAGCCAGGGAGAGAGGCCTCAGAAGAAACCAATTCTGCTGATATCTTGATCTGGGACTCCTAGTCTCCTGAACTGTAGGAGAATAAATTTCTGTTATTTAAGCCACTCAGTCTGCTTGACTTTGTAATAGAAGGCCTGGCAAACTAATATATATGGATTGTGATCCCAGGCAAGCAATAGACAACATTGGTTTTTCTTTTAGTGTAATTCGTGCCTTTAGAAATAATTGAGGTCCACTTGGTTGTAACCTGGGATGATGCATGCCATAAAGTGTGGCATTAAGGAAGTTAGGGTGGTGGCTTTCTTTCTGGGTTTAGGGCACATGAGATTTCCCTTGTTTCATGGTCAAATACTAGTCATTGAAAATTGTGGAAAGCTAGAACAGCCCTAAAATTCTCAATCACAAATAATAGATGGATCACCTTCATTGATAGAGTTCAAAACATATAACAAAATTTAATACCATAAATAATTACTATTTGTGATAGCATTGTAATCACTTGTTGTAGTTTTAGCTTAATTTTTTGTCCAAACTTTACAAGAACCCCCTTATAAGAGCTATTTTTTCTTATTTCTAATGTTTAAGATAAGAGAAAAATCAGAGAAAAGTCAGTAAAGAAGGTGAGTTGCAGAGGTCCACTTCCTGTCTAGGCTCTAGGATTCTATATCCCATGTTCCTTTCACTACTTCCTGCTGCCTCTCCACATTTTCCATTTCCCATGATCCCCATTGCTGAGATCCTCTTAGAGCATTTTTAGTAAATATGAGATTTTTTTCACAAAGAGCTTGGCAGCCATTTGTTCTATAGGCTTGTGTTTACGGATTGAACATATGGAAAAAATGAATATAAAATAATGAACTGGAGATGAAGTTAGACGTGAGTTCCTCTTTACAGAGTATTGAATTGATTGGAGATGTGCAGATCAGAGAAGATTTCTATACCAGGAAGGGAGATGAGAGGATTTACCTGGTGGCTCAGACAGTAAGGAATCCACTTACAATGCAGTCATGTCCGACTCTTGCCACCTCATGAACTGTAGCCTGCCAGGTGTCTCTGTCCATGGGATTTCTCAGGCAAGAATACTGGAGTGGGTTGCCATTCCCTTCTCCAGAGGATCTTCCCAGCCCAGGGATCAAACCCAGATTTCCTGCATTGCAAGTGGGCTACAGTCCATGGAGTTGCAAAGAGTTGGACACAATTGAGTGACTAGCACACACACATATAAGGGAGATGAAAATAAAGTAAAAAAATCTTTTCTTCCTTGTAATAATTTTATGTTATTCTGTGCAGTCAATAATTAATAAGAATTGATGTAATCTTTCCATGTGCAAGGAAACATGCTTTTATTAGAGTAGGAATTCCAATATTACACTTTCTTACTTTGAAGCTAATCTTGTGACTAACTGACCCTTGGTTGCATTTTAATATGGAACACCTAAAAGAGTGTAAATAAGGATTGATGAGACAATTAAGCAGTAAAATTTAGCACT